>JAWNMV010000099.1:0-405303 GCA_035043635.1 Drosophila rellima | reverse complement strand
GCTTACAAAATGCTTAATTGCTTTAAGTACGCTCAAACTATCTCTTGACCCAATGATATATCCCGTTGCGAATTTTGAAAATTCGTCGATGATTGTGACTATCGACTTCCCATTAATTGTATATAAATCAGTATGTAAAATATCTAGTGGTAAGTTCGGTATTTCGGTTACTTGGAAATAATTTTTTGGAGGATTTCTATCATACTTGAGTGTCTGACAAGTCCTACAATTATTGATTATTTGTGATATCATTACTTTCATATTTGGAAAAAAATATTGTCTCTTCAAATGCAGATAGGTCTCTTCTATGCCCCTATGGTTACTGTTCTTGTGATAAGTCTGTATTTCTCTTTCTTGTTCGGCAATGTCTGTCAAGTCAGTTACGAATAACGTACACCGCACGATCTTGTACATTTTACTGGCTGAAAAATAGGTCTCAAACGCTTCCAACACACTTTTATAAATCTCGTCCGTTGTAAATATCGCTTAAGTCTTATTGGGTTTGAGTATCTCTTTCAAACTTTTGGCCGTATTTTGTATGTCAAATTTTGGCTTCCTTATGAGTCTTCGTATTTTGTTTCTAAACATTATCTCTGATTGTGTCTCCTCAATTTGCCCTACTTGAAAAACTATTTGCAGAGCGTACTCGCTCAGCGGTCTATCTGAGTTAGCTATCTGGTTATCAGTGCCTGCCTGGTTTATGTTGAAATTTATTTCCGGCTACTACATTCTGTGACCCTCTCTTGTACACCACTTCATAGTCATATTCTAAAAGCTGCAATTTCCATCTAACTAATTTTGAATTTGGTTCTTTAAACCCCATTAACCACGTGAGGGGCCTATGGTCTGTAATGATTTTAAATTTATTTCCGAAAAGATAGGGTCTAAAATACTTTATTCCCCATATTATCGCAAGCATTTCTTTTTCGATTGTCGAATAGTTACTGTCCGTTTCGTTCAGGGTTCTGCTTGCAAATGAGATTGGGCGATCCGCTCCCATGTTTCCTTGGGACAAAATAGTTCCTAATGCCACATTGCTGGCGCCTGTTGTTAGAATAAAGGGCTTAGAGAAATAAGGGTACTGAAGAACGGGGTCATTGCATAAAAGCGTTTTACAATATTCAAATGTTTTAATTAACTCATCGTCTACTTCAATATTCTGTTTGCCTTTAAGTTGTTTTGTTAAAGGTTTAGTTATTTTGGCAAAGTCTTTTATGAATTTTCTGTAATATCCTATCATCCCCAAAAATGATTTTACGACTTTACGATTTTTTGGTAGTGGAAATTCTTGAATTGTCTTTAATTTTTCTGGGTTTGGTTTAACACCGTCCTGAGTGATGATGTGTCCCAAGTACTCTATTTCCTTGCGTAAAAATTCTAACTTGTCTAATTGCAACTGAAATCTTGCATCGGAGAGCTTTTCGAATACCATTTGTAGGTCTCTTATGTGTTCTTGCAGCGACGGCGAATATACGATAATGTCGTCCATATACACTAAACACTTGTGTCCTATCAGGTCTCCTAACAAGTTGTCCATGGCTCTCTGGAACGTTGCTGGTGCGTTCGTGAGGCCAAAAGGCATTCGTACATACTCGAAATGGCCACTGTCAGTCGTAAATGCGGTCTTTGGTATGTCTTTGGCCCTCATTTCTATCTGATGATATCCGCTAGCCAAATCTAGAGCGGTGAAATATTTAGCCCTGCCAAGTTTGTCAAGAACCTCGCTAATTACCGGCATCGGATATCTGTCTTTAATAGTCTTCTCATTAAGTTTTCTGAAGTCTACGACCAGGCGCCATTTTTGCGTACCGGCCGCGTCCTTTTTTTTGGGGACTAACCACACCGGTGACCTCCAAGGTGAATAACTGTGCCTTATTATGTCTTTCTCTAGTAGGTCGTCAATTTGTTGCTTAATCGCTTTCCTCTGGTTGAACCCATACCTGTATGGTTTTGTGTACATTGGCAAATCGTCCAATGTGTCTATCGGATGCCTCACCATATTGGTGAACGTTAATTTGTTCTCTTCACAAAAAAATATCTCTTGATATTTCGAACAGAGTGTGAACAGTGCCTTTCTCTCCTCATTATTTAAATGATCCGTCCTCAATACTTTCCTGAAATCCATGAAATCCGTTGTTTGTCCTATGTCATTTGAATTTTGGCACTTCATTGTATTTAAGTTGACTTCGATGAAGTCGCTGGTATTGAAAGAATTCACCTCTAGGGGTTCATCTATAATTATTGTTTGTTCGTCCTCCGTACGGTTTGTGACCTCAACGTTTGCGAACCCCTTCGTGGCCTCGTAAAGTCCTCCTGATGTATGTACCCCGTTTCTTATTTCCAATGTGTCCGTACTGAACGTTCCGTTTTCTACTGTCACTGGTAACGAAATTATCTGTCTCGACATGCTTTCCAGTAAATGTATTTCTGAAGTCCTGTTATCTTTAAGATGAATAGTTAGGGTCGCATTCCGAGTTATTAACAAAAGTGATTCAAGGTCTACTTTGGACTTGATTTCTGTCAGAATGTCCATACCTATTAGTCCGTCAAAATAAGGGTGGAAAACAAACAATAGGAAGTCATATGCCCTGCGTTCGTTGAGTTCTTTTAGGGTCACAAACCTGGCTTTGTGATAAGTCTTATGTGTGGATAGTGCTGTTTTTATAAAAATTGGTTCGGTCAATTCGATGGATGTATAGGTAGGTGTCATGTCAGGGTTTAAAAACGAATTTGAAGCTCCTGTATCAATCAGCATTTTCAGAACATACCCACATGTCGAATTTACGATCACATAGGGTAATGCTTGGCCATGCGTTTCCCTAGCTGTTTCTTGAGGCTTCTGACCGAAAATTTCCCTCTTCGTCTATATTATGACGACTGTGTCCGCTACTGTCCAGTTCAATGTTGTTCAGGTTCGTGTTTCCTGAGGTCCTAAATCTGTTCCATTGCCTTGGTCCGTTCTGTCTGATCGAATCGTTCTCTTGCTTAGGCATTATAGCCCGTTGATTGGAATTATTATTGTTTCCCTCATACCTTGATCGGTATGGTAGATTCCTAGTAGTAGATAGTTCTTGTTCTGTTGTACTTTTGTTGCTTTCGCCCTTTGTAAATGATCTTGATGCGTATGCAACTGGAAACTGGAGTCCATTTTTGTTTTGAGATAGGACTGCTCCACACGCTTGCTTACTAGCATCTGTAATAATGCAAAATTCTTTGCTGAAATCTGGGTATTGTAAAAGAGTTGGGTTCATTAGTGACGATTTTAGATGTTCGAAGGCGTTTTGGCAGTCAGATGTCCATTCGAATTTTGCTTCTTTCTTACATAATCTTGTTATGTGACGAGAATAGTTGGCAAAATTTCTTATGAACCGTCTGTAATAGTTACACAATGCAACAAATCTTCTAGCGCTGTCCACATCATGTGCGACTGGATAATTTTGAATGACGTCGGGCAAGTTTCCTTTGTCTGTGCATTTATGTCCTAGGAAAGTGACTTCATGCATAAAAAATAAACATTTTTCGGGATGTAACTTTATGTTATGTTATGTGGCCTACATTTCTCAAAAACATCAGTTAAGTTTTTGAGCATATGTTTTTCGGAACAACCAATAACTATTAAGTCATCCATATAAAGGAATGCTTGCGAAGGTGGAAGTCCAGAGAAAGCTATAGTCATCATTCTCTGAAAGGAATTTGGCGTTATTTTTAAGCCGAATGGTAATCGCGTGAAGCGATATGAACCATTGCTTGTTGAAATGGACGTGAACTTTTTATACCCGTGCCCATTGAAAATGGTCAAAAGGGTATAATGGTTTTATGCAATGTATGTAACAGGCAGAAGGAAGCATCTCCGACCCTATAAAGTATATATATTCTTGATCAGCATCAATAGCCGAGTCGATTGAGCCATGTCCGTCTGTCTGTCCGTCTGTTTGAGTCTAAGGATCTCAGAAACTATAAAAGCTAGAGACTTCAAATTTGGTATGAAGGTTGCTGGATAGCGGGCGCAGATCAAGTTTGTTTTAAATTTTAGATGCCACGCCTCTTTCGCCCGCCAATCGCAAAAAACGATTATCAGACGCGTTCTTTAATATAAACACTTCTTATTAAACAGGAAGATAAGAATTAAGCCAATTTAGTGACCCTGAAAGTTTCAAAGCAATTGACTTTTAAATAGAGAAGATATTTCAAATTTGCTTTTAATTCACATAAATCAAAATCATAGACATAGGCAAGTGCGAGCGAGATAGCACATGCACATTTGTTTGCGCAAAAACATAACAGTGTGCACGTGTACGAAGAGTGCGAACGCAAATACGAGCGATAGGCAAAGTTATCGATATTTGGCTACAATTTCTATCCTATTTTAATATATTAACATGGTTTAAGTTAATACATATTTACGATTGTGTTAAAATATATGTATGTAGATATTAGTATGCATTGCAAAAAGCGATATGTATAAATGCCCCTTTATAATTTTGCACCTTGACACCTCGACGACAGATCGTTTTACAACACTGAAATCTCTGAACTTATAATAATTATTATGTTTAATAATAAGCTAGTAAGCTCGATCATATGCTCAATAGGTTTTCAATTATTATCATTGTATTCAAATGCTTAACAAATTCTGCAAAAAGAATCACAAATATTAAAGCATAGCACTTAAATTTAAATTGCGCCCGCAATGCAGCAGCCTTTAACAGCTGATTTCGATGATTAAGAAAAGTGGGAGAGATTTTTTGGTGTTGCCGGACTTCAGCAAGCTGAGCAAATTTTAGACAATGGCTACTCTTGGCATGAACAACATCGATTTCAGCGACTACGATTACGATTACGATTTACGATTTACTATTTTAATTAAATTAAATACAATTTATTCAATCGGACCACAATATCATATTGCTGTCATAAGGAAGATCAGTCGAAAATAAACTTTTTGGTTGTTTGAAAGATCTCGACCAAACTAATAGGATATGCATTTGAAATAGTCCTATATATCCTGATAAAATTTGGTTGTAATCGGACCACTATATCATATAGCTGCCATAGGAACGATCAGTCCAAAATTAAGTTTTAGTATGATAATCTTTTTTGTTGTTTGAGGTATCTCAACCAAAGTAACAGAATACGCATTTGGGATGGTATTCTACATCCTGAACAAATTTGGTTGAAATCTGATATCAAATAGCTGCCATAGGAACGAATTTTAAGATAAAGTACGAAAATTATTGTTGTTTTTAGAGATAAGTCAACCAAACTCACAGATTGAGAATTTGTAATTTGGTTTAAATCGGTTCACTAGATCACATATGTAGATGTAATACGAACAATTAGCCAAAAAGTTAATGCCGCATCATCACACCTTCGGCATGCCTAACGTAGCGCACCTACTTATGACCTATCGGAGAGCTAGGGCACAGGGTATTATACACACTCGACTGTAGCCGGCGCCCACTTGTTTCGAGTTCAATTTGATGAAAACCTGACATTAAATCAAGGCATGAAAAGTATTTTGCTCTACCTAGTTGATCTAAAATATCATCAATTCTAGGGAGTGGGAATTTATCACACAGCAGTTTTTTATTAATCTGACGATAGTCAATTACTAAACGCCATTTTTTCTTTTCGGAATTTGGAAGTGACTTTTTTGGTACTAAGTGGGCTATTATAAGCAGATACAGATGGCTCGACTATTTTGTCATTAATTAGTTTTTGGACTTGTTCCTGAATTTTTTCTTGTCGACTATGAGGACTTTTTTAATTTTGTATGTATATTGGTTCATCATCCTTCAATCTCAGTTTTTAGACCCTGTACTTAAAAAAAAGTACTGGGGTCTATTAACTTTGTCTTAAAAAATAATGTGCGTAACAGGCAGAAGGAGGCGTGGCAGACCCCATAAAGTATGTATATTCTTGATCAGCATCAACAGCCGAGTCGATATAGCCATGTCCGTCTGTCTGTCTGTCCGTCCGTCTGTAAGAGCGCCTAGATCTCAGAGACTATAAGAGCTAGAGCCTTCAAACTTGCTATGTAGGTCCGTCTATATTGCAAGCAGATCAAGTTTGTTTTATATTTTGGCCACGCCCCCTTTAACGCCCACAAATTAGAAATATCTTATTTTAAACGACAATTTAAAGGATATCTCAACCAATCTAACAGAATATGCATAAAGGATAGTTCTATACATTCTGACCAGGTTTGGTTGAAATCGGTCCGCTATATCATATAGCTGCCATAGGAACAATCAGTCGAAAATCAAGCTTTAGTATGAAAAACTTTTTTGTTTATTGAGATATCTCAACCAATTCAACAGGATATGCACCTGGAGTGATTTTATACATTCCGACTAAGTTTGGTTGAAATCGGTCTTCTATATAATATAGCTGCCATAGGAACAATCAGTCGAAAATCAAGCTTTAGTATGAACATTTTTTTTGTTTATTGAGATATATCAACCAATCTAACAGAATGTGCATCTGGGGTTATCTTATTCATTCTGACCGAGTTTGGTTGAAATCGGTTTACTATATCATATAGCTCCCATAGGAGCAATCAGTCGAAAACCAAGCTTTAGTATTTAGATAAATCGGTCTATTATATTATAAAGCTGCCATATGAACGATTGGTCGAAAATGTATACTGAGTAGGCAAATTTTTGTTGTTTCTGGAGATACCACAATCAGACTAGCAGATTGGGAATTTTCTATTGTCTTATACCTCCTGATACAATGTTTTATATATGTACAGATTTATATTATTTTCTTTTAATCAGGAGTTGCTTTTCCATAGTAAGTACGGGGTCTCCGACAGTCGAGTAGGCTCGACTGTAGCACCGCCCACTAGTTGTTTATAAAAATTATTTGTAGTTATCGATTCGGTTTTTAGTCCGAGCACATCGCTATATTGTGTGCATAATTTTGTTAATTGTGTATGAAATTGTGGCGGGAAATTTTTCGAAAGTTGGGTTAATACAGATTTTTTTCTGTTTCCTAAATCTGTTTTAACTACATCGTAGTTTGAAAGTGGTTCATATTCTAAGTTATTTATACTGACTACTTGATCTGTATTTGTTGTATTTAGTAATCTTATGAATGCATTTTGGGGTGTTGCTATGGTATTTGCTATGTAAATACCATGCTGGATTTCCTGGTTCGGAATCAATACACTGTCTTCTACTGAGGTTAGTTCAATTTTTCGGACAACTTGGGATCTTGCCGGCAGAATAATGGAGTTGTTGCCAGAACTGTATGTTATTGGAACATAAATCGGATATTTTAAATTATTTGGTCTAATTATAAGCCAGTCTTCAGATGGCTTGAAATCTAATTGACAGTTGTACTTTTTAATGAAATCGATTCCTAGTATTCCATCACAAGGAATAGCGAATTGTAAATTTACGATATGAAAATCATGTGGAATTATATATTTAGAAGTTTGTATTTCGATAGGAGTGAGTCCTTTTGATTTGGTAACTTCTTGACTTATTCCCTGTATATTGATTATATGATTAGTTTGGATGTATTGAAAAACATCGAAATTTTCTTTTAATATTGGATATTTCTGCACCTGCGTCTATTAAAAAGACTAGTTATTTTCCCGTTGCTACATTTATAAAAGTTACGAATGTGTTTTGGCTGAGATTGATGGTGTGAATTTTAATGTTTCCTACTGCTGAATACCTAAAGGTTCCCGGAGCGTTTTCGGCTACCCTAACATTGTTGTTGTTATTATTGTTATTATTATTAGGGTTTTAATCTCTATTTTGGTGGTTATTTCCTCTATAACTTCCTCTATCATTACCTCTATTGTTTCCTCTGTAATTGTTATTGTAGTTATAATTCTGGCCGTTATTGCGATTATAATAATTATTATTATAATAACCGCTACCATTCTTCTACCGCGATAATTACCTCTGTTGTTGTAATTACCACGCTGGCCTTGGCCTTTTTGGGCGTACAATATTGAATTTGCGTTGCCTGTCATTTCAGTACTACATTGTAAGTACTTTGTGATGGCTTCATTCATTGCTGTGAAGTTTCCTGCCTCAAGAATTGTTTTGAGTTTTCCATGTTCACAATTTTTGACCATTGTGCTAATGGCTTCTTTGGTGCTAAATTTATCAGCATGTTCGGCCGTTAGGCCCTCGTCAATATACGAAGCTTCCAAGAGCCTACGTAAATTGTCAATTTCTATTGTGAATTTTTCGGCAGTTTTTCCTTTCTGTGTGGTTTTTGCCCATTTTGCTTTTACTACGTCGGATGTTTCACCAACTATAATATCTTGCAATTTTTTTATAATTGCATTGAATGTAGTTTCATTTTGTACTTTGTATAGTGTAGATCCTATTATTTTTGATTTTATCACTTCAACAGCTAGCTCTTCGAATGTGCCTTTTGTTAAATTTACTAACTTCAAAGCTGTTACAAATTTTTGAAGATGTATTTTTTGTCCATTAAATTCTGGAATGGCATTTGAAATGTCTTTTATGTATGCCCGTTGGGCAACTGGGTCTGCCATTATGTTTTCTTTTGTGTCTATTAAACTTGTATTTGAATATAATTCTTCTTCTTGTTCCTGTTCTATTTCTTCTTCTAGTTCCGGTAATGTTATTAGCGCAGGAATTGTCATCATTTTCAATCATTGTCATTGTCAATCTTTTCTTTTATATCAATTCCTTCGCTTGATTCGGAATCTTCATCTTCCGCTTAGTCTATTTCTGCCTAGTCTGTTGATTTTTGCTCTTCCCTAGGATCTATTTCCAAAGGGGTATTTAAGATTGTCGGTATAGATATATTTAAGTGATACCTTCCTTTGACGGTTATTAAATTCGAACGTAACTTGATCAATAATTTTTATATTTTTGACCAGTACGTTTTATTTATTATTTTCCTATTTTCATGCACTAATATTCTCGCCTCGTTAAAGGAATCGTATTAATGTATTGAATGTATTACCCAATTCTGGCTTACACATTTGTAAGATTTATCAAAAGTTTCTTTTATTTCACGGATATGGAGAGTTAGTTGCTCCCGTTCCATACTAAGGTATTTTTTATTTTTTTTTTATACTATTTGTGCATAATTTTTAGCATAATAATTTGTCCTAACATCTTGTATATGTCTATTTCTAAGAATACTCTACAATTTCTTACAGTTGACAGTATTATTCCTTTTTGAGTGCTGTTGCAATGAATAAGTGGGGAAAAAGCTAGGCCATACCAATCCATATATTCATATTAAAAACAAGTGGGCGCCGGCTACAGTCGAGTGTGCTCGACTGTATAATACCCTGTGCCCTAGCTCTCCGATAGGTCATACGTAGGTGCGCTACGTTAGGCATGCCGAAGGTGTGATGATGCGGCATTAACTTTTTCGCTAATTGTTCGTATTACATCTACATATGTGATCTAGTGAACCGATTTATACCAAATTACAAATTCTCAATCTGTGAGTTTGGTTGACTTATCTCTAAAAACAACAATAATTTTCGTACTTTATCTTAAAATTCGTTACTATGATAATTCGTTACTACGCTATTGATATCAGATTTCAACCAAATTTGTTCAGGATGTAGAATACCATCCCAAATGCGTATTCTGTTAGTTTGGTTGAGATACCTCAAACAACAAAAAAGTTTATCATACTAAAACTTGATTTTGGACTGATCGTTCCTATGGCAGCTATATGATATAGTGGTCCGATTTCAACCCAATTTTTACCTATTAGTTTGGTAGAGATCTTTCAAACAACCAAAAAGTTTATTTTCGACTGATCTTTCTTATGACAGCAATATGATATTGTGGTCCGATTGAATAAATTGTATTTAATTTAATTAAAATAGTAAATCGTAATTCGTAATCGTAATCGTAGTCGCTGAAATCGATGTTGTTCATGCCAAGAGTAGCCATTGTCTAAAATTTACTCAGCTTGCTAAAGTCCGGCAACACCAAATAATCTCTCCCACTCTTCTTAATCATCGAAATCAGCTGTTTAAGGCTGCTGCATTGCGCGCGAAATTTAAATTTAAGTGCTATGCTTTAAGATTTGTGATTCTTTTTGCAGAATTTGTTAAGCATTTGAATACAATGATAATAATTGAAAACCTATTGAACATATGTGCGAGCTTACTAGCTTATTATTAAACATAATAATTATTATAAATTCAGAGATTTCAGTGTTGTAAAACGATCTGTCGTCGAGGTGTCGAGGTGCAAAATTATAAAGTGGCATTTATACATATCGCTTTTTGCAATGCATACTAATATCTACATACATATATTTTAACACAATCTTAAATATGTATTAACTTAAACCATGTTAATATATTAAAATAGGATAGAAATTGTAGCCAAATATCGATAACTTTGCCTATCGCTCGTATTTGCGTTCGCACTTTTCGTACACGTGCTCACTGTTATGTTTTTGCACAAACAAATGTGCATATGCTATCTCGCTCGCACTTGCCTATGTCTATGATTTTGATTTATGTGAATTAAAAGCAAATTCGAAATATCTTCTCTATTAAATAGTCAATCGCCTTGAAACTTTCAGGGTCATTAAATTGGCTTACTTCTTATCTTCCTGTTTAATAAGAAGTGTTTATATTAAAGAACGCGTCTGATAATCGTTTTTTGCGATTGGCGGGCGAAAGAGGCGTGGCATCTAAAATTTAAAACAAACTTGATCTGCGCCCGCTATCCAGCAATCCTCATACCAAATTTGAAGTCTCTAGCTTTTATAGTTTATGAGATCCTTTGGCTCAAACACTCGGACAGACGGACAGACGGACAGACAGACGGACATGGCTCAATCGACTCGGCTATTGATGCTGATCAAGAATATATATACTTTATAGGGTCGGAGATGCTTCCTTCTGCCTGTTACATACATTGCACAAATCCATTATACCCTTTTGACCATTTTCAATGGGCACGGGTATAATCATAAATTAACAGGGGCTCTGCTCTGTTTCTGAATATCGAAAGTACCATATTCTCAAATTGTGGTTCTTTTTCTAATGTAATTCTTATAAAGTCATACGTATTCATTCTTATTTTTATTTATTTTTATTTCATTCTCAAAAAAATTTCTCTTAGATAATCATGTCATCAGTGTTCATATATATTTTTGTTTTATTTATTTTAAATATATTTTTATGACTATTGTTTGTGCGTTTATTAAATTAGATCCTATCCAGATCGTTAGTCTCGCTTAAGGCCCTTTTTGTTATACACTTATTGTATAAGAGATATGCTTTGTAAAGAATATACGCGCACAAAATTATTACAATTATCAATAACAATATATTTGTCCAAATTTGAATTAATATTTGTTGATTCGATTTTATTAATAACATTAGCAGTGGAGTTCACTGTTTTAGTATCGATTATTCCCATTGTGGTTGTATTATATATATCATCGATTGTGTCAAATTTACTTAAACTATTATTGTTCATATATTTTCAAATTTATATTTAAAAAAGGAAAATTGAGTGAGTTAATTGAGTCTATTCCTTATGATTTTTTTTTTTAATGTTTTACAGCTATCGGGCAGATAAGGTTCCGCTCAATTTCACAATATTTTTCCTTATATATATATATATTTAAATGAAAGTTATATTTTCGTTTTATGTTTCTTTTTTGGGTGTCGTCCTTCTTGGCTGCATCAGCTGGTCTTCGTCAGTTGGCTCGCTGATGCTCCTTCGTAGGCGTAAGAGGCGGCCTGCCCCTCACGCTTGTTGGCTCAGCTGCTGTTGTTCTGGGCCTATGGGCTCAGGCGGTACCGGTGGCGGTCATCGCACAGGTTTCTTTGCGCAAGTCGCTTCGCAAAAAGGACTTTCCCAGTGTTGTTGTATTTATTTCGGTTTTAATTGTCTTAATCACTGAGTGAGCTGGAGTTAGTGGCTTTTTTTTGTATAAGGCTTGACTTAAGAAAGTCAAGTTCTTGTAGTTTTAGGGCAGTTTCCCAGGGGGGTGGTGTTTGGTTTTTAAATAGTAGCCACTTAATGTGCGCTATTCTTTTTTTATTTTGTTTTTCATTTCCCTACGGTTAGCCATAACTCCATCTCTACTCACTTAGTTTTTCCAGTTGCTGTTCCTCAAATTCTTGCTGTTGTTGTTGCCATGCAGAATGTCGATAATGTATTGATAATGTAGCCATGCAATGTCCATGTGTCACTTTGAATCCTTGTGACACTATGTCACGGTCGCCATGTATTGCCTAACCTCCACTGTTAGTTTTCCCATTGATAAAGCAACACAACTTCTTAGTTCGATCTTTCTTTATTAAATGCATCTTCGTTCTTTTACAATCGTTAATATAGCCAGAGACCGCGTAGCTACGCCGCCAGTGACGCCGGCAGAGGAGCGGTCAGCGCTTATGTATAAATGTATATATAAATTAACCAGACTCTGTTATCAATTAGTATTTATTCATTTATTTCCAGATAATTATATAACGTTAAGCTATTTGATTTATTTATTTGCAACACCCGTTAGGGCCGTTGGTGGCTTAATTCTTGAGTTTATTGACAACACCCGTGAGGGCCGTTGCAGATCCAAATTAAAACTAAATTAATTCTAAGCTAAGGCTAACCCACGAAGCTTCGACGTATCGGCCGCACTCACGGCAGATTGCAGTGTCAGCGCCTCATGCCGCTCATCGCTGATCACTTGCAATGAGCATGCAAGGGTATCGGATTTCAGCTCCAGAGACCGTCGACTTCAAGACTCCGCTGCATCGCCTTCGTCCACGGCCCAATGCAGCGTCAGCACATAGTGATCGTTGTTTGTTGGTCATTCAGTGCGCGCGTGCGACGTCAATGGATATCGCTTGCCGTTCAACTCCAGGAATCTGCTGACTGTCACATACTCTGCGTCCGGTCTAGCGCTGTTGTCAGCTACAACTTGTCGTTAAGGATAGCTGTTCTGATTAGGTAAATTTTTGCTAATGTAAGGGTCAAGAGTAAATTCTCCGAGTCTGTGATTATTATCCTATTCTCTGCCAGGGTTGTTTCGTACAAATGTTTGTTATCTGTTTCGTCCGACTTATAAATTTTATTTTGCGAGTCCGTCACTGTATTTAATTGTTCCTGGATTTTTAAGTTTATTCCTATCTGTCTATTTTCTGCTTCTATCAGTTGTTTTATATTTTCCCAATCATCGAAGTCCGGTGTACCTGCAACTGCCTTCAAGGCAGTACCTAATATGTTTATACTGCGAGCCTGTCTATGGTGAACCCTCAGCGTAGATATAAGAGTGTTGATTCGGCCGAGGTCAGCGTTAAGTACCTTAGTCATGTGATTCATGGCGAAGGCGTCTAGTGCGGGTCGAGTCCTGTCTGCGTAGTCCTCGTAAGAGGAAATGTTAGTAGTATGTCCCAGGTATCCAAATTTGTCCCAGAGCGTCACGTCCCCGTCCTCTATAGGTATGTGGCGTGCGTGTGAGTAGTCATTTAATTTGGTCACGGCAGTTACGAGGGTCGTGGCTGTCATCAGTAGTACTGTCCGAAGTCCTAAACTATATGTAAAATAAAAAGTATGAAAAAAGGTATGAACTAGTTCGTAAAGCGTAAAACTAAAAAAAGGTAAAAACATGTCCTTGCCGGTATTTAACGAATGTTGTCCTTATGGACCACCCTACCCCTAATGAGGAACGTCGTCCCGAGGTCCGCTTCTATCGTTTCCTCCGAGCATAAGGGCGTGAGCTTGTTGCCTAGGCGTTTGTTTTGTTTTACCCAGACCTGATCGCCTATCTGATAAGACTTATATTCCCTGTCTTTATTTACTTGCTCTAGAGTTTTTTCTTGGGCCCTAAGTATTTTATCGGTTATATTCCTTTCGAATTCGATGGGAGCGGAGTGAATTACCTCAATAGGGCTTTTATTCGTTACTGAATGGATTGTCCGATTATATTTTATGGTAGCCATAAGTAAAAGCTCTACCGTGTCCCCGAGTTGCTTATCAATTTTGATGCAACGAGCTATTTCCGTTAGGGTGCTGTGGAATCTTTCGACCTGACCGTTAGATGTACTGTGGAGCGGAGGTGCATTTGCGATGTGGATATCGAAGTTGTTGAATAGAATAGATCTTATTGTTTCCGAGTTCAGAGATATTTCGTTGTCGCAATAGATTGTTTTTATTTTTGGAAACATGTTAGCCAACTGTAGTATTGGGGCTTTTATGTCCACTATTTCCCAAGACCCTATTGGTTGTACTATGGCGAATTTTGAAAACTTGTCAATACAGGTGAGAAAGAATTTTCTGTCCGTTGAAAATACGTCAATATGAAGTATTTCCCCAGCATATAGTGAAATAGGAGTCTGTCCTAGTGCTTGCTTTGTTGGATGGCGATTGTACTTGGCCATCGAACAAGTTTTGCAATTAAGTGCTACTTCTGTAGCTAGTCGATTCATTTTTATGTTTTCTTGGGCTGCTCGATGAGCCCGATTATGTTCTGCTGTCATAATTTCTCTTTGCTCTGAAGGGTCTACAATGTCGATAGCGAGGAATTTGCAATGCTTGGATGTTGTTGAGGGAAATGCCTCGACCAACCTATGTTGGATGAACGCTAGGATTGGTAGCTAGCAGTGGATTGCGTTTACTACATCAGCTTTTATCACGTCAAGTAAGGATTGCAATAATGTTTCGCGGTAGGAAAATTGTATGATGTGTCTGGGTTTTTCTTTAAATAAAATGAAGTGCTTTACGCATGGGGTCTATGTTTCTTCCAGAATGATTTGGTTTCGGAAACAGTTTGTCTATTGTCTTTATTGTATTTGAAAGTGATTCCTCGCTGTGACAAGTGGCCATGTCTGCATCGGGAGTTTCATCCAATGTGTTTATGTGTTGACGCGATAGGGCGTCAGCAACGAAATTTTCTTTCCCAGGCTTGTAAATTATTTTAGCGCCGTGTTCATCGATAAAGGCTTTCCAGCGCTTTATCTTAGGGTTGGGATTTTTGTCAGACACTGCAAAGGTAAGTGGCTGGTGGTCAGTGAAGATATTTAGATTTCTGACTCCATAAAGGTAATTTCGGAGTTTTTTCAAAGACCACACGATGGCCAAGAGTTCTTTTTCGTTCGTTGCAAAATTAATTTCGCTGTCGTGTAAAGTGCGAGAAATCATTGTAATGGGGCGGCCATTTTGAGATAGTACAGCCCCTAAGCCATAACCAGAAGCGTCAGTTGTTAAGTCAAATGGTTTTTTAAAGTCCGGGTATGTCAGCAAAACTTCTTCTGAAGCCAAAATATTTTTCAGCTTGGAAAAGGTTTGCAGTTGTTTTTCGCTGAGTTTAATTTCCACTTTTCTCGAGTGGTTTTTGCTAATTTTACCGTTTTCGCCTTTTAGTGCGTCCGTAAGGGTCTTTGCGATTTTTGCATAATCTTTTATAAAACAACGGTAATAACTCGAGAGGCCTAAGAATAACCTAAGGTCGAAAAGAGTTTGCGGAATTGGAAAGTTTGAAATTGCTTGCACTTTTTCCGGTGAAGTCTTTATCCCGTCCCTTGACACACTAAATCCCAGTTATTTCACGCTTTTTTTGAAAAACTTGGATTTCTCCTGTGATACGCTCATGCCAGCTTCCTGGAGACTCTTGAGAACCCAATCGATGTCCTTAATGTGATCTTCCTTTGTTTCCGAGAAGATTATCACATCGTCTACGTATTTTTTCTCTAAGGACGTCGTCGATGGCTCTTTGGAAAATACTTGGGGTATTTTTCAGCCTAAAGGGTAGTCTACAGAACTCGTATTTTCCGTTGTTAACAGAAAATGCTGTTTTTTCCCTGTCGCTTTCGGCAAGTTCAATCTGATGAAAGCCCGACTTCAGGTCCAGCGTTGTGAAATACTGAGCCTTACCCATATTGGACAAAATCGTCGAGATTGTGGGAATCGGGTATTTATCATCGACTGTATTTTGATTTAGTTTCCTGAAATCAATTACCAATCTTTTCTTTCGAAAACCTTGTTCGTCAGTTCCTTTTTTATCAACTACCCAAGCTGGGTTGTTGTAAGGTGACTTTGAGGGTCGGATAATGCCGTCTGCTAGTAGTTGCTTAACTTCTGCGTTGACAAAATCTGCGACTCCCATGAGGTGAGGGTATAATTTTTAATATACCGGTTCTCCATCAGTTCTTATTGTTGCGATAGTGTTGATATTATACGGCAGAGCCTCGTTGGAGTCTGCGAATGCTTTTATTCTCTGCTGAATCATTTTATCGAAAGATTCTTTGACGGCGATTGGGACATCGATGTCGTCAATTTGGATGAAGTTAACGTCTGGTGAACGTGTGAATAAAATGGGTTCTGAACTGTAGTCTGTTTTAATTGTATTAAGGGTGAAGTCAATCTTTGCATTGACATTTTTAAAAAGTTAGAGGCCTATTATTCCGTCGAAATCCTTTAGAGTGTTTATGATAAAAAAATATGTTTTTATTTCGAAAAGGTGAATGAGGCATTTCTGTTTGACCTCAGTGCTGCCATGAATGGATTTTACTTGGAAGGGGGTTTCTACGGGCACTATGTGTTTTAACTCTGGAAGTGGCTTGATGTAGTTTTTCGAAGCCCCTGTATCCACGAGCAATTTGATCGTGCGCCCTGCTACTGTTCTCGTGATGAAAGGTAACAGGGACTTACTCCTAAAAAATTGCAGCTGTCTGTATCCGAGAGGTTGGTTCTGAGCTTTCGTGAATTGAAAATTCTTTTGTTGGGTTTGAAAACTGTTTTGCTGAGGACCGCTACGCCAGGACGAATTTCTCTGACTAGGGGGCTTTGTACTCTTACTTCAAAGTGTTTAGCAAAAGTTGCCGCAAATATGCCCCTTTCATTACAAGCCTCTGCTTCTCGAGAGAGGGCTAATGCTGATAACAAATCCCGTGGTTGTACAGGGAAAACTGCAGTTCTCAGAGACTTCTTAAGTCCGGAGATGAAAGCATGCAAAGCATCCTCTCTGAATTTTTTGTTCAAGATGGTGGCAGAAACCGTATTTTGAGTCATGAGTGTTTAGTTCGTCAAAAGCGTGAGCTTCTGTTGGATGTTGTTATTGTACTGAGTGAGGGGAAGTTCTCTCTGCCTCAAGAAATTGAGCTCCTGTGTCAACACCTGTATAGGAGTCTTGTCGGCGTAAGTATCGTCAAGTCGATCTATTATGGCCCTGAAGTTCAATACCGTATTGTGTGACGCGAGCATCGCGTCAGCGTCCCCCTTTATTTTGTTCCTAATAATTAGGACCGCCTAAAAGTGTCTACTGCTTCCAACGTATGGCTCAAACAGCTCATACGCTGCCTGTGCAGCCTGTAGCCAAGAGACGTAATTTGCTTGGTTTCCGTCAAATTCCAGCACCGTTTTTACTGCGTTTAGGGGCTCATCACATTTGACGTTACTATCAATGAACGCTGTCTGGTAGTCTGGCTCCGCGCAAGCTACCGTTTTTTCTGCCTTTTCGTTTCTTAGGGCATCTATTTGTGCTCGAAATTCTGCTTTTTGTTGCGGCCTCCATGTTGGAAATCATTTCAGGAGTGACTGCCATCCTGATACTTTTTGGTGGTAGTGATAAAAGAGAACTTAGCGAAGTTATTCTGTCCCTGTAACTGTCCGACCTTTTCGTATTCGTATTGTTTTTATCCGTTAAAGTTTCCCTATAACTTTCAATATGGTCTTCGTCGCTGCTCATGGAGGGTGTTAATTATTGGTCACAAATACCTAGCAGAGGCTTGGAAAAGAACACAGCTAAACAATATTTCGCTATTTGAAAATTATTTTTGTTTGTCCCGTTCTGACCAACTGAAACCCAAACAACACGACTTACAGTTTAAAGGGATTGTATTTTTTATTAAATCGTTTATTAAACAATTAAGCTCTTAGTGAACATCTCACTTACATGATTGTGTCGAATTTCTGACTTGCTAATTCTTGAAAGCACGGTCGCTGTTGCTCTAGTTCCGGTGCGACGATGTGGTTTCTTCTGGGTTTTTTTATGTTTTAATCTTGTTGCACGCAGTTTTTATTTTAAAATAAAATTTTAAAATTTAAATGTATTAGTCGGCACAATTTTATTCGCAGACTCAGGTCAAGCTTTCACATTTTTTGCAAATAATGCGAACAGTTATTTTGTCTTCTTTATTTATTTTTATTTTTTATTTTATTATTTTTTTTTTTTTCAAAAAAACAAAATTTATTTAGTTATTTTATATAAAAAAAAAATCGTTTGGTATTTTTTTTATTTCACAATATTGGATTTTTTTGAATATTAATATTTTTTAACTTTTGTGAATAATTTTAAAGTTTGCTTTTTTTTTAAATTTTTTTGAGAAACAATTTTTATTTTCATTTTCGTGTACTTTTCGTATCGCGATAGTTGTGTCACAAATAAGATTTTTAAAGTTTCTTTTCACAAAAACTATAAGTATTTTCGCAGCGCGTTATGGTTTGCGTTTGTTTTTTTCTAGAACATTTTTTGATTTTCTTTCGCGGGTACTTTTTCTTGTTGGGCGCCAATTAACCAGACTCTGTTATCATTAAGTATTTATTCATTTATTTCCAGATAATTATATAACGTTAAGCTATTTGATTTATTTATTAGCTTAATTCTTAAGTTTATTGGCAACACCCGTGAACGGCAGATCGCAGTGTCAGCGTCTCATGCCGTTCATCGCTGATCACTTGCAATGAGACCGTTGACTTCAAGACTCCGCTGCATCGACTTCGTCCACGGCCCAATGCAGCGTCAGCACATAGTGATCGTTGTTTGTTGGTCACTCAGTGCGCGAGTTATAAGTTGGGTTGAAGATAGTTTTTTGATGTCCACGGTAGGTGTATCACTTGGTGGGTTTGTGTTGGAATATTTATGTGTATATATATATATATTTGGCCGTTGGTGGCGAGAAATAAATGATTGAATAAAAACACGTCCGCTTTGTCTTTGATAGAAAAATTCGAATGAATATATTCTCAAGTGCTGATATTACTTATAGTTAGAGTTACAATACAAAATGTTTAGGGATAAAGTCCCTAAGCTAATATGTTGCGGAGTATGGGAGAGTTGCTGCTGGCGTGAATCTGCAGATGATGCATTCCAACGTCGTGGGCGGTGTTGAGTTTCGAAACGACGTCCGTTCCATTTTCAGTGCTGAGTCGGGGATCTGTTATAATGTAGCGCAACGTACTCAGAGACGTTGCACTCTAGCCGGCTTAGGAGGCGGGGTAACGGCGGGTACCAGCATGGTAACTCCTCCCCCCCTAGAATGGAGCGATGGCCAAAACGAAGGCATGTCCATCGCGACATCAACGCTGTTAGTTCCGGGGGTAAAGGTTGTCCGTTTAGCTAATTTTGCTGTTATTAGCGCCGCCATCATTATTATCAGTATTAGTGCGACGTAATCCATTATGGTATGGTTGGGTCCGCTCCTTTCTATTTCCGAAAATCGGCCTAGATCTTTCATGTATGCGTGGTCCAGGGCCTCCAGGTTTATCTCGTTCAATGTATTGTTAATTATAATCTTAGGTGGGGCTTCTAATGTCAGTCTGATCGGCATCTTAATCGTGTTGGTGGGCTGTTCATATCTCATGCCATTAATTAGAAGTGAACAGTTGTTAAAAGTGATTACCGCTGATCCATTTATGCTTCTTGGGCAAGTTGAATTTATCATTAGGTTCTGCGCGTTGAATATAAAGATCATCTGCTCCTCCGTTTCCAATATCATTTCATGCTCTCCAATCCTTTTGATGTAGCATGTCGCTGTATTCTGTCGCCCGATTCCTCGTAAGCATTCGGCGTCCGCTTTGTTTATTTCGGTGTCCCTACTCTCGCAAACATATGTGTCATGTATTCTTTGACATTTTTTATTTAATAACCTAAACTTAACATTATTTGTTATAGCGTATTTCGGTATACTTATGTAACAACTATTGTTGATAGGCAACGGAATGACATGATATAGTGTATACTGTTTCTCTTCAAAAATTGGTACATCAATTTGGAAAATAATGTCTGTACCATTAACGACCGCTGTTAATTGTAACAATCTGTATAAATGTTCATCTGATATTATTTCTAATTTTTGTTTTTCTATAAAGGTTATCATTTTTTCAATTTCGGTTTGGGACAATATGAATGTTGGAATTAACTTTAATTTTGACAAAAGTATACTTTCTTCTATATTTGTCATGTGTGTGTTTAATAGATCAATACTGAAGTTAATCCGGTTTACATATTGTAGAACAAGAATTTCGTTGTGTTCTTCGCTTAGTTCCTTATACATATTCTTTTTATAATTACTTAACAAATCAGTTATAATATTTTGTTCGTTATTAATATGATCTGTAATGTTATTGAATCTTATGATTATCTCTCTATCATACTCTGTTTGCTCATTAATTATCTTACTCATTTTATTTGTTCTCTGTTCTTTATCTTCAAGGGCCTTTTCTATTTTTTCCTGATCATTCGCGTCCATGTTTCCCGTCACTACTTTTATTATACTGCCCAGTCCGTTGAAAATTCCTCGTCTCTGTCTTGGTAAAATTGTGTATAATTTGTCCTTTACTTGTTGTAATTTTGTTTTCAAAATACTAACTGTTTCTCTAGAGAATTCAGTACTTTGGATTGATTCCAAAGCTTTTTCTAACCCCAGTATATTCTTAGTGTATTCCCCTAACTTTATAATATGATTGAACTGCTTATATCCCATGATTAACCTAGCCTGTCCGAGGTCCAACTTTGCTATCTGTTCCTCCCTCCTAATTTCTCTAATGGTCATGTCTTGTCCCCAGGTCATGGTGATTCTGAAAAATAATAATATTTATTTGACACGTCAGTTAATTTTCGACTTGTGTAATTTCTGTTCTTTCTCTGTTACTAGTGTTGCTCCCATATCCTGTTTTACCTGTTGTGTAGAAAATCTATGTGTTAGTTTGTTATGTCTATTCTCTTTCCTGAATACTAGGTCACCAGGGTCTACAACTATCGGGTCCGATCGATCTTCATTCAATTTCTCAATGATAGTCTCTTTTCGGTGCTGCATTTTTACTACTACATTTGGGTAAATCTTCTGTTTGAATTCGTTTAGTTTACTCAAGTCAAGAATGTAAACTTTCCACAGGGGCGTTACTCGAGGACTGTTGAAACGAGGTTACATGTAAATCTATATTATATTGTTTGCAAAAATCTCTGAAAAGATTTGAAGAATATTCTGGCCCCTAAGCTTACAAAATGCTTAATTGCTTTAAGTACGCTCAAACTATCTCTTGACCCAATGATATATCCCGTTGCGAATTTTGAAAATTCGTCGATGATTGTGACTATCGACTTCCCATTAATTGTATATAAATCAGTATGTAAAATATCTAGTGGTAAGTTCGGTATTTCGGTTACTTGGAAATAATTTTTTGGAGGATTTCTATCATACTTGAGTGTCTGACAAGTCCTACAATTATTGATTATTTGTGATATCATTACTTTCATATTTGGAAAAAAATATTGTCTCTTCAAATGCAGATAGGTCTCTTCTATGCCCCTATGGTTACTGTTCTTGTGATAAGTCTGTATTTCTCTTTCTTGTTCGGCAATGTCTGTCAAGTCAGTTACGAATAACGTACACCGCACGATCTTGTACATTTTACTGGCTGAAAAATAGGTCTCAAACGCTTCCAACACACTTTTATAAATCTCGTCCGTTGTAAATATCGCTTAAGTCTTATTGGGTTTGAGTATCTCTTTCAAACTTTTGGCCGTATTTTGTATGTCAAATTTTGGCTTCCTTATGAGTCTTCGTATTTTGTTTCTAAACATTATCTCTGATTGTGTCTCCTCAATTTGCCCTACTTGAAAAACTATTTGCAGAGCGTACTCGCTCAGCGGTCTATCTGAGTTAGCTATCTGGTTATCAGTGCCTGCCTGGTTTATGTTGAAATTTATTTCCGGCTACTACATTCTGTGACCCTCTCTTGTACACCACTTCATAGTCATATTCTAAAAGCTGCAATTTCCATCTAACTAATTTTGAATTTGGTTCTTTAAACCCCATTAACCACGTGAGGGGCCTATGGTCTGTAATGATTTTAAATTTATTTCCGAAAAGATAGGGTCTAAAATACTTTATTCCCCATATTATCGCAAGCATTTCTTTTTCGATTGTCGAATAGTTACTGTCCGTTTCGTTCAGGGTTCTGCTTGCAAATGAGATTGGGCGATCCGCTCCCATGTTTCCTTGGGACAAAATAGTTCCTAATGCCACATTGCTGGCGCCTGTTGTTAGAATAAAGGGCTTAGAGAAATAAGGGTACTGAAGAACGGGGTCATTGCATAAAAGCGTTTTACAATATTCAAATGTTTTAATTAACTCATCGTCTACTTCAATATTCTGTTTGCCTTTAAGTTGTTTTGTTAAAGGTTTAGTTATTTTGGCAAAGTCTTTTATGAATTTTCTGTAATATCCTATCATCCCCAAAAATGATTTTACGACTTTACGATTTTTTAGTAGTGGAAATTCTTGAATTGTCTTTAATTTTTCTGGGTTTGGTTTAACACCGTCCTGAGTGATGATGTGTCCCAAGTACTCTATTTCCTTGCGTAAAAATTCTAACTTGTCTAATTGCAACTGAAATCTTGCATCGGAGAGCTTTTCGAATACCATTTGTAGGTCTCTTATGTGTTCTTGCAGCGACGGCGAATATACGATAATGTCGTCCATATACACTAAACACTTGTGTCCTATCAGGTCTCCTAACAAGTTGTCCATGGCTCTCTGGAACGTTGCTGGTGCGTTCGTGAGGCCAAAAGGCATTCGTACATACTCGAAATGGCCACTGTCAGTCGTAAATGCGGTCTTTGGTATGTCTTTGGCCCTCATTTCTATCTGATGATATCCGCTAGCCAAATCTAGAGCGGTGAAATATTTAGCCCTGCCAAGTTTGTCAAGAACCTCGCTAATTACCGGCATCGGATATCTGTCTTTAATAGTCTTCTCATTAAGTTTTCTGAAGTCTACGACCAGGCGCCATTTTTGCGTACCGGCCGCGTCCTTTTTTTTGGGGACTAACCACACCGGTGACCTCCAAGGTGAATAACTGTGCCTTATTATGTCTTTCTCTAGTAGGTCGTCAATTTGTTGCTTAATCGCTTTCCTCTGGTTGAACCCATACCTGTATGGTTTTGTGTACATTGGCAAATCGTCCAATGTGTCTATCGGATGCCTCACCATATTGGTGAACGTTAATTTGTTCTCTTCACAAAAAAATATCTCTTGATATTTCGAACAGAGTGTGAACAGTGCCTTTCTCTCCTCATTATTTAAATGATCCGTCCTCAATACTTTCCTGAAATCCATGAAATCCGTTGTTTGTCCTATGTCATTTGAATTTTGGCACTTCATTGTATTTAAGTTGACTTCGATGAAGTCGCTGGTATTGAAAGAATTCACCTCTAGGGGTTCATCTATAATTATTGTTTGTTCGTCCTCCGTACGGTTTGTGACCTCAACGTTTGCGAACCCCTTCGTGGCCTCGTAAAGTCCTCCTGATGTATGTACCCCGTTTCTTATTTCCAATGTGTCCGTACTGAACGTTCCGTTTTCTACTGTCACTGGTAACGAAATTATCTGTCTCGACATGCTTTCCAGTAAATGTATTTCTGAAGTCCTGTTATCTTTAAGATGAATAGTTAGGGTCGCATTCCGAGTTATTAACAAAAGTGATTCAAGGTCTACTTTGGACTTGATTTCTGTCAGAATGTCCATACCTATTAGTCCGTCAAAATAAGGGTGGAAAACAAACAATAGGAAGTCATATGCCCTGCGTTCGTTGAGTTCTTTTAGGGTCACAAACCTGGCTTTGTGATAAGTCTTATGTGTGGATAGTGCTGTTTTTATAAAAATTGGTTCGGTCAATTCGATGGATGTATAGGTAGGTGTCATGTCAGGGTTTAAAAACGAATTTGAAGCTCCTGTATCAATCAGCATTTTCAGAACATACCCACATGTCGAATTTACGATCACATAGGGTAATGCTTGGCCATGCGTTTCCCTAGCTGTTTCTTGAGGCTTCTGACCGAAAATTTCCCTCTTCGTCTATATTATGACGACTGTGTCCGCTACTGTCCAGTTCAATGTTGTTCAGGTTCGTGTTTCCTGAGGTCCTAAATCTGTTCCATTGCCTTGGTCCGTTCTGTCTGATCGAATCGTTCTCTTGCTTAGGCATTATAGCCCGTTGATTGGAATTATTATTGTTTCCCTCATACCTTGATCGGTATGGTACATTCCTATCCCAATCACGTCTTTGTCTGACATCATTGTTAGAACGTCTTGTTTGGTTACCTCCAGAGTATTTTCCCTCATCTTGCGTGTCGTATCTGTCATGTTGGTCGTTCCTGAAGTCTTGGTTCCTGCCGAAATTACCTCCCCTACGATCGTTTCGGTTGTCATATTCCTTTGTCCGCAAATATATATCCCTCTCCTTGGTAGCATATTCGAAAGATCTTTTCAGGGTATCCATTGGATACCCTTGCACAATGTAGTGGTATTTCGTTTTGTATGTCTCCTTATGTATGTTTATATATGTGTGCATATTTTTTTTCCTATTTTTTTTTTTTGTCTTTGATATTTGCTTTTTTCTTTTCATACTTGTACTAGGTGATGGCTTCTGGATACCCTTGCGCGATGCAGTGGTACAAAGTTTCCAAATAAAAAATTTATTTATACAGCGAACATACTGATGATTAGGGTATTGCTTATTATTTTTTTTTTTCAACAACGACTCTTGGATACCCTTGCGCGATGCAGTGGTACCAAGTTTTCTAATCCCATTATGCCCCTTGCGCGTTGCAGTGGATATAACAAGAATTAGGGTATTATTTGTTTTTGGTTTCATATTTCTTGTCTACACAATAACGAAATCATTTGATTTAACTTGAAATTTGTGTACATTCTCTTGTAAATTTATATGCACTTGTACAACATCGTTCGATTTCCCTTTCCACTTGACTCCACATGCACTTATACGCCGCCGTTTTTTCAATATATTCACATATCACCACGCTTATCTGACATCTTACAACTTTCTTTCTATTATTACTTACAACAAAATTATATTAAGACTTATTCCAAGATGCATCTTGGTACGTTGGTTCGACTTCTGGTCCTCTGGTCCTGCTTGTTGATCCAGCCAGAAGGTCCGGCTGCGCCAGTTATAAGTTGGGTTGAAGATAGTTTTTTGATGTCCACGGTAGCTGTATCACTTGGTGGGTTTGTGTTGGAATATTTATGTGTATATATATATATTTGGCCGTTGGTGGCGAGAAATAAATAATTGAATAAAAACACGTCCGCTTTGTCTTTGATAGAAAAATTCGAATGAATATATTCTCAAGTGCTGATATTACTTATAGTTAGAGTTACAATACAAAATGTTTAGGGATAAAGTCCCTAAGCTAATATGTTGCGGAGTATGGGAGAGTTGCTGCTGGCGTGAATCTGCAGATGATGCATTCCAACGTCGTGGGCGGTGTTGAGTTTCGAAACGACGTCCGTTCCATTTGTAGTGCTGAGTCGGAGATCTGTTATAATGTAGCGCAACGTACTCAGAGACGTTGCACTCTAGCCGGTTTAGGAGGCGGGGTAACGGCGGGTACCAGCATGGTAACTCGCGCGTGCGACGTCAATGGATATCGCAGGCCGTTCAACTCCAGGAATCTGCTGACTGTCGCATACTCTGCGTCCGGTCTAGCGCTGTTGTCAGCTACAACTTTTTCGCCGCTGATTGAAGCTCTCTTGCTCGTGTTAACTTATATAAGTAAATGCTGGCGAAGAGTCGCGGCAGAGAGGTAGTATTATGTTCACATGGTGACAGAGCCGTCGCGCATGTCAGATATGCCGACTCAGCACTGTCCAGTCTCATTGCACTCAAGAGCGGTCATATTACTAGGCACTTATGGAACTGCTTGGGACTTGCATTTGTATATAAATATTGTGGCCAAGTGCTACAATGTGTTTGTAATAATATTTATGTATAACACTGAGTACAGTGTGCATTCGATATGTGAACATACAACAATGTTTTCTCTTGGCTGGGGTATGTCTCAGTCCAGCCAGGGTTACTTACAGAAAATTTCTTGAAAGTTGCTGGAACTACTAGTAGTGAAAAAGGCGGTCCTAATAGGTCGCAAAAAAAAACTCATGACCGCGTTGCAATATTCGTCAGAGAAAAGGAAGGAAAGGAATGTCTGCCTTGTGTAGCACCACTCAGCCTGGTAGAACCACGACGAGAGTATGCCTCCCCTGCCTCGTGTCACTCAGCCTGGTAGAACCGCGACGGGAGTGTAGCTGCCCTGCCTAGTGTCACTCAGTCTGGTAGATCCGCGACGAGAGTATACCTATGCTACCTAGTATCACTCAGTCTGGTAGAACCGCGACGAGAGTATACCTATGTTACCTAGTATCACTCAGCCTGGTAGAAACCGCGACGAGAGTGTGTTTCTGTTACCTAGTTTTATGCACTTTTATTGGTCAGAGAAATGCACAAACTATTTAAAGAAGAAAACAGTAGCCCGTGTTTTGCCGAATTCAACGGCCACGTAGTAACATTTATATATTGTTATATCTCGGTGTTAATTACTGTAGAAAATGTGCAATTCACAAAGTAGCCACTACTTTTCTATGCTAGTTGCCTATAACGCACTCTGCTTTTCCGATGTCACACTGCTCACCTCGTTTTCCAGAGTGTTCCGCCTCGTGGTTAACTCTTCTGCTTTTGTCACTTTGTTTACACCGTTTACGTCTGCTTGGGTTTTGCGATCCTCGAAGACTAATGCCGGCTACAAAATTAATTGCACGCCAAGCCTCTAATTCGGCAATTTCTTTGCCGACGTCGCAGCCGATGCTCATTCCAGTAACGTCGCAGCTTGTCGTAGGTCGGCAATTTTGCACGAATGCTGCAGCGGCAGGGTTCTCCCTCGATCGCACGCAATCAATCTCTCTCGTTGCTGTGCTGCTCAGCTGCGTTGACCCATTTACGATGCGCTGTAGCTCTCTGCATATTCCGCTATGCAGTTTTATCTGTGTGTGTGTGGAAGTGAGCTGACCGCCGTTTCTTGTAGATGTGTGAGTGAGCTCGTGTCGTTTTCTGCGTCGCTGACTTCGGCGCCGTCGTTTCTCTCTCTGCTGTCTGCTCTCCCTCTGTCTGCAGTAGCAACGAAATAGTTTTGCTGTCGCTGCTTTACCAACGCTGCTGCTGCGTTGGGTTTTCATACCCTGTGCCCATTAAAAATGGTCAAAAAGGGTATAATGGTTTTGAGCAATGTATGTAACAGGCAGAAGGAAGCATAAAGAAACTTGGTATGTAAGTTCCTGGATAGCGGGCACAGATCAAGTTTGTTTTAAAATTTCGATCGGACCACTATATCATATAGCTGCCATAGGAACGATCAGTACAAAATCAAGTTATAGTAAGATAAACTATTTTGTTGTTCAAGATATCTCAATCAAACTGAAAGAATATGCATATGAGGTGGTTCCATACATCCTGACCCAACTTGGTTAAAATCGGTCTACTATATCATATAGCTGCCATAGGAACGATCAGTCGAAAATCAAGCTTTACTATGAAAAACTTTTTTGTTTATAGAGATATCTTAACTAGCCTAGCAGATAATTTATCTGGGGTGATTTTATACATTCTGACCAAGTTTGGTTAAAATCGGGCTACTATATCATATAGCTGCCATAGGAACAATCAGTTGCAAATCAAGTTTTAGTATAAAAAACTTTTTTGTTGCTTAAGATATCTCAGCCAAACTAAGTCAATATGCATGTGGGATAGTCCCATACATCCTGACCAAACTTGATTAAAATCGGTCCACTATATCATATAGCTGCCATAGGAACGATCAGTCGAAAATCAAGTTTTGGTACGAAAAACTTTTTTGTTGTTCGAGATATCTCAGCCAAACTAAGACAATATGCATATGGGATGGTCCCATACATACTGACAAAAATTGGACAAAATCAGTCTACTATATCATAAAACTGCCATAGGAACGATCAGTCGAAAATCAAGTTTTGGTATGAAAAACTTTTTTGTTGCTTGAGATATCTCAGCCAAATTGAGACAATATGCATGTGGGATGGTCCCATACATCCTGACCAAACTTGGTTAAAATCAGAACACTATATAATATAGCTGCCATAAGAACGATCAGTCGAAAATCAAGTTTTAGTATGAAAAACTTTTTTGTTGCTTGAGATATATCGCCAAACTGAGACAAAACTGGGAAAATCAAGTTTTAGTATGAAAAACTTTATTGTGCTTGAGATATGTCAGCTAAACTGAGAAAATATGCATGTGGGATAGTCCCATACATCCTGTGATATAGCTGCCATAGGAACGATTAGTCGAAAATCAAGTTTTAGTATGATCAACTTTTTTGTTGTATGAGGTATCTCAACCAAACTAACAGAATACGCATTTGGGATGGTATTCTACATTCTGACCAAGTTTGGTTGAAATCGGATATCAAATAGAGCCATAGGAACGAATTTTAAGATATAGTACGAAAATTATTGTTGTTTTTAGAGATAAGTCAACCAAACTCACAGATTCAGAATTTATAATTTGGATTAAATCGGTTCACTAGATCACATAGATGTAATTCGAACAATTAGTCAAAAATTTAATGCCGCATCATCACAACTTTGGCATGCCTAACGTAGCGCACATACTTATGACCTATCGGAGAGCCAGGGCACAGAGTATTCTACAGTCGAGCACACTAGACTCACAACACCCACTTAGAATTGTTCAGGAGTAGACCTAAGATGACAGAGAATAGAAAGCTTAATAGAAGCCAGAGAGTGTTCCGAAGAAAACACATTAAAAAGAGAATTATAATAGGTGCGCAAAACACGAAAAGGATTGTGCAAAGCATAGTCAGTAGTGCAAGTAGGGAGAGAAAATGTAAGATAGTTTCTCGTAGGCCTACAAGGATCAGAGAAGTTAAGACGACTTAAAAGAAAAGAAGAATCAATATTGCCCTTAATTAAATTATGTATAAAAACTACATCAAGAGTTTTTCTACGGTCAGATAGTGAAGGAAGGTTTATAAGTAAAAGTCTACTGGAATAAGATGGCAAGCGAAGATTGGGGTCCCAATTTAGACTACGTAGAGCAAATAGAAGAAATTGCTTCTGGATCGTCTCAATACGAATCTCATTGTTCTAATATTGAGGGGACCATATACATGAACAATATTCCAGAATGGGACGTACTAGGGATACATAAAGGAGTTTGGTAGTGAAAGGGTTGTTAAATTCTTTCGATCACCGCTTTATGAAACCGAGCCCGCCCTTAGCTACATTAATGATAGAAGAAATATGTAGATTAAAGTTTAGTTTAGAATCAAAGAGAACACCCAGATTTTTATCGCTGTATATACGTTGTAATGCGACATTAGCAGTCGTATAAGTTCCAAGATAGGGTTTAAAAAGACTTAAAGTAATGAACATACACTTAGAGCAAATTAGAGGAAAGTGATTAGCCAAGCACCAAAGCTGCATAGAATTTAGATCGTTTTGAAGTAGATTAAGTTGAGCAGGATCGTTAAATGACAGGATAAGTTTTACATCATTTGCATACATTAATATGCGAGAATGTAATAAAATGGACGGAAGGTCATAAATAATGACTACCTTGGGGAACACCAGAAGTTACAGAAACAGGTTTAGATATAGTAGATCTAAGTAAAACTTTCCGCGTTCTACTCTTCAAATAAGAAGAGATCCAGGAAAGTAAATAATAAGGAAATCCAACGCAACCAAGTTTAAAAAGTAAAAGGTCATAATTTTCCGAGTCAAATGCTTTACAGAAATCAGTATAAATGACATGAGTTTGCATTTTCCTCTGGAATGCATCCTTAATAAGGCATGAAAATTTCAAAAAATTGGTCGTAGTGGACCGACTTTTGATAAATCCATGTTGAAAGGGGGAGATTACAGATTTGCAGAGATGTTGCAAGTATGCAGAGATAATTTTCTCAAAAAGCTTTGGGATAATTAGATATATCTGTAAATAGATATATCAGATTTACCACCTTTTTTATGCAAGGGTATGATAAAAGATTCTTTCCAAAGAGAAGGAAATACCCCGATGGTAATTAAAGGATTAGAGTTAAAGAAAAGGATGTAGTAAAGAAGTACTACATTCTCACAATACACAACTTGGGATATTATTATGTCCAGGCAAGTAGGAAAATTTAAAAGCGGGAAACATAATCAGAGTAGCATTGAGTGTTAAGAAGGAAGAAATAAGATTTAGCGATAGACTATTTAAATAGATCATGACTAGAACTAGACATCTTAAACTTTTTAAAACATTTAGATTTAATATGAAGGTAAACCAAAGAGGTTTAGAAAAATTAGATGATCGATAAGACTTAGGAATAGTTAAATCTAATAAGGGGTTAAGTATCAGATAAAAGGAGTTTAAAGCGGTATCAATGTCCGATGCATTTTATACCAATATATCGGACATGCTTTATCAAATGTGTGGTGTGTTTTTATACCCGTGCCCATTGAAAATGGTCAAAAGTGTATAATGTAACAGGCAGAAGGAAGCATCTCCGACCCTATAAAGTATATATATTCTTGATCAGCATCAATAGCCGAGTCGATTGAGCCATGTCCGTCTGTCTGTCCGTCCGTATGTTTGAGTCAAAGGATCTCAGAAACTATAAAAGCTAGAGACTTCAAATTTGGTATGAAGGTTGCTGGATAGCGGGCGCAAATCAAGTTTGTTTTAAATTTTAGATGCCACGCCTCTTTCGCCTGCCAATCGCAAAAAACGATTATCAGACGCGCTCTTTAATAAAAACACTTCTTATTAAACAGGAAGATAAGAAGTAAGCCAATTTAATGACCCTGAAAGTTTCAAAACGATTGACTATTAAATAGAGAAGATATTTCAAATTTGCTTTTAATTCACATAAATCAAAATCATAGACATAGGCAAGTGCGAGCGAGATAGCATATGCACATTTGTTTGTGCAAAAACATAACAGTGAGCACGTGTACGCAGAGTGCGAACGCAAATACGAGCGATAGGCAAAATTATCGATATTTGGCTACAATTTCTATTCTATTTTAATATATTAACATGGTTTAAGTAAATACATATTTGCGATTGTGTTAAAATATATGTATGTAGATATTAGTATGCATTGCAAAAAGCGATATGTATAAATGCCACTTTATAATTTTGCAACTCGACACCTCGACGACAGATCGTTTTACAACACTGAAATCTCTGAATTTATAATAATTATTATGTTTAATAATAAGCAAGTAAGCTCGCACATATGTTCAATAGGCTTTCATTTATTATCATTGTATTTATATGCTTAACAAATTCTGCAAAAAGAATCACAAATATTAAAGCATAGCACTTAAATTTAAATTGCGCGCGCAATGCAGCAGCCTTAAACAGCTGATTTCGATGATTAAGAAAAGTGGGAGAGATTATTTGGTGTTGCCGGACTTCAACAAGCTGAGCAAATTTTAGATAATGGCTACTCTTGGCATGAGCAACATCGATTTCAGCGATTACGATTACGATTTACGATTTACGATTTACTATTTTAATTAAATTAAATACAATTTATTCAATCGGACCATAATATCATATTGCTGTCATAAGAAAGATCAGTCGAAAATAAACTTTTTTGTTGTTTGAAAGATCTCGACCAAACTAATAGGATATGCATTTGAAATGGTCCTATATATCCTGATAAAATTTGGTTGAAATCGGACCACTTTATTATATAGCTGCCATAGGAACGATCAGTCCAAAATCAAGTTTTAGTATGATAAACTTTTTTGTTGTTTGAGGTGTCTCAACCAAACTAACAGAATACGCATTTGGGATGGTATTCTACATCCTGAACAAGTTTGGTTGAAATCTGATATCAAATAGCTGCCATAGGAACGAATTTTAAGATAAAGTACGCAAATTTTTGATGTTTTTAGAGATAAGTCAACCAAACTCACAGATTGAGAATTTGTAATTTGGTTTAAATCGGTTCACTAGATCACATATGTCGATGTAATACGAACAATTAGCCAAAAAGTTAATGCCGGATCATCACACCTTCGGCATGCCTAACGTAGCGCACCTACGTATGACCTATCGGAGAGCTGGGGCACAGGGTATTATATAGTCGAGCACACTCGTTTGTAGCCGGCGCCCACTTGTATAACTTTTGGGTTTCTTGCTGATGACTCAGGTGCAAGAAATGTCACAAAAAATCGCTAAAAAATGTTTAATGAGCTTATCAAATTCCAGCAAATATTCAGAATATGTAACAAGAGCCACGAAATTGATAACTTCTCTTTTCTCGCTCTATTTGAGATTCCTTTCCCTATTATACTTAAGGGTTTTACCACATCTTGCTGCGTCGCGACGCATTGCCGTATTGCGTTGATCATTGTTTTATTTATTTGTTTACACATCGGCAAACATATGTAAATATTTTTAGATTTTTATTTATGCGCAAGCGCCACAATAATAACAAATAATAATAAAAAAACCAGCAGTCAAAAACGCGCCACAAACGCACGCAATACGCAGTCAAGGTTTCGAAATTTTTATCTTAATTGTCATTACGGCCAACAGCCTCTAAGAGCAGAAGCTTCTGAGCGTATATACAAACATACTAGTTCTTCACAATAGCGTTGCCAGAAAAAATCTTCTAAATTTATAGTTATACTAGGGGGCTTCCTCCCCTGCTCGCTTTGCTCGGCGACCCCCGGCTTTCAGAATTGAAAGGCTGGTCTTTAGTTGTCCGGTTTGTGAAGATTATACTGAATAGTCATCCGACTTTTTCCAAATTTGGTCCGGATATAACAGACACTCCCAAACATACAATCTATTAGTTTGGTTAAGATATCTTAAGAAATAAAAAAGTTTTTCATACTAAAGGTTAATTTGCATCCGATTGTTCCTATGACAGCTATATGATATAGTCATCCGATTTGAACCATATATTGGCATGATGTAACTGGCAGTCCCATATATACAATCTGTGAGTTTGGCTAAGATATCTTAAGAAATAAAAAAGTTTTTTATACTAAATGTTAATTTGCATCCGATTGTTCCTATGACAGCTATATGATATAATAATCCGACTTCGACCAAATTTGGTCAGGATGTAACAGGCAGTCCCATATATACAATCTGTGAGTTTGGTTTGGTTTAGATATCTTGAAAAACAAAAAAGTTGTTCATACTAAGCAATTCTGTGACCTTTGACACAGAATTTGACCCACTTACGATAAAATTGTCTCCGCTATGTTGTGTGAAAATTTCAGCCTTCTATATTAAGCGGTTTGAGCTACACGTTGATTCTATGTCAGTGAGTCAGTCAGTGAGACAGGACAAAGAGTTTTATATATATATAGATAGGTAAAAACTTTTGGATGTTATTATTCATCGGGATATCAGAGAAATGGGTGTGATTTATTAGATATTTAATCAGATGCAGATCATAAAATGACAATAATAAATATAATTTTAAATTCTTTGTCATAGCTGGATGGCAATCCACGCTAGTGGCAAAAGCATCACGAAGGGCGACTGGTAATATATCACTGCGGACGGCAGTCCGCGCTAATGACGAAAGCTTCTCGAAGGGTGCGAAAGGCAACTAGCAATATAAACAGGCAGAATGGTAAATTTGCTATAACTGTCCGATCAGGTCGAGTTATATACCTATCGAAAGGTATAGCTCTAACTAAAAAAAGGGCATTCTAAGACTATTTTAAGCTCACCTGGTTCGTGAGATAAACAGGTGTAAATGGGAGGGGCGAAATTTAGATAATTGCAGCCTTCTGGTATATTTTTTTAATTTTTTACGATTCTTATCAAAAATACGCGAATGACAACTCAATCATAAATATCTGTTTAGTGGTTCAAAAGATAATTAAATTTGAAATTTTTAGTTGCCTTCCCAAAATGAGATGAAAAGTCAGTTTGTCTGTATCAAAGCGTTGAAATAGCTAAAATGTGTGAATGAGTCTCTACTCCCAATGATAAAATTATAAACTTTTTTTCTACGACTTTTTCGAAAAATCGCTGGAAGCACTGGTTATTTCCGCAACGCAACAAATTGCATGTGCTTCTGGCATTGTTACTTTGTTAGAACGTTATCAATATGCATATCCCAAATTTAAAAAAAAGACAAATTTAAATCAAAATTAGTTTTAGAAATGTGAAAACAACTTGATTCTGTTAAAATGTATTATCGATTAATATTTAACTACAACACTAATTCAACTCACAGTATGTGTCTATCCTGCTGTAATCGCAATTATGTAATGGTTTAAAGTTATGATTCGTATACCAAAAAACGTGTGTCATTTGACGAGTATTTTCGATCAAAATACATAGAAATTAAAAAATGTCACGAAAAGGCTCCAACGACATCTGCTTATCTCACGAGTCAGGTAAGTTTTATGCCTCAGCCTGATCGGACAGCCATAGCAAATATTTTATTCTTCCTGTATATTGCTAGTCACATATGGCTGAGAAAATATATTCAGGCCTGTTCTGAATTCCGAACATTTTCAAAAAGTAAAAACGAAAAGAAAACGAACGTTTAACTATTTGCTGTTAACAATTTCGGCCGAAATGGGCTTGTTTTTACTTTTCGAACTCCGTTTCGATATCAGTAAGTCATCGACCGTGTCAGCTGTTTTAGTCAATGAAAAAGAAGAAATTGCTAAAAGAATAGAAATTGGTAAGTTAATTTTGCAAAATGCCGGCAGTTATGATTATTAGTTGCTTGCAGGCCAAGCGAAAAACGAAAATTGATTCACTAAGAAAAAAGTGAAATTCGGAACATTTCGGTTTAGTCATTGCCGCTCGATTTTGTTTTTCATGAAATATTTTATAGATATTTATAAAAAAATGTCAATTAATATATACTTAACTTTAAACAGTTAAGTATTGATGTTAAACGTTTCTAAAAACTTTCAACATTATTTAAAGTAAGTTAACTTAATAGTTTTAGGGATTTATTTGAATGCTTCAAATAGCATTTCACACGGTTTGAAAACGACAATTATTGTCACTTTGCGGAATTCGGAACAGCACTAAACTCGATTTGCGGCAATTTTACTCGTTTTCAGAATTCGGAAGAGGCCCGATAGATATTTTTAGGTAAATTTGTTTATTGTCCAGTTAACGTTTATTGTTGCTGTATATTGTGATTTGGAGGGCCCCTCGAAATTCTCCAACCTCTTAAATTAAAATCTTTACCATCCCACAGTGGTCTATTTGTCGAAATCAGCTGTTTTCAATAAACAACAATTTGTCCAAAGTGTCTTTTTTATACCCTGAGCGGCTATATTAAGTTTGTTAAAAGTATGTAACGGGCAGAACGAATCATCTTCGACACCATAAAGTATATATATTCTTGATCAGCATCAACAGTTGAGTCGATATACTCTTGTCCGTCTGTCCGTGTGAACAAAAGGATCTCAGAGATGGTGAGGGCTAGGACTACCAAAATTTGGAATATAGACTCCCCATTAAGTCAGGCAACACCGGTTTATCATGAAACTTCGCCACGCCCACTGTGGGGGCGTAATTTGATTAAAACTGACATAACCTTTAATTTTGGGTTATAAGTTACATTTTTAATATTTTGTTATGCCAACGGGTATAGGATCATGCCCAGCAACTAATCACCAACTTTCAACAGGATTGGTTCATAAATAGTAAAGATATTAACAAGTTTGTGGCAGCAAGGAAATATAATTAAAATTATTAGTTAATTCATTTATTATTACTCTGCCAGAATGTATGTATTTTGCCAGCGTCAATACAATCGGACCATGGGGCCGATGGTGAAGATACGAGCCCGTGCGTTAGAGGTCGTGGCTTCGAGTCTTGGTTGTAACGATCAAATATATTTTAATTTTCGTTTTGTTTTTTTGGTTCCTTTTAATGCATTTAAAAAATTTAATGATATCGTGCAAGTTGGTTCATACAAATATGTATGATAGCCGCCATAAAAAAAGATTGGTCGCCAGAATGTATGTATTTTGCCAGCGTCAATACAATCGGACCATGGGGCCGATGGTGAAGATACGAGCCCGTGCGTTAGAGGTCGTGGCTTCGAGTCTTGGTTGTAACGATCAAATATATTTTAATTTTCGTTTTGTTTTTTTGGTTCCTTTTAATGCATTTAAAAAATTTAATGATATCGTGCAAGTTGGTTCATACAAATATGTATGATAGCCGCCATAAAAAAAGATTGGTCGTTAATTAAGGACTTGTATAAAAATGATTGTACTTGTTAGAGATATCTTAATCAATCTTGCTGCGTTTTGCCTAGGCTCAGGGTATCTTTCTGTCGCTCTGTGCACTAGAATGTTCCGCTTGTTAAATTAATCTTCTAAAAAAAACCTCTATACGAGGTAAAGTTCTAGTGACGAAAACATTTCCATGCTCCAAAATTTCTGATATCCAATTTTGTGACGAACGATATTAAATTGAATATATAACTTATTCTTAAAAAAAAAGTTTGGCATTAGAAGTTTTGGGGCATGGAAATGTTTTCGTCACTAGAACTTTACCTCGTATAGAGGTTTTTTTTAGAAGATTAATTTAACAAGCGGAACATTCTAGTGCACAGAGCGACAGAAAGATACCCTGAGCCTAGGCAAAACGCAGCAAGATTGATTAAGATATCTCTAACAAGTACAATCATTTTTATACAAGTCCTTAATTAACGACCAATCTTTTTTTATGGCGGCTATCATACATATTTGTATGAACCAACTTGCACGATATCATTAAATTTTTTAAATGCATTAAAAGGAACCAAAAAAACAAAACGAAAATTAAAATATATTTGATCGTTACAACCAAGACTCGAAGCCACGACCTCTAACGCACGGGCTCGTATCTTCACCATCGGCCCCATGGTCCGATTGTATTGACGCTGGCAAAATACATACATTCTGGCGACCAATCTTTTTTTATGGCGGCTATCATACATATTTGTATGAACCAACTTGCACGATATCATTAAATTTTTTAAATGCATTAAAAGGAACCAAAAAAACAAAACGAAAATTAAAATATATTTGATCGTTACAACCAAGACTCGAAGCCACGACCTCTAACGCACGGGCTCGTATCTTCACCATCGGCCCCATGGTCCGATTGTATTGACGCTGGCAAAATACATACATTCTGGCAGAGTAATAATAAATGAATTAACTAATAATTTTAATTATATTTCCTTGCTGCCACAAACTTGTTAATATCTTTACTATTTATGAACCAATCCTGTTGAAAGTTGGTGATTAGTTGCTGGGCATGATCCTATACCCGTTGGCATAACAAAATATTAAAAATGTAACTTATAACCCAAAATTAAAGGTTATGTCAGTTTTAATCAAATTACGCCCCCACAGTGGGCGTGGCGAAGTTTCATGATAAACCGGTGTTGCCTGACTTAATGGGGAGTCTATATTCCAAATTTTGGTAGTCCTAGCCCTCACCATCTCTGAGATCCTTTTGTTCACACGGACAGACGGACAAGAGTATATCGACTCAACTGTTGATGCTGATCAAGAATATATATACTTTATGGTGTCGAAGATGATTCGTTCTGCCCGTTACATACTTTTAACAAACTTAATATAGCCGCTCAGGGTATAAAAAAGACACTTTGGACAAATTGTTGTTTATTGAAAACAGCTGATTTCGACAAATAGACCACTGTGGGATGGTAAAGATTTTAATTTAAGAGGTTGGAGAATTTCGAGGGGCCCTCCAAATCACAATATACAGCAACAATAAACGTTAACTGGACAATAAACAAATTTACCTAAAAATATCTATCGGGCCTCTTCCGAATTCTGAAAACGAGTAAAATTGCCGCAAATCGAGTTTAGTGCTGTTCCGAATTCCGCAAAGTGACAATAATTGTCGTTTTCAAACCGTGTGAAATGCTATTTGAAGCATTCAAATAAATCCCTAAAACTATTAAGTTAACTTACTTTAAATAATGTTGAAAGTTTTTAGAAACGTTTAACATCAATACTTAACTGTTTAAAGTTAAGTATATATTAATTGACATTTTTTTATAAATATCTATAAAATATTTCATGAAAAACAAAATCGAGCGGCAATGACTAAACCGAAATGTTCCGAATTTCACTTTTTTCTTAGTGAATCAATTTTCGTTTTTCGCTTGGCCTGCAAGCAACTAATAATCATAACTGCCGGCATTTTGCAAAATTAACTTACCAATTTCTATTCTTTTAGCAATTTCTTCTTTTTCATTGACTAAAACAGCTGACACGGTCGATGACTTACTGATATCGAAACGGAGTTCGAAAAGTAAAAACAAGCCCATTTCGGCCGAAATTGTTAACAGCAAATAGTTAAACGTTCGTTTTCTTTTCGTTTTTACTTTTTGAAAATGTTCGGAATTCAGAACAGGCCTGAATATATTTTCTCAGCCATATGTGACTAGCAATATACAGGAAGAATAAAATATTTGCTATGGCTGTCCGATCAGGCTGAGGCATAAAACTTACCTGACTCGTGAGATAAGCAGATGTCGTTGGAGCCTTTTCGTGACATTTTTTAATTTCTATGTATTTTGATCGAAAATACTCGTCAAATGACACACGTTTTTTGGTATACGAATCATAACTTTAAACCATTACATAATTGCGATTACAGCAGGATAGACACATACTGTGAGTTGAATTAGTGTTGTAGTTAAATATTAATCGATAATACATTTTAACAGAATCAAGTTGTTTTCACATTTCTAAAACTAATTTTGATTTAAATTTGTCTTTTTTTTAAATTTGGGATATGCATATTGATAACGTTCTAACAAAGTAACAATGCCAGAAGCACATGCAATTTGTTGCGTTGCGGAAATAACCAGTGCTTCCAGCGATTTTTCGAAAAAGTCGTAGAAAAAAAGTTTATAATTTTATCATTGGGAGTAGAGACTCATTCACACATTTTAGCTATTTCAACGCTTTGATACAGACAAACTGACTTTTCATCTCATTTTGGGAAGGCAACTAAAAATTTCAAATTTAATTATCTTTTGAACCACTAAACAGATATTTATGATTGAGTTGTCATTCGCGTATTTTTGATAAGAATCGTAAAAAATTAAAAAAATATACCAGAAGGCTGCAATTATCTAAATTTCGCCCCTCCCATTTACACCTGTTTATCTCACGAACCAGGTGAGCTTAAAATAGTCTTAGAATGCCCTTTTTTTAGTTAGAGCTATACCTTTCGATAGGTATATAACTCGACCTGATCGGACAGTTATAGCAAATTTACCATTCTGCCTGTTTATATTGCTAGTTGCCTTTCGCACCCTTCGAGAAGCTTTCGTCATTAGCGCGGACTGCCGTCCGCAGTGATATATTACCAGTCGCCCTTCGTGATGCTTTTGCCACTAGCGTGGATTGCCATCCAGCTATGACAAAGAATTTAAAATTATATTTATTATTGTCATTTTATGATCTGCATCTGATTAAATATCTAATAAATCACACCCATTTCTCTGATATCCCGATGAATAATAACATCCAAAAGTTTTTACCTATCTATATATATATAAAACTCTTTGTCCTGTCTCACTGACTGACTCACTGACATAGAATCAACGTGTAGCTCAAACCGCTTAATATAGAAGGCTGAAATTTTCACACAACATAGCGGAGACAATTTTATCGTAAGTGGGTCAAATTCTGTGTCAAAGGTCACAGAATTGCTTAGTATGAACAACTTTTTTGTTTTTCAAGATATCTAAACCAAACCAAACTCACAGATTGTATATATGGGACTGCCTGTTACATCCTGACCAAATTTGGTCGAAGTCGGATTATTATATCATATAGCTGTCATAGGAACAATCGGATGCAAATTAACATTTAGTATAAAAAACTTTTTTATTTCTTAAGATATCTTAGCCAAACTCACAGATTGTATATATGGGACTGCCAGTTACATCATGCCAATATATGGTTCAAATCGGATGACTATATCATATAGCTGTCATAGGAACAATCGGATGCAAATTAACCTTTAGTATGAAAAACTTTTTTATTTCTTAAGATATCTTAACCAAACTAATAGATTGTATGTTTGGGAGTGTCTGTTATATCCGGACCAAATTTGGAAAAAGTCGGATGACTATTCAGTATAATCTTCACAAACCGGACAACTAAAGACCAGCCTTTCAATTCTGAAAGCCGGGGGTCGCCGAGCAAAGCGAGCAGGGGAGGAAGCCCCCTAGTATAACTATAAATTTAGAAGATTTTTTCTGGCAACGCTATTGTGAAGAACTAGTATGTTTGTATATACGCTCAGAAGCTTCTGCTCTTAGAGGCTGTTGGCCGTAATGACAATTAAGATAAAAATTTCGAAACCTTGACTGCGTATTGCGTGCGTTTGTGGCGCGTTTTTGACTGCTGGTTTTTTTATTATTATTTGTTATTATTGTGGCGCTTGCGCATAAATAAAAATCTAAAAATATTTACATATGTTTGCCGATGTGTAAACAAATAAATAAAACAATGATCAACGCAATACGGCAATGCGTCGCGACGCAGCAAGATGTGGTAAAACCCTTAAGTATAATAGGGAAAGGAATCTCAAATAGAGCGAGAAAAGAGAAGTTATCAATTTCGTGGCTCTTGTTACATATTCTGAATATTTGCTGGAATTTGATAAGCTCATTAAACATTTTTTAGCGATTTTTTGTGACATTTCTTGCACCTGAGTCATCAGCAAGAAACCCAAAAGTTATACTTGCTGCGTTTTGCCTAGGCTCAGGGTATCTTTCTGTCGCTCTGTGCACTAGAATGTTCCGCTTGTTAAATTAATCTTCTAAAAAAAACCTCTATACGAGGTAAAGTTCTAGTGACGAAAACATTTCCATGCTCCAAAATTTCTGATATCCAATTTTGTGACGAACGATATTAAATTGAATATATAACTTATTCTTAAAAAAAAAGTTTGGCATTAGAAGTTTTGGGGCATGGAAATGTTTTCGTCACTAGAACTTTACCTCGTAAAGAGGTTTTTTTTAGAAGATATCAGACGTTTTTGAATTTGCCTGAATAAAGCCTGAAGCATAGTACTGACAGTTAAAAAAAGGCCTTGATAAAAACAGAGTAGGTATATAGCAGCGAAATGTCCGGCACACAAGTGAAAACGAAGGCGAATGCATGAATTTGGTCAATAACGACGACAATATTACTTGATTATAAGCAAGAACGTAAAATGAAATCGTTTTTGTGGACATAAAATAAATAATTTTGTTTTTTTGTATTTATACAAGTGGAGAATCTACATTAGAAGATGGGTGCACCCAATACGAGCTGTGCTTGCGTGTCATATCATATTTCTCCTATATAAACATTAATTGACATTTTCCATTACCTATTCTCTTCTCTTTTTACCAAAATCAGCTTTGCATGTTTAAATTTAAAACAAACTACAGTTGAGGTATAGAGTTATCACTCTATTTTTTGTTATTTGTTCGTGATGCATTGGCAACACTGTCTTTCTGCTCGTTGACAGAAAAATATTGAGCATTTTACGCCGCTAAAAATTGAGTACTAAGCTTAAGTACCATGAAAAAAAAAATAATTAAGAGAATAAGAACACATTTAGTCAAAATGTGTTCCAGGAAGACCCTACAAGTCCAGCTCATTTAAAAAAATTAAATGCCGCCTTCTTGCAAAACAAAAACAAACTATCTGGCATCACTGAAGCTAAAGCTGTCAGCTGTGGGTTCTATTGTGCACTGCTTACAATGCTTGCATTGTTGCTGCTGCCATCATTCAATGCTAAGGAATTTAGATAGTCAGGCAGTACGTAATATCTTGCCGACACGAACTTTCACAGATATGTGTTATATGTCAAAAAACGCGGAAATAAGCTGACTATAACATATAATAATTTCATAGTGATTTTGAGTGTAGATTTTTTTTAAATCGCCAATGAAATCTTTATTCACCTGTAGATTCTTACCTATGTACTCCAGAAAAAAGATTGAAGGTATGCTTAAAAGATCTTCAAAATACATTTTCAACGATATATAGAACATATCTGTAGCTTCTATTTAAGTTTATCGAATTCCAGCGATTTCCCGCTAAACTAGCGATTTTTCGAAAAAGTCGTAGAACAAAAGTTTCTAATTTTATGGTTGGGAATATATCCACATTCACTTATTTTAGCTATTTCAACGCTTTGATACAAACAAACAGACAAACTGACTTTTCATCTCATTTTGGAAAGGCCACTAAAAATTTCAAATTTATTTATCTTTTGAAGATGTCATTCGACGCGTATTTTTGATAAGAATCGTAGAAAATTAACGGAAAAAACGGCCCCATTTGCAGCAATCATCTAAGTTTCGCCCTTCCCATTTACACCTGTTTATCTCACGAACCAGGTGAGCTTCCAAAAGTCTTAGTATGCACTTTTGTTAGTTAGAGCTATACCTTTCGATAGGTATATAACTCGGATCCTGATCGGACAGTTATAGCAAATTTTCCATTCTGCCTGTATATATTGCTAGTCGCCTTTCGCACCCTTCGTGATTCTTTCGTCACTAGAGCGGACTGCCGTCCGCAGTGATAACTTTTATATTATTTGCCGCATGACAGGTCTGTACAAATTTTCTTTATAAAAAAAAAGTACAAAATATTTTTTTTTAATTAATTCAAAAGAAATATAAATATTTAAAAAAAAAAATTACTGTCCATAAATAAAAAACGTTTTTTTTTTTTAATTTTTTAATATTTTTTAAATTTTATGCGAGGCACTTCTTTATTGTGCCACATCAAAAAAAAAGTGCTCGCGTTTCCACCGACATTGGACCTAAAAAGTTGATTTTCATGAAAAGTTGCAAAAATGTTCGAACATTTCACGATCACAAAGACACATATTAATTTAAACAATTGGAATTATCTTGAATCCTTTTGAATCTTAAAAGTGAAACTCCACTGAAGTCTGGTGTTTGCTATTATGAGAAAATTATTAGTAAGGTTAAGTTGTACATCAAAGTCTGACTATATGGGATAAGTACAGGTTACAAACACATATTATTTATATAATACATACCTTAATCTGCAATTAAAATCAACTTACATTTCTCAAAAATAATTTTAATACTTTTTCTGATAAAAATTCCACTGACATGCAAAATGGCGGGAAACTTTTGTGCAGCAAGTGCAGAAACATATGTTAACTTTGAAAGCTCACAACTGATTACCTATCGTTTAAAATTCGAACGATGATTTTTTATAACATCAATGAGACCACTAAGCAAATAACCTATAGAGAACTCATCCCATACAATTATAAATAATAAAATAACCTAGAAAATTTGTTATTAAAAATGTAACTCGTACAGGGTATGAGAGTTTACATACAAAAGCTTAATGGCGTCAACGTAGAGGCAAAGCAATGTAGATTGTGACAAAATGGATGGGCACGGGCCTGTGCGGGCTTCGTGGCCTCGGGCCTCTTCAAAAAGTCACCGGGCTTGTGCATGAAAATCGAAAACGGGATTTTTTTCGTGCGGGCCCGGGCCTAAGCCAAAAGCCCGGTAGGCCCGAAAAGTCACGATTTAAAAAATATTTTAATATCGATTGGTAAAAATATTTCTATAATTCACTGCTATATTTATTTACACATCTCTTTTGTCGATCCTGATACTAGTTACCTGAAAACGGACCGAATTGCCTAAAAATTGTGTGTTTTCTGAAACAGTGAAAATCTGTCGACTTTGAAGGGCTATATGCTCTAAACTTCAAATCTGATTTTGCTAAGATTTGCATATTTGTCATTGTGAAATATTTTTCTATAAGATGGGTTTATTGAAAATTTCGTAGGCGCACATGAAATTTTTGATTTTTGCAACGTGATTTCGTCTGCGGCAGTCGTACGTAATAGTCGCGTGACATGCAAAAGAAACAATAAATAACCATTTACAGAAACAAAAAAAACATCAAGCTGGGAGTAGTTAGATTACTGGTCTATTCTGTTGTCTTTTGCAAGACGCATGCAGCATTTGAATTTTAGAATCAAATTTGCAATGTACGTCATAGTAAAACATACATTCACAATACTATCACATCACATCTCACTTTTGTTTCGATTATCTACGATCGTTTATCTACGATAAATTCTAAGAAAATGTAACCAATAAACTATGTGTCTAAAATAATTTCCTATCCCCTAATGAGAAGCATGAAGATTTCAGGTTGAGTTATTTTAAGGTATTTTGTGGTATTTAAGGTGTTAAAAAAAAAAGCACATTTTCAAATAATGTTGGGCTTAATTCTTTATGATCCTTTTCCAAAAAATTGTATAAGTAACAAGCGGAACAGTCGAGTGCACTCTGCAAAAAGCAGCAAGTTCGATTAAGATATCTCTAGAAAGGGCAATAATTTGCATACTAATACTTAATTATCGACCAATCGTTTCTATGACAGCTATCATACATATATGATATAAATGAGTGTATGTACCAACATGCACGATATCATTACATTTTTTAAATGCATTAAAAGAAAAAAAAAAAAAAAAAACTAAAATAAAAATATACAGTGTTGGTCAAAACTTAAGCATCCCTTCAGGTCATTTTTTTTAAATCATAATTTTTTAATGAAAACAAAGATAATAATTTAATTTTTTGGCTTTTCTTTTTTGTTTATATATTTATTACTGATAAACAAAAACATTCGGAATTCAGAAAATCAAAAATAATAAAATTAAATTCAAAAAGCGTTTTAAGACGCAAATCTGCATGGACATAACTAAAGCACCCTTTTTTTAAATTTATATAAAAAAATTTTTAAATTAATATTTAGTTGCGAATCCTTTGTTCTTGATTACACACGCACATCGCTTCCGCATTGAGGTTATTAAGTTATAAATTATATCCGGTGATATCGCTTTCCAAGCTATTTTTAATGCCTCGAATAAATCCTTCTTTGTTTTGCAGTTATCTCGGTTGATTTTTGTGTTAACGATCTTGTAATAAGTCCAAACATGTATAGTAGGTTTGAAGTGTATTTATTAATTTGGGAGCAGCAATGGTGCCGCTTCCAACGTTCAGTTGAATCTGTTCTTACATTATTCCTTAGGTTCTAAGTAAGCCTAAGTCTCATCGCTGCGCTGCCCACAGTTGGACAGCAGAGAGACGGTTATGTATATTATATATTATATATATATGTACTTATGCTCTCTTCAGCTGGAGCGCGAGGGTATATGCATGCCCTTGAGTTCGGTCAAGTAGTCGGCGCGTCTAACAGAATGCTGACACTTGCATATTCTGTGAGTGCGCCGATCGGCTCGTATTTCGGCCACTTGGTTTATGACCGGGGATTTGTTTATATAAACACTGCAACAAAGTGTTACAGTGTGTTCACTTTAAGTACTCTTGGTACAGTGGATATTCAATATGTATGCATACTACATCTCCCTCCTTTTGAAAAATGACGTAATATTATGGAGTTATTTTATAAGATTTTACTTAAGAGATTAGTTTTTAACTAACAAATGAATAGTTTATTCAAAATATTTACTTATTATTATTATTATTGTTTATATTTTTTTTTTTTTTTTTTTTTTTTAAATTTTTTGATGTTTACAAATAATATTTAAATTTAAAGTAGTGTTTCTTGTCTTAGCATGGCCATACTAAATACAATTATGAAATAAACATTTTTAACCTATCCTTATGTACTGTTTGTTTTTTGTTTTTATTATTTGTTATTATAATGTTATTTCTATCTCCTATTTCTGATACTTTATACGGACCAGTATATTTATAATCTAACTTATGACCTGTTTCATTTCTCAATAAGACTTTATCTCCTACTGATATATCTATGTTATTTACTTTCTGATCATATTGTAACTTATTATTTTTCTTATTTTTTTCTAACATTATTCTAGCTCTTTTATATGCTACTTCTAATCTATATTTACTTTCCTTAGCATAGTCATCTATATTGTATATGGTTTCTATATTATCTATACTATTAAATTGTTTTGGTAGATTATTTATTTTACCAAATACTAACTCATATGGACAGTAATTATGTGCCATTGAGGGTGTTGTGTTAAAACAGAAAACGAAATATTGAAGCCATACGTCCCAATCAGTTTTATCAACCGATATATAAGAGCGTATGTATTCATTGAAAGTTCTATGACTTCGTTCTATTGTTCCAACTGTCTGGTGGTGGTGTGCGGTCGATGTTATATTTTCAATTTTTAAATATTTGCATAGATCATATATAATTGAATTCTTATATTCTGTTCCCATGTCCGTAATGAACGTCTTCATTGGACCGTACTTCAGAATAAATGATTCAAAAATTGCTTTAGCGACAGTGTTCGCGTTCTTATTTGGGACTGGTATGGCAACTAAATATTTAGTCAGGTCACATATTAGAGTGACTGCATATTCGTTGCCATTTTCTGATTTTGGTAGTGGACCAATAGTGTCTACTATCACCCTGTCGAAAGCATTTATTGGCGTATCAGTTATTATCAATGGAGTCTTATTATTTTTTGTTATTTTAGCTTTTTGGCATTTTTGACATTTTCGTATGTACTTAGTAATATCTCGAGTCATACCTTTCCAAAAATAATTTCTTTTGACCTTGGCCAAGGTTTTTGCAATGCCGCTATGACCTCCTTGTATTGGGTCGTCATGGAATTTAGACAGTATAGCTTCTTTTTCTTTTTGTTTTTCTATAAGGGTCACCGGGTTGAGTAGCGCTACTCTTAATGTATTCAATATTTTATTGCCCATTTGTTTAAAATTATCTATTGAAACATGTTCAAAGATATTTTCCCACGGTGCCATTTTGAGTTGGCTGATTTTGTTTATACCGGCTTGCATTTCAAGCCTTTGGAAAAATTGACCTAAGTCTAGGATTCCATTGGTATATAAATCGCTAACATCATATCTTGCAGTAATCTTCTTACCATGCTTAAATAAACATAGAGTATTCTTTACATGCAAGGTCACTACTTTACGTACTTCGTCATTGTTTATGACTTCATATACGTTGGGCTTTGAAGCTTTCTCTATAGATTGCCTAGGCAAATCTATTTCTTTATTATCCGCGCGGATTTTCTGTCTATTTTGATATCTTGTAGTGACTTTCATTATATTTCCTGTAATGTTTTGTAGATCTTTAATGGTTATTCTTGATAACGCATCAGCTACATAATTGTCTTTTCCCTTTAAATATTCAACTGTGAAATCATACTCTTCTAATTCTAGCCTCATACGTGTCAGTTTAGAACTCGGATTGATCATTGAAAATAGATATATTAATGGTCTGTGATCTGTTTTGATTGTAAAGTGTTTTCCATAAATATATGGTCGAAAATGCAATATTGCCCAGTGAATTGCAGCTAATTCCTGCTCAGTTGTACATTTATTACTTTCTCCTTTAGTGAAAGCTCTTGATGCGTATGCAATGGGAAGTTGGAGTCCGTTATGGTTTTGAGTTAAAACCGCTCCGCACGCTAGCTTACTTGCATCAGTAATTATACAAAATTCTTTGCTGAAATCAGGATATTGTAGCAAAGTAGGTTCCATAAGTTTTGTTTTTAAATATTGGAATGCGTTTTCGCATTCGACTGTCCACTCAAAAGTAACATTCTTTTTACATAATCTTGTTATGTGCCGTGAATATTCGGCGAAGTTTTTAATGAAACGTCTATAATAATTGCAAAATGCAACGAAACGTCTAGCGCTGTCCGCATTGTGCGGCGTAGGGTAATTCTTAATGACGTCATATTTCTTGTCGTCAGGAAGTATTCCTTTATCTGTGCATTTATGACCGAGAAAAGTCACCTCATGCATAAAAAATTTACATTTTTCTGGATGTAACTTTAGATTGTATTTCCTACATTTCTCAAAAACGTCTGTTAAGTTTTTAAGCATATGTTTTTCGGAACAACCTATAACTATTAAGTCATCCATATAAAGGAATGCTTGTGAAGGTTCTAATCCAGAGAATGCTATAGTCATCATTCTCTGAAAGGAATTAGGCGCTATTTTTAGTCCGAAAGGTAATCGCGTGAAGCGATACGAGCCATTGCTCGTTGAAAATGACGTTATATCTCTTGAACTTTTTTCGAGTTCAATTTGATGAAATCCTGACATTAAGTCAAGGCATGAAAAATATTTTGCTCGTCCAAGTTGATCCAAAATGTCATCAATTCTTGGGAGTGGAAATTTATCGGACAGTAATTTTTTATTAATTTGACGATAGTCAATCACTAATCGCCATTTCTTTTGTTCTGAACCTGGAGATGGTTTTTTAGGGACAAGTAATAATGGGCTATTATATTCAGATACAGATGGTTCTACAATCCCGTCGGTGATCAATTTTCCAACTTGTTTCTGTATTTCGTTCACCTGACTGTGTGGGCTTCTATAGTTTTTTATATACACTGGTTCATCATCTTTTAATCTCAGTTTTTGTTTATAAAAATTATTTGTACTTATTGGTTCAGATTCCAATCCAAATATATCATTAAATTTGGTGCATAAGCTTGAAAGCTGTGATTTGAATTGTGGAGGAAAGTTGTTTGAAAGTTGAGATAATACAGATTTTTCTCTATTGTCTAGATTAGTTTTGACTACTTCGTAGTTCGAAAGTGATTCATACGCTAAATTATTTGTACTGACTACTTGATCTTTATTTGTTGTGTTGAGTAGTCTTATAAAAGCGTTTTTAGATGTCGCTATGGTACTTGCTATGTAAATACCATGCTTAATTTCTTGATTTGGAATCAATACACTGTCTTCTTTTGAATTTAGATCGATTTTTCGAATAACTTGGGATCTTGCTGGCAGAAGTATTGAGTTGTTGCCAGAACTGTATGTTATTGGAACATAAATTGGAAAATTTAAGTTATTAGGTCTAATTATGAGCCAATCTTCAGATGGCTTGAAGTCTAATTGACAGTTGTATTTTTTAATAAAATCGATTCCTAAAATGCCATCACAAGGAATAGCGAATTGTAAATCCACGATATGAAAATCGTGTTGGATTATGTACTTAGTGGTCTGTATCTCAATAGAAGTTAACCCCTTGGATTTGGTTACCTCTTGACTTATTCCTTTTATGTCTATAATATAATTATCTTGTATGTCATGAAAGACATCAGAATTTTCTTTAACTATTGAAATGTCTGCACCTGTGTCTACTAAAAAGACAAGTTCTTTTCCTGTAGCCACATGGTTGAATGATACAAATATGTTCTGACTGAGATTAATGGTATGAACCTTTGCATTTTCTACTGTTGAGTATTTAAAGGGTTTTGCGAGTTTTCCGATGTATTGTTGGTTACTCTGACATTACTTGGGTTATAGTGGCCTCGATTCGAGTTGCCACGGCCTCTTGAGTTTCCTCTATATTGGCATCGTCCATTATTGTATTGGGTATTGTTATTGTAATTATTGTTGCGACTGCGAAAATTACCTCTGTAATTTCCGCGTCCGCGGTTTCCGTCGCGATGTGGATTGTTTTTGTAATATAGGACAGTGTTTGGCTGTCCGGTTGCCTCTGTGCAACAATTTACAAACTTTGATACGGCCTCATTCATAGTGTTGAAGGTACCAGCTTGCATGATAAGTTTTACCTTATCGATTGTGCAATTTTTAGTCATTGCTTTGACTGCATGCTGAGTGGAATAACTTCTGGCTAACTCTAGGGGTAAGCCGTCTGTTATATATGCACCTTCTAACATTTCTGTCAACTGCTCAACTTCCAGTGTGTACTGGTTAGCAGTTTTATTGCGTTGCTGTAGATTCATCAGTTTTGCTGACAATACTTCTACAGTTTCGCCTTTGACATTGCTTTTTAATCTGGAAATGACATCAGTTATTGTTGTTTCATTTCCGACTAAATTTCTGGCGACACCTTTTAGCCTTGATTTTATTATAGAAACTGCTAATTGTTCGTGTTCGCCTTTTATTAATTCCAATATTTGTAATGCATCAATAAAACTTGGTAAGTTTTCAGCTTTACCATTAAAAGCTGGTATAAGCTTAGTTGCTGTATTAATAAAATCGATATTAGTTTGCGCCATTGTGATATTGTTGCCTGTTTTATTCTCTGTTATGCTTGAAGAAGTATCAGAATCTATTGAATTATCAAGATCTGATATCAAAACAGCTGGAATAGTTAGATTATTTAAATCCTGCTCTTCTATTTTAGGGTTTATCTCAAGCTCTTCTGGCTCTATTTGGTCATTGTCGGTTTGTTCTGTTGATTCCGGTTCATCACCAGTTTCAATTGTTAGAGAAGAGTTAAGTATGGTTGGTACTGATATATCTAAATTAAACTTTAGTTTAATTGATATTAAATTAGATCGTAGTCTGATCAAGAATTTTGATACTTGTGACCAATGATCTTGATTTAATTTTTCTCTCTGGCCATGTATTAGAATACGTGCTTCATTAAAGCAATTTAATAGTATCTTTACATGTTTCTTAATAGTATTTCTTTGAATTGGCCTGTTTTGTGTAAGTGACTTATATGATTTATCAAAATCTACTTTTATGTTATTTAGTTCTTTATATAAATTGTTCCATTCCATTATTTTATGGGTATGAACTGTTTCTTTACTCTATCTATCTCTTTAATTGTTCCTAGTTTAGCCATACTTTAGTTAAGAAAATTTTTTTTTTTTTTATATTATTTATTTATATTTTGTCCAAGTCATTTGCTTGGCTCATATATTTTTTCTTTAGACATTTGTTGTGTAATTTGTATAATTTATAAATACAATTTGCGGTCATTATGACAACAATTATTGTTAATAATATGTGTATCAATTCAAAATCAGCACTGTTTGTTTCTACTTTATTAATTACATTTGCTGTAGAGTCTACTGATTTTAAATCTACTAAACCCATTTTTTCGGATTTTTTGTGTATTTTCTCAAAATGTTCTTTAAATTTTAAATTTTCAACTGATTTACTAATTCTGTTGTCGTTCATTAATTATGTTTTTTTACATGTATCTGCCTATCGGTTCGCATAGCGTTACAGGCTATACTTCTAATCGGGCAAAAATGTTTCCGCTCGATTTTAACAATATTTGTATTAAGATTAATTTTTATGCAGCGCAGTGCATTTTATTTTTATATATATAAAAAAAATTGGAGGGCGTTCTCGGAAACGCTGTCGGTCCTTAATTTGTTGTTGCTGCTGTTGCCGTTGTTGCTGCTGCTGTTGCCATTGTTACTGCTGTTGTCGTTGTTGCTGCTGCTGTTGTCCGGGGCCTATGAGCTCAGGCGTTGCCGGTGCTGGTCATCGCACAGGCTTTATCTCTGGTGCATGTGCCAATGCAGTGTGGACTCCAAATTCCTTCGCAGTCCTTTGGGCACTCCTTGATTCTCTTGGGCATTTGTCAGAATTTCCTTTGTCCATAGTTAGTTGCCGTCAAAAACTGCCGTAGTGCTGGCTTATGTTAGCCACAGGTGCGTTCCTTTTGGTTTTGTTGTAGCACTTGACGCAGGTTTGTGACTATGTCACGGTCGCCATGTAATAAGTCCAAACATGTATAGTAGGTTTGAAGTGTATTTATTAATTTGGGAGCAGCAATGGTGCCGCTTCCAACGTTCAGTTGAATCTGTTCTTACATTATTCCTTAGGTTCTAAGTAAGCCTAAGTCTCATCGCTGCGCTGCCCACAGTTGGACAGCAGAGAGACGGTTATGTATATTATATATTATATATATATGTACTTATGCTCTCTTCAGCTGGAGCGCGAGGGTATATGCATGCCCTTGAGTTCGGTCAAGTAGTCGGCGCGTCTAACAGAATGCTGACACTTGCATATTCTGTGAGCGCGCCGATCGGCTCGTATTTCGGCCACTTGGTTTATGACCGGGGATTTGTTTATATAAATACTGCAACAAAGTGTTACAGTGTGTTCACTTTAAGTACTCTTGGTACAGTGGATATTCAATATGTATGCATACTACAATCTCCCACAAGTTCTCAATTGGGTTGAGATCAGGGGATTGAGCAGGCCAACGAATAACTTCTATTCCATTGCTCTGGAACCAACCCTTAACCACTTTTGCTGAATGTTTTGGATCGTTATCCTGCTGGAACCTCTATTGAAGTGGCATGTCTTCTTCAGCATATGGCTAAAACTTGAAACGATCCATAATACCATCTATCTTATGAATTGGTTCAATCCATTGTCCATAGAAGCAACCCCAGACCATTATGTTGTCTCTTCCGTGCTCTACAGTGCCCTTGCAGTATTTAGGATTTAACCTTTCTCCTTTTGGTCTGCGTACACGTCTCATACCATCTGAATGCTTCAAATTATATTTAGATTCAACAGAAAACAGCACAGTCTTCCACTTTTGGACACTCCAGTTGAGATGGGCTTTGGAGAATTTAATTCTGGCTTTTCTGTCGATATGAAAGTCTTTTTCGCTGGTCGTGGACTGAATAAACCGGCCTCTACCGCCGTTCTTTTACAAACTTGCAACTGCAAGCGGCTACGTATTTTATTTGAAGATGCTGAAGGATCGTTTTGGATTCTTTTAATTAAGGCATCTTCACGGTGCGTAGTTTTACGTGGTCTTTCTTCAGAATGAGAAGGAGATGTGCGACCAGTATGCAAAAGCTTCGCAATCAGCCTAGAAATAACTGATCTGTTGATCGAATTTTTTTCACTCAGTTGATGTCTTGATAAGCTGCCTCTCTAATCATTGATAATTTTATTTTTAAATTCATTTGAGTATATATTACTCTTATCTCTAAGTAAACTTTAAAACAATGAGATTTTTCCACGAAATCGAACGTTTCAGCTTCAGCTGCAGAAAAATGCATACAAATTTTTGAAAGTTTTCCGTTAAGTAGTACCTCAATAGCTCAGTCGCAAAGTTAAATTTTCAAACAATTTCGTAAAAGGTGCTTTACTTTTGTCGATGCAGATTTGCGACTTAAAATGCTTTTTGAATTTTATTTTATTATTTTCGACTTTCTGAATTCCGAATGTTTTTGTTTATCAATAATAAATATATAAATAAATAAGAAAAGCCAAAAAAATAAATTAATATCTTTGTTTTCATTAAAAAATTATGATTTAAAAATAATGACTTGAAGGGGTGCCTTAGGTTTTGGCCAACACTGTATATTTGAACGACACATCCAAGATTCGAATGGTATAATGGTATCTTCACCATTGGGGACCAATAGACCATTAAGCGTTGAACGCTGCAAAATACATTATACCTACATTCAGGCAATTTAAATAAACGAAAGACATAAATATTTTATTGCACCGTCCGGACTCGAACCCGTGTCTCATGTTGAGCATAGGTGGACACCTATCACTTCGACCACTGTGCCGGTTAGGCGGTTGCTGGCTAACTCGATATACATACATACATACAATCTGGCAGAGTAAATATAAAATGAATTAATTAATCATTTTAATTCTATTTCCTTTCTGCCACAAAATTGTTTATATCTTCACTATTTATAAACCAATCGTATTGAATCTTGGTGATAAGTTGCCAGGCATGACCCTACACCCGTTGGCATTAAATTAAATTAAATTAAATTAAAATTTAAAAATTTAACTTAAAACCCTAAATTAAAGGTGATGTCAGTTTCTTTTATATAACGCCCCCCACAGTGGGCGTGGAAAATAAACTTTATGGGGAGCCTATATTCCAAATTTGGTGGTCCTAGCCCTTACTATCTCTGAGATCCTTTTGTTTACACGGACAGACGGTCAAGGGTATATCGACTCGGCTGCTAATAAATATATATACTTTATGGTGTCAGAGATGCTTCTGTCAGTTACATACTTTTGCACAAACTTAATATACCCGTTCAGGGTATAACAACAAACTGTCTGGAAACACTGGTTACTCATGCAATGAGTCAAGTATGAAGATTAATTCCCATTTATGCAAGATTAAACAATTCATTAAATACATAATAAAGAAAATAATGCTTAACTTATTTGAATAAATTAACGCCCGCGTTTCCACATAACGAAACTTAACTATTTGGCAGCACTGGTTATTTCTGCAGTAAACATGCATGTAGTAAGCGAGCATTGTAAAGGCTTATATAGTTAACAGGTAATATTTAGCCGAAACGAACTTTCACAGTTTTGTGATATACGTCAAAATGCGGCATTTCATTAACTAAACTTAATAGGCATGCCAAAAAGCCTTTCAAAATACCTTTCCAACAATATATAGAATATATGTTCTTCTTAAAAAAACCTCTTACGAGGTAAAATTCTAGTGACGAAAACATTTCTGTTCAGGCTACGCCAAGCAGTTCAAAGAGAGAACAGCTGTGATGTGAGCGAGTATGAGCTGCAGCAAAATTACAGTTATCTTTTCTCTCTCTATCTTGTATTATACTTTATGCTGGATTCTTTTCGACGTTTGCTAATTTGGCGCGTGAAAGAACTCTGGTCTCTTCCCTTTAACATGCGAATCAGCGCACACACGAAATTTTGCAGATCTGATTAATTTAATTTTAATAGAGTTATTATTAAGCAAGCCAGTTTTGTTTGCTTATTGGAACTTTTGGATACTATTCGCCAACGGTGTGGAAGCTTTGAAGCCGCCACAGTTGACAAACTGAAGGCCGCACATATTTTTCGAGCAGTTTGGGGCTCCGCCAACTTTGGTTGCAGCCATAGCCAACATTTTTGGTGCCTCCTGCGAGGGCCTTTCACATCGTCTGGACAGGATTTGTACTCTGGAATCGAGACGGGATTTGCACTCTGGAATCTTGTGACCTACAAGTGTGTTTCGCAGTGTGCATCAGAGTGCTGCATCGGGTAGATTCGAGTTGAATTGTTCTCCGTTGCCCTGCTTACGCTCGAGTAGAGTGTACGATTTGTTACTTGTTGTGAATCGTTAACACAAACGGATCAGAAAAAGAGTAACAAATAGCATCAATACTCGCATCATGATGCGAGTTACTCGTTTTTAAAATGTGCGCGACGGAGCGGGCAAGAGAGAGCAGCAGCAGCCTCGCTGAAGTCTACCTAACTGTGTCGATCTATCCAAATGTGCGAGCAAAAAAAAAGGTCTACACTGAAAGAAATTATTGAGCAGCAGAATAATTATATTATAATAAACCACTTTTTTAAAATCATAAAGTCCTCAAACCTACTTTATTGTTTCACTCAGTGTACAAATTGCCGCGGCGCACACACAAGATGCGTCTTTGCTATGTTGTTGTTGTTGTTCATTTTTATGACGGTCATAAATTAAAAGGGTCGAAAATGTTCGACTCGACTCGAGTCGTTTGCGACGTCGCCTGCCCCTACCCCGCCAAACCCCTGCGTGCCTACCGCTGATAAACACACATTGTATTGTACAGCATATTTGATTTATATTTTGAACAATGTTTTAATTTAAAATTGCAATTGCACCTTTGCACTGTGCATACAGCAGCGCTTCTCTCTAACCTCAATCGCAAGGTACGTGTAATTTATATATTAGCATTTAGCTAGGTGCAATCATGTCTGAAAATGTCACGCATGTAATTGCGGAGCAACACGCATTGCTCAAATCATTGAAAAAGAGTTTGCAGAAATACAGAGGTAAGGCTACGTTGAGAACTGAGACACATTTAACAGCGAGACTTGAATCAGTGGCCAACTTGCATGACGACTTCAGGCAGAATCATCAAAAGCTCGTTTACGCTGGAGACAACGAGGTGGTCAAATCGAAGTACATCGACACAGAAATCAGGTTTTTTTTTTTGAGGAAACATACATCGAGGGAGTAGCAGAGTTAAAGGGTGAGCTCAATCTGCTGCATCGTGGCAATCATAGGCTATGCAACCTACCGTGCTGGCGGCTTATGATGACATGAAGCTTTCCTGGGTTAAGATACCAATTTTCAGTGGCAAGTTCATCAACTGGCCAGCATTTAAGGTGGTGTTTCAGGCACGTGTGCACAATTGTACGCGACTAAATGACTTACACCGGTTTCACTATTTAATGGATTCCTTGTCAGAGGATGCTGCGCGGAATATCCAGCATCTGACACTCTTAGAATCCAACTATCAAGTGGCATGGGATATGCTAGAGGATTTCTACGACAACAAGCGTGCGCTGTTCCAGCACTACATGGAGGTTTTTGATCAACAATCACCAGTTCAGCATGACAACTCGGAGTCTTTAAAATGTTTCATACAAACGTGTCGGTCATGTGTGAACTCCTTAGACAAGGTTGGAATTGAGAAAATACAGCAAACACAGGTGCTAGTCTACTACATGTTGAAGAAACTGCCTGGTAATATAAGAGTGGAATGGGAAAATTCGCTTTCCTCGACGCAAAACTTACCTACGTTTGACGAAGTTTGTAAGTTTCTTGATGTCCAATACCGAACTATGATTACGCCACAGTCAGGTAGTGGTGAAGCGGCATCGAAGAATCAGCGTGCGAGTGCAAAGCAGTGTACCGATTTAAACAAACAGAAGGAAGTCAAGACGGCTTTCAGCGCTCGACAAACGAGCGTGTGCATCGTGTGCAACAAGGAGGAACATCCAATTCGCATCTGCAAGGCTTTTAACGACATGTCCGTGTCTGAGTGCAGGGCGACCGTGGCTATGTTTTAACTGTCTTGGTTTTAATCATCAGTCGGCAACATGTGGAAGTCGACGAAATTGTATGAAGTGTGCTGAAAGACATCTTACTCTCTTCCACCTGGACATGAAGCGTGATCCCGCGGATGCGCCCAGGAACGATCCGCCGGGTCAGGACACGAGTTCTCAGCAAATATCAACTAATGTGATTAGTGGATCACATGCAGCTTTGTCGCCGACAAAGTGCGAAGTTTTGTTCCCAACGGCAATAAAAACCATCGACTCGAGCACGGGTCAACAACTGCAGCTCCGAACCTTCTTAGATCAAGGTTCCCAAGCATCGTTTATCACGGAGCGCGCAACTCAACAATTGCGACTCCCAAAGCAGAATTCTTTTATTAAAATCAATGGCTTGGCGAATGCCCGCATCACAGAAGCATCGACAGCAATGGAATTGAACTTGGGCTCAGTGCATGGCAGCAAGATCAAATATAAAGTCATTGCCTATATTTTGCCTAAGGTAAGCAAGAAATTGCCGGACAGGCGCTTGTCTGCATCAAATTGGCCTCACTTACAACATCTATGTTTAGCAGATCCTAATTACTTTATCCCACAAGGCGTTGATTTACTGCTAGGAAGCGTTATTTAAGACGAACTTATGCTCAGCGACATCCATTGTGGGCCGAGCGGGTCACCTATTGCTCAAAACACACAGTTAGCATACATCATTTCGGGCAAGGCGGAGCAACGTGTCATGTCTATAGGCACACATATTCAAGTACAGCGCGACGATGAATCCGAGGCTATCGACAATTTACTACGTAAATTTTGGGAGTTGGATCAGCTTGGCGAGGAATCTGCAGACTTATCAAATGAGGATAAGTGGTGCGAGGATTTCTAGTAAGGCTGCCAATACTAACGCAACGGAACCCAGGCATGGTTATAGGAGCTTCATATCGGTCAGCATTAAAGCGTTTATCGCACCTGGAGCGGCGCTATCGAATCGATAATAATCTGGAAAATGTATATAGCCAAACAATCAGGGAATATCTTTAGTTGCAGCAAATGAAGCCAGTAGCGCCAGAGCAACGTCGGGGCGCACAGAACGAAGCAATGGGGGGAGTCACACATTGTTACTTGCCTCATCACCCAGTCGTAAAGGAATCTTCGTCGACTACGAAGGTCAGAGTTGTGTTTGACGGCTCAATGAGTACAAGTAACGGGTTCTCATTGAACGATATCTTGGCTACAGGACCTAAACTTCACACCGATTTGCCTGCAATACTGGTCAACTGGCGTTCATTGAAACATGTATTCATGGCAGACGTGTAAATGATGTACCGTTGTATCGATGTCAATGACGAGGATGCGCAATATCAGCGCATACTCTGGAAAAGCAAACAAGAAGAAGGAATTGACGAATTCGTGTCATACATCAACTTGCAGCAGATGAGGCGCAGAACTTCCCATTAGCCGTAGATGTGGTGAAGCATCAAATGTATGTCGACGATATTTTGTCCGGAGCTGACAATTGGGAACAGGCTGAAAATATCAAAAATCAAGTGATTGGACTGATGCATAGTGGAACATTCGTGCTACGCAAATGGGCAAGCAATGACACACGACTACTGAAAAATATTCCTCCGGAGCACTTTGAAACCAAGGGAATATTAGATTTACAAACAAACGAAGGAATACGCGCCTTGGGAGTTTATTGGACACCTCAAGAAGATTCGCTTCGGTTTCGGGTCAACTTTGAGATACCAGCAGGTATACCTACCAAGCGAAACATACTGTCGACTATTGCACGCCTCTTCGACCCCATGGGTTGGTTAAGTCCCATAGTCATAACGGCAAAGATGTTGATGCAAGTGCTATGGAATAGAGATGTGCACGAGCCTCCCGGCCCAGGCCCGGCCCGATATTACTATAGAAAAAAAATTTCATTTTTTCCTTATTAATTTTACCGCTTTGTCGCCTTCTTTTTTTTATAAACACACGTGAAATTAAGTTTGACAAACATATCGATAAGTGTCATATCGACAAAGGAGATGGGTAAATAATATAGCAGTGAATCATAGGAATATTTTCTTCCGGGCCTCCGGGCTTTTCGCATTTCAGGCACGAAGCCCGGGGATTTTTAGATAAGGCCCGCGGGACACGAAGCCCGCACAGGTCCGTGCCCATCTCTACTATGGAAGACCAAATTGAAATGGGATGATCATGTGCCAACGGAGGTGCAAAGGTCTTGGGATAAATTCCTCAAGGAGTTGCCTAGCATCACCACCATCAAAATACCACGATACATTGCAGGATGCTCATCAACCAACATTGGACAACTGCATGTTTTCTGCGACGCGTCTGCCGGCGCATACGGCGCTGCGGCGTATCTTCGCGTACCCATGGAAAGTGGACATTATCATGTTGAATTGCTGCTTTCCAAAAGTAAGGTCATGCCGGTGCCACAGCTGACTATACCTCGAGCAGAATTATGCGCAGCTGTAGTCGCTGCCAAAATATATAAATATTGTAAATTTAATATGCGAATTAAGGCAAACCTTACAGAAACTGTGTTTTGGTCAGATTCCATGATCACGCTGGGCTGGATCAAAAGTGGTTCTGCAGGAATGAAGACGTTTGTGGCCAATCGAATAAACACAATTCTGGAGTTGACAGAGGATCGGCAGTGGCGGCATGTTGCTTCAGAAGACAATCCTGCGGATCTTTTAAGTCGCGGAATGCGCGCAACAAAACTTGCGGACTGCGCACTCTGGTGGCACGGCCCACCTTGGTTGAAGTCTGCACAAACGGAGTGGCCTATAACCAATCAAACTTTTGGGCCGAAGTGTCACACTACGTGAATGCAGCAGGAAAAAAATATTTTCGGCACTGGCATCATTTGCCCTAAGCCTTTTATCGCTGCCATGGTCGAATGCAGAAGTGGAAAGAGTCTTTAGTCAAATGAACAATGTCAAAACTAAACTTCGAAATAGAATATTAATACCCATTAATTTCATATTTGTATGTACGGACTACGCCGGGAAGATAAATGCTGTCATAATAATCATAAAGTGTGTTTAAAAAAGATAGATACAAATCAAACCAACATAAGTTCAGCTGCAGAAGACGATATGTTGACGAGCTCGAGAAGTTTTCAAAAATACAGGATTAAATCAATAAAAATATCGTTTTACTACTCCAGAGTTTCTTTTTAGCTACCAACAAAATTTTATGGCTATTTCCAGTTTTTTTCAAAGGCCAGTTTAGCTTTTTTATGACCCGAAGAGCTGGCAACACTGCTCATTTGAATAAATTATACCGCCTTCTTGCAAAACAAAAACAAATTATCTGGCAACACTGGAGCAAAAGCTATCAGCTGTGGGTTCAATTGTGCACCGCTTGCTCTGCTTGCATTGTTGCTGCTGGCATCATTCAATGCTAAGGAATTTAGATAGTCAGGCAATACGTAATATCTTGCCGAAACGAATTTTCACAGATATGTCAAAAAACGCGGAAATAAGCTGACTATAACATATAATAATTTCATAGTGATTTTGAGTGTAGATTTTTTTAAATCGCCAATGAAATCTTAATTCACCTGTGGCTTCTTACCTATGTACTCCAGAAAATAAGATTGAAGGCATGCTTTAAAGATCTTCAAAATACCTTTTCAACAATATATGAAACATAATTGTAGCTTCTATCGTTTGGATACTAGGGTGGTTTTAAGTTTAGCAAATTCTAGCGATTTCCCGCTAAACTAGCTTTTTTTCGAAAAGTCGTAGAACAAAAGTTTCTAATTTTATGATTGAGAATAGATCCACATTCACACAATTTTAGCTATTTCAACGCTTTGATACAAGCAAACACACAAACAGACAAACTGACTTTTCATCTCATTTTGGGAAGGCTACTAAACATTTCAAATTTAATTATCTTTTGAACCACTAAACCGATTTTTATACCCTGTGCCCATTGAAAATGGTCAAAAAGGGTATAATGGTTTTGTGCAATGTATGTAACAAGCAGAAGGAAGCATCTCCGACCCTATAAAGTATATATATTCTTGATGAGTATCAATAGCCGAGTCGATTGAGCCATGTCCGTCTGTTTGAGTCAAAGGATCTCGGAGACTATAAGAGCTAGAGACTTGAAACTTGGTATGTAGGTTTCTGGATAGCGGGCGCAGATCAAGATTGTTTTCGATCGGACCACTATGACATATAGCTGAAATAGGAACGATCAGTTCAAAATCAAGCTTTAGTATGAAAAACTTTTTTGTTGTTCAAGATATCTCAATCAAACTAATATAATATGTATATGAGTTAGTCCCATATATCCTAACCAATCTTGGTTAAAATCGGGCTACTATATCATATAGCTGCCATAGGAAAGATCAGTCGCAAATCAAGTTTTAGTATGAAAAACTTTTTTGTTGCTTAAGATATCTCATTCAAACTAAGACAATGTGCATGTAGGATAGTCCAATGTATCCTGATCAAATTTGGTTAAAATCGGTCTACTATATCAGATAGCTGCCATAGGAACGAACAGTCGAAAATCAAGTTTTAGTATGAAAAACTTTTTTGTTGTTTGAGATATCTCAGCCAAACAAAGACAATATGCATGTGGGTTGGTCCCATACATCCTTATCAAACTTGGTTAAAATCAGAACACTATATTATATAGCTGCCATAGGAACGATCAGTCGAAAATCAAGTTTTAGTATGAAAAACTTTTTTGTTGCTTAAGATATCTCATCCGAACTAAGACAATATGCATGTAGGATGGTCCCATACATCCTTACCAAACTTGGTTAAAATCAGAACACTATATAATATAGCTGCCATAGGAACGATCAGTCGAAAATCAAGTTTTAGTATGAAAAACTTTTTTGTTGCTTAAGATATCTCATCCGAACTAAGACAATATGAATGTAGGATAGTCCCACACATCCTGAGCAAACTTGGTTAAAATTAGAACGCTATATAATATAGCTGCCATAGGAACGATCAGTTCAAAATCAAGTTTTAGTATGAAAAACTTTTTTGTTGTTCAAGATATCTCAATCAAACTAATATAATATGCATATGAGTTAGTCCCATATATCCTAACCAATCTTGGTTAAAATCGGGCTACTATATCATATAGCTGCCATAGGAAAGATCAGTCGCAAATCAAGTTTTAGTATGAAAAACTTTTTTGTTGCTTAAGATATCTCATCCAAACTAAGACAATGTGCATGTAGGATAGTCCCATGTATCCTGATCAAATTTGGTTAAAATCGGTCGACTATATCATATAGCTGCCATAGGAACGATAAGTCGAAAATCAAGTTTTGGTACGAAAAACTTTTTTGTTGCTTGAGATATTTCAGCCAAACTGAGACAATATGCATGTGGGATAGTCCCATACATCCTGACCAAACTTAGTTAAAATCAGAACACTATATAATATAGCTGCCATAGGAACGATCAGTCGAAAATCAAGTTTTGGTACGAAAAACTTTTTTGTTGCTTGAGATATTTCAGCCAAACTGAGACAATATGCATGTGGGATAGTCCCATACATCCTGACCAAACTTAGTTAAAATCAGAACACTATATAATATAGCTGCCATAGGAACGATCAGTCGAAAATCAAGTTTTAGTATGAAAAACTTTTTTGTTGCTTAAGATATCTCATCCGAGCTAAGACAATATGCATGTAGGATAGTCCCACACATCCTGACCAAACTTGGTTAAAATCAGAATACTATATAATATAGCTGCCATAGGAACGATCAGTCGAAAATCAAGTTTTGGTATGAAAATCTTTTTTGTTGCTTGATATATGTCAGCCAAACTGAGACAATATACATGTGACTACACATCCTGACTACACTTGCTAAAGTCGAAACACTATGTGATATAGCTGCCATAGGAACGATCAGTCCAAAATCAAGTTTTAGTATGATAAACTTTTTTGTTGTTCGAGGTTTCTCAACCAAGCTAACAAAATACGCATTTGGGATGGTATTCTACATCCTCACCAAGTTTGATTGAAATCTGATAACAAATAGCTGCCATGGGAACGAATTTTACGATAAAGTAGGAAAATTATTGTTATTTTTAGAGATAAGTCAACCAAACTCACAGATTCAAAATTTGTAATTTGGTTTAAATCGGTTCACTAGATCATATAGATCTACACTTTCGGCATGCCTAACGTAGCGCACAGACGTATGAGCTATCGGACAGCCAGGGCACAGGGTATTCTACAGTCGAGCACACTCGACTGTAGCCGGAGCCCCCTTGTTATAATTGAGGTGTCATTCGACGCGTATTTTTGATAAGAATCGTAGAAAATCAAAAAAATATTCCAAAAGGCTCCAACGGCCCCATTTGCTGCAATCATCTAAATTTCGCCCCTCCCATTTACACCTGCTTATCTCAGGAACCATGTGTATGTGTATGTGTATGTGTATGTGTATGTGTATGTGTATGTGTATGTGTATGTGTATGTGTATGTGTATGTGTATGTGTATGTGTATTTGTATGTGTATGTGTATGTGTATGTGTATGTGTATGTGTATGTGTATGTGTATGTGTATGTGTATGTGTATGTGTATGTGTATGTGTATGTGTATGTGTATGTGTATGTGTATGTGTATGTGTATGTGTATGTGTATGTGTATGTGTATGTGTATGTGTATGTGTATGTGTATGTGTATGTGTATGTGTATGTGTATGTGTATGTGTATGTGTATGTGTATGTGTTATGTGTATGTGTATGTGTATGTGTATGTGTATGTGTATGTGTATGTGTATGTGTATGTGTATGTGTATGTGTATGTGTATGTGTATGTGTATGTGTATGTGTATGTGTATGTGTATGTGTATGTGTATGTGTATGTGTATGTGTATGTGTATGTGTATGTGTATGTGTATGTGTATGTGTATGTGTATGTGTATGTGTATGTGTATGTGTATGTGTATGTGTATGTGTATGTGTATGTGTATGTGTATGTGTATGTGTATGTGTATGTGTATGTGTATGTGTATGTGTATGTGTATGTGTATGTGTATGTGTATGTGTATGTGTATGTGTATGTGTATGTGTATGTGTATGTGTATGTGTATGTGTATGTGTATGTGTATGTGTATGTGTATGTGTATGTGTATGTGTATGTGTATGTGTATGTGTATGTGTATGTGTATGTGTATGTGTATGTGTATGTGTATGTGTATGTGTATGTGTATGTGTATGTGTATGTGTATGTGTATGTGTATGTGTATGTGTATGTGTATGTGTATGTGTATGTGTATGTGTATGTGTATGTGTATGTGTATGTGTATGTGTATGTGTATGTGTATGTGTATGTGTATGTGTATGTGTATGTGTATGTGTATGTGTATGTGTATGTGTATGTGTATGTGTATGTGTATGTGTATGTGTATGTGTATGTGTATGTGTATGTGTATGTGTATGTGTATGTGTATGTGTATGTGTATGTGTATGTGTATGTGTATGTGTATGTGTATGTGTATGTGTATGTGTATGTGTATGTGTATGTGTATGTGTATGTGTATGTGTATGTGTATGTGTATGTGTATGTGTATGTGTATGTGTATGTGTATGTGTATGTATATGTGTATGTGTATGTGTATGTGTGTTTTTTTTTTTTTTTTTTTTTAATACCGGGAACGTTGACGCCCCACAGTGCATTCAAGTGGGCCCCGGCGAAACCGGGCAGCGCCTGTTAATTCAACTCTCCACCCGGAACTGTCGTCAGGTAATACTTCAATGGGAGGTATAGCCATACTAACGGCCCGCTCCTGCATTCCTTCTTTCCTCGCGTCTAAACAGTTTCATAGTTGAGACTGCCATTGCTCTAACTGCGTTCCAGTTGGCTGTAGATACCAGCATAAGCGGTATCACGTTGCTTACAGGGATTAGTTCTCCAATGCGCCTTTTCATTTCCGTTCTGCCCTTTTCAAACCTAGGACAGTTAAAGAATACATGCTCTGCTTCTTCTATTAGATGACATGTCGGACATAAGGGATCGGCTGTGTGGCCGAATTTGGTCAAATATCCCCGGTAGCACCCGTGTCCACTCAGGAACTGCGTCAGGTAAAAGTTCATGCAGCCGTGTTGTCGATTCGTCCATTTGGTTATGTCCCTGATGAGTTTCCATGTCCACCGCCCCTTGCTATTGTCATTCCATCTGGCTTGCCATTCCTCTAGAGACTTCCTTCTATCTGCGGCTACGTCTAGGGTTCGGTTTGCGTGTTCCCTAGCGAGGCTATCGAATGGTACTGTTCCCGCCAGCACCAGTGCTGCTTCCCCTGACACTGTTCGAATGCGCTGCACACTCTTAAGGCACACACTCGGTAGGTTGCCTCTACCTTCTGGATGTAGGAGGTGTAGCACGTCCCCTCGCCCACACTCTTGATGCGTAGATTGTAATGGAGCGTATAACGCTCGTCAGCAGGACTCTTCTTTGTTGCTTGGGGCCCTCAACATTCGGCAGTATCCTGGAGAGTGCAGAACATGTGAGGCCTCTTTTTGCGCGCTTTATTCAATGTGGTATTTAAAGGAGAGTCTGTGGTCAAGCATGACTCCCAGATACTTCAATGCGGGACTGGATGTGATCGATGTGTTCAGGGACCGTAATCATTATAAGTTATATTATAAAAATTACAAAGTAATGATTTTATTTTAATTGTAATCATTATATTTGATAAAAATTAAATAAAACTCAAAAGTAATTATTATTAATGATTTTTACTTTTTTCTTCACTAATAATAATTATTTTTGAATAATTTTATAAAACTTAGACCGTAATCATTATTTTTGATCAAAAAAAAATAAAACTCAAAAGTAATGATTATTGATGATTTTTATTTTTTTCGCTCAAAATAAAACTCAACAGTAAATTACGGCATCTGTGTTAAATTTTTTACCAATATTATTTTATATCCTTATAAATGGACCTTAAAGCTACTTCCCAGCAGAATTTTTTTTTTCCAAAAAATTAAAAAAAAAAAAAGAAGGCGCCGGCTACAGTCGAGTGTGCTCGCCTGTATAATACCCTGTGCCCTGGCTCAGGGTGTGTATTACAACTATGTGATCTAGTGAACCGATTTAAACCAAATTACAAATTCTCAATCTGTGAGTTTGGTTGACTTATCTCTAAAAACAACAATAATTTTCGTACTTTATCGTAAAATTCGTTCCTATGGCAGCTATTTGATATCAGATTTAAACCAAACTTGGTCAGGATGTATAATACCATCCCAAATGCGTATTCTGTTAGTTTGGTTGAGATACCTCAAACAACAAAAAAGTGTATCATACTAAAACTTGATTTTGGACGGATCGTTCCTATAGCAGCTATATGATATAGTAGTCCGATTTCAACCAAATTTTATCAGGATATATAGGACCATTTCAAATGCATATCCTATTAGTTTGGTCGAGATCTTTCAAACAACAAAAAAGTTTATTTTCGACTGATCGTTCTTATGACAGCAATATGATTTTGTGGTCCGATTGAATAAATTGTATTTAATTTAATTAAAATAGTAAATCGTAAATCGTAATCGTAATCGCTGAAATCGATGTTGCTCATGCCAAGAGTAACCATTATTTAAAATTTGCTCAGCTTGTTGAAGTCCGACAACATCAAATAATCTCTCCCACTCTTCTTAATCATCGAAATCAGCTGTTAAAGGCTGCTGCATTGCGCGCGGAATTTAAATTTAAATGCTATGCTTTAATATTTGTGATTCTTTTTGCAGAATTTGTTAAGCATATAAATACAATGATAATAAATGAAAACCTACTGAACATATGTGCGAGCTTACTAGCTTATTATTAAACATAATAATTATTATAAATTCAGAGATCTGTCGTCGAGGTGTCAAGGTGCAAAATTATAAAGTGGCATTTATACAAATCGCTTTTTGCAATGCATACTAATATCTACATACATATATTTTAACACAATCGTAAATATGTATTAATTTAAACCATGTTAATATATTAAAATAGGATAGAAATTGTAGCCAAATTGCCGATAGGAATCTGTTATTTATTATGACGTATTTTCAATTAATAAAAATATATACATATACAAATATCCATAAATAACACATATAAATGTTGGCTTTTATTTTGAGCGAAAAAATAAAAGTCATTTAAAATATATAATTCATTAATTATTTTTTGTATTTAAATTTTTAGTAAAAAAAAAATTCTGCTGGGAGGTAGTCTTAAGGTCCATTTGTAAGGATATAAAATAATATTGGTAAAAAATTTAACACAGATGCCGTAATTTACTGTTGAGTTTTATTTTGAGCGAAAAAACTAAAAATCATCAATAATCATTACTTTTGAGTTTTATTTTTTTTTTATCAAAAATGATGATTACGGTCTAAGTTTTATAAAATTATTCAAAAATAGTTATTATCAGTGAAGAAAAAAGTAAAAATTATTAATAATAATTATATTTGAGTTTTATTTTATTTTTATCAAAAATAATGATTACAGTCTAAGTCTTATAAAATTACTCAAAAATAATGATTATCAGTGAAGAAAAAAGTAAAAATCATAAATTTAAAAATCATGGCGGAAATGCAGAGATTGAGAAAACATAAAGTTTTTGGTGTAAACCATTTTTTCCTAGGTCAATTAGAAGTGTGTGATTTTTTTAGTTAAATCATTATTTACGGTCCCTGGTTATTTCTTTTTTTCCTAATAATAAATTGGGTCTCATTTCATAATGTAGATTGAGATCCTATTATGGAAATAGAACCATAATATTCTACAGATTATGTGCTTATTCTGAATTTTAGTAATTTACTTATTGTGTTTTGGAATGGTAGTTACATTAGGATTAGGATTAAAAAAGTATATTTAAATTACAAAATAAATTACAATTAAGTAAATGCTCTGGGGTATCTAAAATGAAAAAGAAATTGATTGGCCCAACATTTGTTGCAAGGTAGGGAAAACCCAGAAATACCCAATCAGACCAAAAAAATAAATTTAAAAAAAGTAGTTAGTTGGTTAGACTAGTTAAACATGATAATATAGAGGCTTTAATAGTGTGAGGAGAAAGCTCGAAACTAATCGTACGGTACAGACTATTATAATCTGCACACAGAATACGAAGAGGGTTGTGCAATTCCCAGTTAGTTGAGCAATGCTGAAGATATAATGGAAAAAAGTTTCGAGTTCTTCTAGAAGGTAATTTCATCCAACAAATTAACCGAGTCTATATGGCCCTGCAGTAATTTGCGAATGAACATTACTCCAATCATGATTCTACTGTTAGTAAGAGAAGGAAGACTGAGTAAGATAAGTCGACTAGAGTATGACGGCATATGAATTTCTGAATTCCAACCCAAGCCACGTAGAGCAAAAATTAAAAATTGTTTTTGAACCAATTCTATCTTGGTACGATAGGATTCGTATTGAGGGAACCACACACATGATCCAAATTCAAGAATCGGACGAACAAGTGAAGTGTAGAGTAGTTTAGTAGTTTAAGAAACGTCAAATTCCTTGGACCATCGCTTGATAAACCCGAGAACTCCCATTGCTTTATTGACAGCTATAGCAATATGTTTGTCAAATTTCAATCTGTGATCTAGAACTATCCCCAAGTCATTAACTGATCTTTCGGAATCATTCAAGCATTACAATATAATGCCATTAAGTGAATACTGAGAAATATAGCTTGAAGATTTTTAGAAAGTCATAACTTTACTTTTCAAACCATTGAGATTTAATAAATTAGCTTGGCACCAAGGAAAGAATGCATTTAAGTCTGATTGCAAGACACTATGACGTCACTTGACGTCATCCGCATACATAAGTGCATGAAAGTGAGACAAAATAGATGGAAGATCATTTATAAATAACGTGAAAAGTAATGGGCCGGGATGACTACCTTGCGGTACTCCAGAAGTAACTTAGAAAATTCACTTTTGAAAATAACACTTTGTGTTCTGTTAGATAAATAATTTGAAATCCAAAGAAGAAAGTTGTTCACAAAACCAAGAATATCAAGCTTTTTAATTAGAAGTGAGTGATTTACAAAATCAAAAGCTTTACTAAAATCCGTATTAATAACGTCTATTTTAGAGATGGGCACGTGCCTGTGCGGGCTTCGTGTCCCGGGGGCCTCTTCAAAAAGTCACTGGTCTTTGTGCATGAAAATCGAAAACGGGCATTTCTTCTTGCGGGCCTTCGGAACTGCAGGCAGTTTGGAAATACCTCGATAATTCTGAACGTCGGACTTAATACCCTTTTGTGAAGAGGGATAATATAAGAGTCTTTCCATAGCTCTGGTAAAGAGGAAGAATTAACGGACAAAGTAAACAACTTATGTAGAGGTCTACATAAGGATTCCGCACAGTACTTTAGCACAGAACCAGGCACACCATCAGGACCCGGTGTGGGTACTCAAATTAAGATCGCTAAGAAGCGAGCTATCTGTGATTAGAGGAGTGAAAATACAGTTTGAACAACTTAATCTATACGGATAAGGCTGTCTAACACGGAGACTACTCGTAGAGTATGTAGTTTGGAAAAGGTCAGCAAACAGATCTGCTATAGATTGATCAGTAATTATTATAGCACTGTGAGTTAAGTACTAGAATATTTGAGCAGGTGATAACATATCGAGAGAAATCATAGGGATTTCCAGATTTTTTATATTTTTTGAATTACTTGGACTTCACATTTTCTAAATGTGATAGTCCTCTAGAAAACCAAGGAGGTCTAGTGGAGTTGATAGGAGATATAAGCGGAACACATACATCGAATAATGAATTTATAGTAATATAACAAAGCTTAATGGCATTATCCAAGTCAGAACATGTGTATAATTGCGGCCAATCAGAAGTTAGATTGTTCAATTTATTGAAATCAGTTTTACTAAAGCACCGTACGCTCACAGTGGGCTGCGATGATAATACAACCAATGGATCAATCCAAGGATTGATTTGTACCAAAGAATGCTTCAAAAGACCGTCAATAAATTCATGGGAATTATCAGGAAAACATGAATGCGAGTCATCGGGGGAAATCCATCGAACATCGGACAAACTAAAATCCCCTAAAACGAAAAGCAAGTCAGTATCGGAATGTAAAGATGATATATATTTAATAGCTGTCAGGTGATTATCATCAGAAAGAGGTGGAATGTAAGAATATGTTAAGTATATGGAAAATTTATTTAAAAAAACGTTCACAGAAATGAACTCAATATCAAAATTAAAAGTGGTCGAGATCTGTTCTGATTCCAGACTAGAGTCCATGACCAACAGTACCCCAAACCCTTAACGAGATATACGATCGCATCTATATATGGAGTATTTACGTCGTTGCCTTTCGGATCCCACTACTCGGCCATCCTACTTCGCATTCGGCCCGAATGCATCCGGATCTTAATTATCCACAAAAATCCAATATTTATCTTTTGGGGCATTATTTTATTTGGGCCTTATTTCCTGCAGCCAGAATTTACATTTATGGTTACCATACGCAGATCATTTTGCTATACCCTGAGCACATTGAAAATGGTCAAAAAGGGTATAATAGTTTTGTGAAATGTATGTAACAGGCAGAAGGAAACATCTCCGACCCTATAAAGTATATTTATTCTTGATCAGTGTCAATAGCAGAGACTATAAGAGATAGAGACTTCAATCTTAGTATGTAGGTTATAGAGGCCGCAGATAAAGTCTGTTTCACAATTAGGATCGGACCACTATATCATATAGCTGCCATAGGAATGATCAGTCTAAAATAAAATATTAGTAAGAAAAACTTTTTTATTGTTTGAGATATCTCAACCAAATTGACAAACTATGCATCTGGGATAATATTATACATCCCGACCAAATTTGGTTAAAATCGGACCTCTATATCTAATAGCTGCCATTTGAACGATAAGTCGAAATCAACTTTTTGTACAAAAAACTTTTTTGTTGTTTAAGATATCTCAATTAAACTAACAGAATATGCATCCGTAATAGTACTACACATCCTGACCAAATTTGGTTAAAATCGCACCACTATATGATATAGCTGCCATAGAAACGATCAGTCGAAAATCCAGTCTTTGAACGAAAAACTTTTTTGTTGTTTGAGGTATCTCAACAAAACTGACTGAATATGCATCCGTAATAGTATCATACATCCTGAAATTTGGTTAAAATCGGGGCACTATATGACACAGCTGCCATAGGAACGATAAGTCGAAAATCTAGTTTTTTTAGTTTGCGATATCTCAACCAAACTAACAGAATATGCATCATAGATGGTATCATACATTCTGATCAAATTTGGTTAAAATCGGACCACTATATCAGATAGCTGCCATAGGAACGATGAGTCGAAAATCATTTTTTAGTATGAAAAACTTTTTTGTTGCTTAACATGTCTCAACTAAACTGACAGAATATGCATCCGGGATGGTTTTATACATCCTGACAAAATTTGGGGAAATCGGAGCACTTTATCATATAGCTGTGATAGGAACGATGAGTCGAAAATCAGGCTTTAGTATAAAAAACTTTGTTGTTTGGGATATCTCAACTAAACTAACAGAATATGCATCCGGGATGGGAATTTGGTTTAAATTTTTCGGTTCACTAGATTATTTATATGTATGACCAACAATAAGTCGAAAATTTAATGCGGACCAATCAGACCTTTAACGCCCACAAATTATAAATATATTAATTAAAAAGACAATTTAAAAGATATCTCAACCAATCTAACAGAATGTGCATCTGGGCTGATCTTATACTTTCTGACCAAGTTTTGTTGAAATCGGACCACTATGTCATATAGCTGCCATAGGAACAATCAGTCGAAAACCAAGCTTTAGTATGAAAAACTTTTTTATTTGGTTGAAATTGGTCTACTATATTATAAAGCTGCAATAGGAACGATTGGTCGAAAATGTTTAATGAGTATGCAAATTTTTGTTGTTTCTGGAAATACCACAATCAGACTCGCAGTTTGGGAATATTCTATTGTCTTAAACCGCCTGATACAATATTTAATATATGTACAGATTTATATTATTTTCTTTTAATCAGGAGTAGCTTTTCCATAAGTACGGGGTCACCGACAGTCGAGTATGCTCGACTAGTTTTTTTTTTTAAATTGACAAGTACAGAAAATCTGAAAAAATTCATTTTGCTTGCTATTAAAATTTTTTTTAGTCGTTCAAATTCATTTGTTTAGTGTTTGTATTTGATATTAGCATGTTGACGTTTCGTTTTGGGAAGTATAGCCAAACATATCCATACTCGTATGTCGAATAAGTTCAAGATGATCGTTAATAAAAATTTGATTTAAATTGTACGAAATCGTGATTACGCATTTAACATTCAAAGATTTTAAACTTGTTGTATGTGTGTAAACTGTGCGCCTTACATCGCCTATAAGATATACAGACAATAAAGCAAAATAAAAATTAAGGTAGCGTACGTTCTGTGCCTCTTATTGCCGTTCGACTTAAGTCCGATCCTGTGCAGCAGCTCGAACGGGCTCAAAGCGGGCATCTAGCAAAAAAATAAAAAAATTAGAAAATTTAAGTCGAAAGTACACGACAAAGAGATAATCTGTACCCAGACTCTTAAATAACCTTACACTTACGATGTCGGGTCAGCGCTTACTTCTTCTTACTTCTTCCTTTGACCCGATGCTGAATAACCTCCGAGTTTATTATACGATCGTGATGACCTTTTCAGGCATAAAAAACGAAAATGATCATCATATGTGTGCAGCTACTCAAATGTAGGATACCCTGTGTCCAACCACTTAGATACCAATTTGCGCAAACACGCATACATATTCATATAAGTTCCTTTTAAAACACTACAATATTTTTATACCCTGAGCGGGTATATTAAGTTTCTTCAAAAGTATGTAACGGGCAGAAGGAAGCATATCCGACACCATAAAGTATATATATCAACAGCCGAGTCGATATACCCTTGTCCGTCTGTCCATGTAAACAAAAGCATCTCAGAGATTGTAAGGGCTAGGACCACAAAATTTGGAATATAGACTCCCCATTAAGTCAGGCAACTCGAGTTTATGTTGAAATTTCGCCACGCCCACTGTGGGGGCGTAATTCAAAGAAACCTGACATCACCTTTAATTTAAGGTTTTAAGTTTAATCTTTAATTGTTTTTTAAGCCAACGGGTGTAAGATCATGCCCAGTAACAATCAAATTTCAACACGATTGGCTCATAAATAGTGAAAATATGAACAAGTTTGTGGCAGCAAGGAATTAAAATTAAGATGATTAATCAATTAATTTTATATTTAATCTGTTAGAATGCGTCTGCCTAACTGTCGCAGTGGTCGAAGTGATAGGTGGGCGGCGCTTCGAGTCCGGGCGGTGCCTGCAGGATTTTATGTTATTCGTTTATTTCAATTGTCTGCTTGAATGTATGAACAACACATTTGCCAGCGTCAATACTATGGGTCCATGGGTCTGATGGTAAGGATGCACGCCCGTGCGTTAAAGGTCGTGGGTTCGGGTCTTGGTGGTGAGATTCAAATATATTTTAATTTTCGTTATTTTTTCCTTTTAATGTATTAAAAAAATTTAATGGTATTGTCTAATCTTATAGTTATTAGACATGAATTTCCCACTAGAGCCTTAGACTCTAGAGATTGATAAGCCCTGGGATGGAATAGTTATCTATCTTACACGCTGGCTTTAGGCCGCAGACCTTAGTAAAGAGTTTCTGCGCACAGATACGGAGTCTTCACACCATCTGCGGGTGATAAGAAGACGACGCCATGTGCAGCGGCATAAATTATACCAAGACAAGATAGGATGATAAGTATTGATTGTTTAGGTTACTTATTGTAATAGATTTAAGTATTTTAAAATAATGATATAGTTTTCAATAACGCTGCCGAGTCTCTCGGCAGATCGGTCCAAAAACCAACTCCGAGCTGTGCACACTTATTTCGCCGCGTCGATACTCCATTCGTATTTTCAGGTATCGTGCAAGTTAGTACATACACTTATTTATGTCATATATGTATGTATGATAGCTGCCATAGAAACGATTGGTCGATAATTAAGGATTAGTATAAAAATGATTCCCCTTTTTAGAGATATCTTAATCGAACTTGATGCGTATTACCTATGCTCAGGGTATCTTACTGTCGATTGCACTCGACTGTTCCGCTTGTTTGACTAATTTTTCCTATGATGCTGATTTAGTGTTCCGATTCCATCAAAATATGGTCAGGATGTATATAACCATCCCAGATGCATATTCTGTCAAATTGGTTGAAAAATCTCAAACTGATCGTTCCTATGGCAGCTGTATGATTTCAACCAAATTTAGTCAGGATCTATAGGACCCTCCTAGATGCATATTCTATCGGATTGGTTGAGATATCTCAAACAAAAATAATAATAGTATATAGTAGTTTGTTTTGAACCAAATTTAGACGAGATAAAGGACCATCCGAGATGTATATTCTGTCAGATTGGGTGAGATATCTCAAACAAACAAAAGAAATAAAACTTGATTTTTGACTGATTATTTCTATGGCAGCTATATGTTACAGAGGTCAGATCCAAATTTATTCAGCATACCAAATTTCAAGTCTCTAGCTCTTATAGTCTCTGAGATCAACGCGTTCAAACAGACGTGCGGACGGACGGCTGTTGATACTGATTCAAAATATATATACTACTAAGGGGCTTCGCCCCCTGCTCGCTTAGCTCGCCAACCCCCGGCTCTCAGAATTGAAAGGCTGGTCTTTAGTTGTCCGGTTTGTGAAGATTATACTGAATTACAATTTTAAATAATATAACATTTTTTGTTTAAATACATATAAATTCAAATTTCGTGTCCATTGCTATAATTATTTTTTCCTTGTATTTGGACTTTGCCTAAAAATCAGATTTTCTGATATAGCGAAAAATAGTCAGATTTGGCGGGAAATAGTCAGGTTTATCGGGAAAAAGCTAAATTTCATACTAAAGGTTAATTTCCATCCGACTGTTCCTATTGCAGCAATATGATAAAGAAATCCGACTTTGACTAAATTTGGTCAGGATGTAAGAGCTAGTTTCGAGTTTTGTTGAGATATCTCGAGAAACAAAATAATTTTTCGAACTAAATGTTAATTTCCATCCGATTGTTCGTATGGCAGCTATATGATATAGTAATCCGATTTGAATCCAACTTAGTCATACAAACATATAATCTGTGAGTTTCGTTAATATGTCTTAAGAAACAAAAAAGTTTTTCATACTAACGGTTAATTTGGATCCGATTGTTCCTATGGCAGCTATAGGATACAGTCATCCGACTTCGACCAAATTTGGTCAGGATGTGAAAGCCACTCGCAAAAATACAATTTATGAGTTTGGTTAAGTTAACTTATGCAACAATAAAGTTTCCCATACTAATGGCTAATCTCATCCGAATGTTCCTATGGCAGCTATAGGATTTAGTCATCCGACATCGACCAAATTTGGACAGGATGTAACAGGCAGTCCCATATATACAATTTATGAGTTCGGTTAAGATATCTTAAGAAAAAAGCTTTTTATACTAAGCAATTCCGTGACCTTTGACCCCGAATTTGACCCACTTACAGGTCTCAGCTATGTTGTGTGAAAATTTCAGCTTTCTATCTTTAGCGGTTTGACCTACACGTTCATTCTATGTCAGTCAGTGAGTGAGTCAAGACAAAGAGTTTTATATACACTACTGGCTAAAATAATAAGTACACCCTTATGATCTTTCATTCACGTCTCGTAAAACTTTTTTAATAAACATAAAGAAAAAATTCAATTCACTTTCAGTTTTCTAACTACTGAAGATAATAAAAATATTGAACATAAGTATTTTTCAATACAAATATATAGTTTGTGATCGATTATATCTTAAAATGATAAACAAAGTGTGGTCAAAATAATAAGTACAGCAAATCTACAAAACCCAAAACTTAAAGCGTATCAAACTTTTTCCAATATTTTTTTATTATTTGTAATCTTTTGCTAGTATTCGATATAGACGACCTTATTTTGTATGACTTTGGGATGTTGTTCTGTAGAAAGACCCAACTCAAGGACATGTTTTATTCAGCATATGGTTTCGAATTGTCAGTCAATATGTTTTTATATCCGAATTGCCATGTATCGGCATAGCGCCACGCCAAGAAAAAACAGGCCCAAACCACTATACGCCCGCCTCTGTGCTTATCGGTTCATTTTGTGTACCAGACTTTTCATTCTTTGTATTTGGGGCGTTGTACATATCTTCTGGAGTTATGTCCAAAAAGATTTATTTTTATTTTGTCGATCCATATTATATTACTCCACTTTTTTGACCCCCCTGGCCATGGACCATGCTAAATATTCTTCGTTGCGCTGTGGCTTCTTCTACAAATATTTTCCTTGGTCCTGGTAACTATACTTATTGAAGTCTACGACGAGCAGTCCGAGATGATATTTCATTGTTTCCTAAATTTTTAGTAAGCCCTTTTAATCTTATTCTGAACAAAACACACCAATCGTCCAAGACTTTTCAGAATTTCCCAACGACTTTTCCCTTAATTTTGAAGATTAATAGCAATCTACTTTTCTTCAGGAGTCAATGCTTTCTTCGGCTCATTTGACGATTTTTTTTAAATTTTTATGTATTTAATTATGCAAGGAGTCTATAAAAACCAACAAATCTTTGAGCAAATCCTGATCTAATCCATCAAAATTTATAAATAACACCAGTGGACTTATTATTTTGACCAGACCATAAATGACCATCCAGATCAAATTTATGCTTAGAATTCAGAAAAGGTGGTTCACCATTTTCATTTTTGGTTTAAATGCTTAACAATACTGTAACCTTTCAAAATACAAACGATTGGCAACCGTTCAATAACAATCGAGTTAATTTATAACAAATTATCACGATACCTATGTACTTATTATTTTGGCCAGTAGGTATACAGATAGGGGGTCTGCCACGCCACCTTCCGTCTATTACACACATTTCAGCCAATATGCCCTATTTTGCCCATTTTCAATGGGCACAGGGTATAAAAATATGGGCAAACCTAAAACTTGAGACCTTTTGGATATAGGGAATTAATCTATCTGCTTTTTTTTCTTAATTTATCTGCTTTTTTCTCAAATGAAATATTAAATAGTTTAAAAAATAGTTGCAGCTCAAAAACTGTTGATCACTATTCATAAAATCTGAAATAATATGGTCATCAATTTCAAAGAAAGGACGAGAGTCGTAGCTACACAAGAAAACAGTAAAAAAATGTGGACATGTTTCTATTTCGATGCAATGAATAGCAACTAAGGGGCTCCGACCACTGCTCGCTATCATCGCAGCGCGGTGTCGGAAACCCCGTATATACTATGAAAAAGCAAACCGTGCTCAAAATAAAATAATATAAATCCTTAAAAATATTCAATATTGTATCAGGATGTACATAGGAATAAGACGATAGAAAATTTCCAATCTGCGAGTCTGATTGTAATATCTCCAGAAACAGCAAAAATTTGCAAAGGCAACCTTAATTTTCGGCCAATCGTTGCTATAGCAACTAGGACCAAATTTGGTTAAAATTTGATCAGTATTTCATATAGCTTAATAGGAACGATCAGTCGAAATCAAGATTTTGTAAGAACATTTTTTTTGTTTTATGAGATATCTCAACCAAATTGACAGAATATTTCAAATTTGGTTAAAATCAGAACACTGTATCATATAGCTGCCATAGGAACGATTGCCTAACTCACAGATTGAGAATTTGGAATTTAGTTTAAGTCGGATCCCTAGATCAAATAGATGTAATACGAACAATTAGTCGAAAATTGAATGCGGCACCATCAAACCTTCGGCGTGCCTAACGGCGTGCAAATATGTATGAGACTATTCGAGTGCCAGGGCATAGGGTATTCTACAGTCGAGCACGCTCGACTGCAGCTGCACCCCCTTGCTGGCGAAGCGAGCCGGGGGTAGGCAAGCACGTAAGCTTGGTTTTATGCCCTAAGCGGGTTTATTAAGATTGTTAAAAGAATGTAGAATGTAAAGGGAAACATCTCCGACCCTACAAAGTATATATATTCTTGAGCAGCATCAAAAGCCGAGTCGATATGCCCTTGTTAGTCTGTCCGCGTAAACAAAGGGATCTCAGAATCCCCATAGTGTCAGGCAATACCAGTTTATGTTGAATTTTTGCCACGCCCACGGTGGGGGCGTAATTCGAAAAAAAACTGACATCACCATTAATAATCACCAAATTTCAACACGATTGGTTCATAAATAGTGAAGATATTCGAACGTTTTACTATTTGCTGTTCCCAATTTCGACCGAAATATACTTGTTTTTACTTTTCGAGCTCGGTTTCAAAACCTTTCGAAGAAGAAGAAGAAATTGTAAAAAATAATATGAATTGATAAGCAAATTTTGCAAAATGCCGGCAGTTATGGTGATCTTTTAATATATAAAATTGTACTTGCATTCTTTATTGTCACCAGCTGATTGCCTGTACATGCATTTGTTCAAATCAACAAAAACCAGAGTTGTCACCAATTCAAAAATAAAAACATTCAATATTAAATTTTAATCTTAAATCCGATTAGATTTATTTAAAACTATTTTCGTAAATTTATTTTTAATATTTCATGTTAAATATGGTAGATAGAAGCTAAATTTGGCTAAAACTTCATTGTTCGAATTTTATTATTCAATTGTTGCAATTGTAGCTGCTTTCGATTGCTAGAGTTGATATCGATAATACAACGGATTTCAGAACATTGCCACTCGGTTTGGTTTTTCATGCAATATTTTATAGATTTTGATAATACAACTTAAAGTGGATTTCAGAACAGCTCGGATTACTCATTTCCGCTCGGTTTTTTTTTATGCAATATTTTAAAGATGTTCATCAAAAAATTCTTTTAAAATATATTTCAACTTTAAAAAGTTAAAGTAGTGATGTTAAACGATTCTAAAAATGTTCAACATTATTAGAATTCTCTGTTTATAATGTTAAGAATTTATTTTAATGCTTTAAATAGCATTTACTTTTAATTCCCCTGACTCTACAGCACTCGTTTTGAAAACGTGAAGCGTTTTTTTACCTTCGATTAGTTTTGCCATTCAGAGTATTCGCATCGATGTTCTCACCAAAATCCCATCGGTTTTTTTTTCTTAGGGAAGCTGGTCACCCTCAACATACTTTTGCTCCATGCACACTTTATTTTTTCCGAAAAGCACCTGAAAACACCCAAACAATTAAATTTAAACGTTTTGATGTTATTGGCACGATTACCCAGACGCAAAAAACCGATGGACTAGGATGTGTTCTATTTTCATCGGTGAGCGTCGGTTTCTCACAGATGCTTTAAAATTTCACATGTTCACACGACACCGACAGCTTTTTAACAAAAAGTGTCGGTGAAAAAACGCTCGGGTACAGTGTTGCCAACTTTTGTTTGAAAAAAACAGATGTTTTTGACGGGAGCAACAATGCAAAAAAGTTTAAAAAAATTTAAAAAAAAAGCTTAATAAAAAGCTAGTTTTTTTAATCTATTTAGTTTCTGTATTTTCTCCCGAGAGGTAAAAAGTGCCCATAAAATCAGTTGATCAGAAAGAAATTGAACAATTTGAGCAGCAGCTGCTCTGTTATTCATAAGATGTGAATAACTTGATCAATTTTAAGTAGCAAACACTTTAACCCCTTACCTAATATAAAGTACACTGTTATTTCGCAGTTTTGACTTTATAAGATTGACTTGGCTAAATATGCGCTCCACTTCGGCGTTGGATCAAGGCAACGATAATATATCAATGGAAACCGTAGCAAGCTCTGCTAAAGTATTGTTTCCGCCAGAATCCTTATAGGAATAGACTTGAATCCAAAATTTTGTAGTGCTGTCATAATTTTGCCATTTCACGAAGTGAAATTTTTCCTATATTTTTGTTTATAGTCAATTGGCATTAATATTTTATGATCAGTTGAATTGTCTCAAAGGAAAATTGGCTTATCGATGTTCTTTGAGGTTGTTTTTTAACAGCAATATACAATCGCTATGTTGCTAAAGGTGTTGCGAGCATCGACAAGACAGTGTCAGCAATAATTGTTTCATACTTCTGTGCATATACAAAAAAATCTGAAAAAAAAACATTTCAAAACAAAAAAAGCCTGAATGTAAATGAATGTACTTATAATACATTTGCCAGCCTCAACACAATCGGTGCATGGGTCCGATGGTGAAGATACGATTCCGTGTGTTACTTAAATAAAGTACAGGGGTCTATTAACTTTGTCATAAAAAAACAAGTGGGCGCCGGCTTCAGTCGAGTGTGCTCGACTGTATAATACCCTGTGCCCTAGCTCTCCGATAGGTCATACGTAGGTGCGCTACGTTAGGCATGCCGAAGGTGTGATGATGCGGCATTAACTTTTTGGCTAATTGTTCGTATTACATCTACATATGTGATCTAGTGAACCGATTTAAACCAAATTACAAATTCTCAATCTGTGAGTTTGGTTGACTTATCTCTAAGAACAACAATAATTTTCGTACTTGACGGACATGGCTCAATCGATTCGGCTATTGATGCTGATCAAGAATATATAAACTTTATAGGGTCGGAGATGCTTCCTTCTGCCTGTTGCATTCATTGCACAAAACCATTATACTCTTTTTGACCATTTTCAATGGGCACGGGTATAAGAATGTGCGTAACAGGCAGAAGGAGGCTTGGCAGACCCCATAAAGTATATATATTCTTGATCAGCGTCAACAGCCGAGTCGATATAGCCATGTCAGTCTGTCTGTCTGTCCGTCCGTCTGTAAGAGCGCCTAAATCTCAGAGACTATAAGAGCTAGAGCCTTCAAACTTGGTATGTAGGTCCATCTTTATTGCAAGCAGATCAAGTTTGTTTTACATTTTGGCCACGCCCACATTAACGCCCACAAATTAGAAATATCTTATTTTAAACGACAGTTTGAAGGATATCTCAACCAATCTAATAGAATATGCATAAAGGATAGTTCTATACATTCTGACCAGGTTTGGTTGAAATCGGTCTGCTATATCATATAGCTGCCATAGGAACATCAGTCGAAAATCAAGCTTTAGTATGAACAACTTTTTTGTTTATTGAGATATCTCAACCAATTCAACAGAATATGCATCTAGTGTGATTTCATAGACTCTGACCAAGTTTGGTTGAAATCGGTATTCTATATAATATAGCTGCCATAGGAACTATCAGTCGAAAATCAAGCATTAGTATGAAAATTTTTTTTGTTTATTGAGATATCTCAACCAATCTGACAGAATTTGCATCTGTGGTTATCTTATTCATTCTGACCGAGTTTGGTTGAAATCGGTTTACTATATCATATAGCTGCCATAGGAACAATCAGTCGAAAATCAAGCTTTAGTATGAAAAACTTTTTTGTTTTATTTGGTTGAAATCTGTCTACTATATTATAAAGCTGCCATAGGAACGATTGGTCGAAAATGTTTAATGAGTATGCAAATTTTTGTTGTTTCTGGAGATACCACAATCAGACTCGCAGATTGGGAATTTTCTATTGTCTTATACCTCCTGATACAATGTTTTATATATGTACAGATTTATATTATTTTCTTTTAATCAGGAGTTGCTTTTCCATAGTAAGTACGGGGTCTCCGACAGTCGAGTATGCTCGACTGTAGCACCGCCCACTAGTTTTTTTCTCCTTTTAATGAGATCGTGCAAGTTGGTACATACACTAATTTATATCATATATGTATGATAGCTGCCATAAAAACGATTAATTAAAGATTAGTGTACAAATTGTTGCCCTTTCTAGGGTAATTATCTGGTCTATGCCGAAACTCTTAAAAAAAAAAAAAAAAAACCTTGGAAAGAGGGCGATTTTAGATGAATTTAGGTGCAAAAATTTTTAGGGGGTCTCTACTAGTTTTTTATTGAATTTTGAAATTTTAATAAAAAATTCACTTTTGCAGGGCTGTTTTGATCATGATGTCACTAATATGAAACGTTTATCAACACTAAATTGTTCTCTAGCATGTGAACTTTGGCGTTTTCCAAAACGTTTAATAACGGAATCATGTCAAAAACGTGAATAAGCAAATAAAATAAAAAAGATAAAGAAAATCTCTTTGAGGAGATTTTTGGTGGTCCTGAAAAGGACCGATTTTCTCCTAAGGTATCCTCAATAAAATTGGGTCAAGAGCAAGGTCAGGTGAAAAAGCAAGGGTCTTCATCAACTATAATAACATTGTTGGCATCATCGTCATCAACATCATCCTAAAGGGTGGTGAAGATTTAAAGATTGATAATTAATAACATTTCTAGAGACTTAACATATTAATAAATATATCCGAAAAGTGGGGTATAAACTGTATTGATGAGGAGGTGGGGAATTGAGATAGTAGGGAGCCGCAGGCGAAATCTCATACAACTAACCACAGCACCATCAGCGTCTACATTTATTAGAGCTGCTCCCGAAAGTCAAATTTGCAGACCGCACCACATTTCGAAAATATACGTTCATTTGAAATGACATTCTGGCGGCGTAAAAAGTTGAACAATTCATCGTCACTGAACCGACTGAACTCCCTAGTGCCTATTAAACATCCTGAACACGAAATTTTTTCACAATTTTGGCGAATAAAATTTTTGTACGGATCCCGTTATAAAAAATGTTGGGAAACGCCAAAATTGACATGCGACAGTAAATGTAGTGTTGGTTAACGTTTCATGTTATCGAAAAGCAACCATGAAAAGCACAAAGCAACCATGCAAAACACAAAACAACCTTGCAAAAGTTCACCTAAATTCATCTAAAGTTGCCCTCTTTCTAAGGTTTTTTTTTTTTTTTAAGAGTTTCGGCATAGACCAGATAATTACCCTTTCTAGAGATATCTTCATCGAACTTTTCGGCGCCGAAAAGTATCTACGTGTCTAGGCTCAGGGTATCTTACTGTCGAGTGCACTCGACTGTTCCGCTTGTTATATATTTTCCGAGAGTATTAAATAAGAAATCCTTATTTTTATCAAAAAATAGTCAATTAAAGGTAGATGCAGGTATATTTATATTTTTTTTTTAGAGCTACACCCCAGAGAAAATAAAAAACTGTTTGTCACACTTAAACTTTTTCGTTTGGCTTAACATTTTTTTAATATGCTTAACACATTTTATTAAAATTTTTTAAAGTTCCTTTGGGATCACATTTATTATGTTATCATCGATCGCCAAGTCATCAGCTCATCTTGCAATTCCGAACATAAATTCCAGTAGCTTCCCCGTCTCCATTTGTATTTCCATTCCCATACTCATTACGTATGTATAATTTATAACATTTTTTGCGACAGATGATCATATAGGATGATTACAGTTGTTGTCATATTTCGTGTTCGTTTAGTTGTTTCTTAATGCTATTGGAGTTGTTGTTGTAATCACCCATGAATGTATTATATTATACCCTACTTTGCAAATCTGTGGCGACCTGGTAATATCAACACCAACAAACTACTACAAACACCAACAACAATAACAGAAGCTAAAACAAGGTTCAAGGTTAAAACCTGTATGTACTTATTAACACGGTTTATTGTACTTTTGTAAACTGAAATCCACAAAACAGCCATAATAACAGCAACAACAATAAACAAAGTTGACCCTCAAGAACATTGGCGTCTATAATTATTTATACGATGTTTCATTTGTTTTGGAATTTTTCCATTTTAAAAGGCCTAAAAGCAGAAGTTAAGGGAGTTAATTTCATAAAAGCAACAGGAGAGCGGAAAAACTGTATACAAAAGAATTTTTTCAATATATTCTAAAAAGTCAATGTACTTAGTGCATTTGCCAAATTGTTTCGGATTATCATATAGGCGGCACCGATAAAAAAAAAATTCTTTTTGACCGTAAAAGCATACGTGCCAACCGTTAACTATAATTCTGAAATTGCGCCATTTTAGACCCCGTGCTTAAAAAAAGTACAGGGGCCTATTAACTTTGTCATTAAAAGTTCGAGTTCGAATGCCGTCACGGACAGATATTTTTTTTTTTATATATTTATTATTAATGTTATATTTATTATTTATTTATATTTTAAATATTATTTATTAATGTAATATTTGTTATTATTTATATTAATGTTATATTTACATAAATTAGAATTAAATATCTTAATTAAAAAGACAATTTAAGGGATATCTCATCCAATCTAACAGAATATAGGATGCTCCTATATATTCGGACTAAGTTTAGTTTAAAATCGGTCTGCTATATCATATGCCATAGGAACAATCAGTCGAAAATCAAGCATTAGTATAAAAAACTTTTTTGTTTATTGAGATATCACAACCAATTCAACAGAATATGCATCCGGAATTATCTTATACATTCTGACCAAGTTTGGTTGGTGCTCGATTGTAGCACCGCAAACTAGTTTTATTTGCTGGAGAGGGAGAAGGTATCCAAAACTTGAAATAAACTTGATGTGCTTGCGCATACATTTGTACATACATATTTGAAGTATACAAACAACTTTTGTGCTTCTAGTTTTTACCATTTCTGAGATCTACAACAATTGCCACACTTGGCGTTCTTGCGCCAACTCGATATGTTTTTGTTCTATTGGTTTCACATTTAATTCTATTTTCAACCTGTTCATTTCCCAAAAATCTCTATTTTTTCTGTTTTTTTCGGCTAACGAAACTTTAATAGAGTTTATCGTAAAACTTACGATAAAAAAATCAATTTATTTCTAAAAGAATAATATTATGCGCAAAAATGTTCAGCTTTTCAGACCCCGTACTTAAAAAAAGTACAGGGGTCTATTAACTTTGACACAAAAAAAATGGTCGTAACAGGCAGAAGAAGACGTGGCAGATCCCATAAAGTATATATATTTTTGATCAGCATCAACAGCCGGGTCGATATAGCCATGTCCGCTTGTAAGAGATCTCAGAGACTATAAGAGCTAGACACTCCAAACTTGGTATGTAGGTTCGTCTATATTGCCATTTTTGTTTTCCGCCATGATTGCTATAGATTCCGAAATTTGCCGAATACCAAACTGTTTTTTTTAGAAAAAGTTTTTTATACAATTTAATATAGTTCGTCACAAGGCACATAGGCTTTAAAATTGCCTATACCAAGTCTCAGTACCACTTAAAAAACAAATTTCATCAAAATGTTAAAGATAATAGAAAATTTCCAATCTATGAGTTGGTTGAGATATCTCCAAAAACAAAACAAAAATGCATACTACATCTTAATTTTCGATTAATCGTTCATATGACAGCTATATGATATAATAGACCGATATAAACCCAATTTGGTCATGTATATTATGTCAGATTGGTTCAGATATCTCAAGCAACAGAAACGTTTTTCGTATTAAAACCAGAGCTCGTAAGATTTGGTCTCACTCCTGCTAGTTCTCAGAAAAAAACCACTCGTTTATTGACATAATGCGAAACTATCTCAAAAAAATCCTCAAACTTCATTCGACTTTAACTTGCTCGACGATTAACCGACGAGCGTTTTCGTTCGTTCGGTCGGCTCATGTGTTCAGTCAAGACCCATTACTTCGAAAAATCTCGGCAAAGGGTCTTTTGAGCATGAATGTGTGCTGCGCGTGTGGATAGGTAAACATACGCATATATGCATATATATTGGGTATGCACACAAATGAGCGCACTATCCTCTTCTCCCTTCCTCTTTAAGGATTTGCCTGTGACGAAATATCTAAGGCAACAAAAAAAGGCAAATGCACCAATAAAAATAAAGACCCTTTTTGTCGACTCATTGCTTGCTTTGCTCATTTCTGTATCTCAGTAGCTGAGCGACGAACGATTTGGTTCGTATCGAGCGGTCAGTAAGAGACCGATTCGTGTGTTATGCTCAACCCGAAACCCGAGAGCGAGTACACAAACGAAACAAAAAAACGGGTTGCTGTTCTGACACTGAGCGATTCTGTCTCATTTTTTCGGTTTTTTTAATGGGCAGACCGCTCAGAAAAATTTTGCTGACCATATTTTACGATTTAAACTGATTTTCGACTGATCCTTCCTATGGCAGCTTTATGATATAGTGCTCCGATTTCAAACAAATTTGGTCAGGATGTATGAAACCATCTCTGATACTTATTTTATCAGTTTGGTTGAGATATCTCAAACACCAAAAAAGTTTTTCGTACTAAATCTTTTTTTGACCATTTTCAATGGGCACAGGGTATAAAAATTATAGGGAGTTTAGATAACAAGTAATATCTTCCAAACGGACGTGAAAAAACTTTATGTGTCATACATCAAAAAACCAGAAATTGTTCATCCTAAAACATATTAAAAAAAAAACCGTTTGCGGTGTTTTTTCTAAAATCGCCAAAATGTGGGATAAAAAAGCTTTTTTACCTGTATACTTTAAGTTAAAAGCTAAAAGGTACGACTAAAACCTCTTCAAAATACCTTTCCAACGATATATAGAACATATCTGTAGCTTCTATCGTTTGGAAACTGTGGGGGTAAATTTAAGCAGGTTTTTAGCGATTTCCCGCTAATTTTGCGATTTTTCGAAAAAGTAAAAAAACGTTTCCAGTTTGTTGATGGGGAATAAATTTACATTCACAAATATAAGCTAATTCAGCGCTTTGATACAAACAAAAAAAAGGACTGACTTTTCATCTCATTTTGGAAAGACTTCTAAATTTTTCAAATTGAATTACCTTTCGAACCAATTGTCGGATTTCGATGATCGAGAAGACATTCGACGCGAATTTTTGATAAGAATAATAATAAAATAAAAAAATTTACCAAAAAGCTGCAACGGCCCCGTTTGCTGCAATAATCTAAATTTCCCCCCTCCCATTTACACCTGATTATCTCACGAACCAGGTGAGCTTCCAATAGTCTTAGTATGCCCTTTTGTTAGTTAGAGCTATACCTTTCGATCGGTATATAACTGATCGGACAGTCATGGCAAATTTTGCATTCTTCCTGTGTATATTACTAGTCGCCTTTTGCGACATTCGTGATGCTTTCATCACTAGCGCGGACTGCCGTCCGCAGTGATTTTATAAATTTTCATTTGGGCTATGGGTCCCGGTCTTGAATTCCGGCGCGGACAGACTTTTTTTATACCCGTACCCATTGAAAATGGTCAAAAAGGGTATAATGGTTTTGTGCAATGTATGTAACAGGCAGAAGGAAGCATCTCCGACCCTATAAAGTATATATATTCTTGATCAGCATCAATAGCCGAGTCGATTGAGCCATGTCCGTCTGTCTGTCCGTCTGTTTGAGTCAAAGGATCTCAGAGACTATAAAAGCTAGAGACTTCAAATTTGGTATGAAGATAGCGGGCGCAGATCAAGTTTGTTTTAAATTTTAGATGCCACGCCTCTTTCGCCTGCCAATCGCAAACAACGATTATCAGACACGATCTTTAATAAAAACACTTCTTATTAAACAGGAAGATAAGAAGTAAGCCAATTTAATGACCCTGAAAGTTTCAAAGCGATTGACTATTAAATAGAGAAGATATTTCAAATTTGCTTTTAATTCACATAAATCAAAATCATAGACATAGGCAAGTGCGAGCGAGATAGCACATGCACATTTGTTTGTGCAAAAACATAACAGTGAGCACGTGCACGAAGAGTGCGAACGCAAATACGAGCGATAGGCAAAATTATCGATATTTGGCAACAATTTCTATCCTATTTTAATATATTAACCTGGTTTAAGTTAATACATATTTACGATTGTGTTAAAATATATGTATGTAGATATTAGTATGCATTGCAAAAAGCGATATGTATAAATGCCACTTTATAATTTTGCACCTCGACGACAGATCATTTTACAACACTGAAATCTCTGAATTTATAATAATTATTATGTTTAATAATAAGCTAGTAAGCTCGCACATATGTTCAATAGGTTTTCATTTATTATCATTGTATTCAAATGCTTAACAAATTCTGCAAAAAGAATCACATATATTAAAGCATTGCATTTAAATTTAAATTGCGTGCGCAATGCAGCAGCCTTTAACAGCTGATTTCGATGATTAAGAAGAGTGGGAGAGATTATTTGGTGTTGCCGGACTTCAACAAGCTGAGCAAATTTTAGATAATGGCTACTCTTGGCATGAGCAACATCGATTTCAGCGATTACGATTACGATTTACGATTTACGATTTACTATTTTAATTAAATTAAATACAATTTATTCAATCGCACCACAATATCATATAGCTGTCATAAGAAAGATCAGTCGAAAATAAACTTTTTGTTGTTTGAAAGATCTCGACCAAACTAATAGGATATGCATTTGAAATGGTCCTATATATCCTGATAAAATTTGGTTGAAATCGGACCACTATATCATATAGCTGCCATAGGAACGATCAGTCCAAAATCAAGTTTTAGTATGATAAACTTTTTTGTTGTTTGAGGTATCTCAACCAAACTAACAGAATAAGCATTGGCTGCCATAGGAACGAATTTTAAGATAAAGTACGAAAATTATTGTTGTTTTTAGAGATAAGTCAACCAAACTCACAGATTGAAAATTTGTAATTTGGTTTAAATCGGTTCACTAGATCACATATGTAGATGTAATACGAACAATTAGCCAAAATGTTAATGCCGCATCATCACACCTTCGGCATGCCTAACGTAGCGCACCTACGTATGACCTATCGGAGAGCTAGGGCACAGGGTATTATACAGTCGAGCACACTCGACTGTAGCCGGCGCCCACTTGTTTTTAATAGTATTTATTAATGTTACACTGATATTTTATATTAATGTTATATTTACAACAATTAAATTTTAGTATTATCAATTTTAGGACGATCAGAAGGCTGTTTAAATGTTATTCAATGTTAAAAGGGTGTTGGCAGAAATCAGACCTTTAAAAAAATTAATTGCTGAAGTCTTAACATTTGTGTATTTTATGAACCTAATATTGTGGGCTCATGTGGCCTGGAGGACTGAGTCGCCGACGCACAGTTTTGCCGTAGACGAAATCACGTTGCAAAAATCAAAAATTTCATATTCGCAAACGAAGTTTTTAATAAATCCATTTCATTGAGAATTCTTCAACGATTAAAAATTTGTAGCACTTAATAACATCAGATTTTTTTTGTAGCAGGTACAGATTTTCAAAGTTGACCGATTTTCAGTGTTTCAGAAAACACACAATTTTTAGATAATTTGGGCCTCTTTAAGGTAGAATAAACTAGGTAACCAATCGTAAATTTCTTTGCTTCCATAGATTGATGTATATATTAAATGTATGAAAAAAAAAATACTGTTTACTTTGTGTTTTTCCAGGTAAATCGGGTTTTGCCAACATTCCATTTTTTCACTATTTTTCAACTTTGATGGTAAATAAAAAAATATATAAAATATTATATTCTCTAGATTTTGAAAATATGTTCATTAATTATTTCTTAAGCTTATTTCAAAATTTTAGCTGCCCGTTTTTGCCCCTTTTTTTAAAAGTGTAAAAAAGTCATGGTTTTAAAAATTGTGTTGCATACATCAAGGCATATTTCCGAAGAAACTTGTTGCTATGTTATTGTTTGTTTAAGATATATGATTTCTATTTTTCACTTTCTTATGTTTTAACTGACAATTAGTTTGAGCTATTAGTTTGAAAATTACATTTTCATTGGATTGCTTACCTGAGAGCCTCTGAGAGAAAATTGATTTTCGACTGATCGTTCCTATGGCAGCTATATGATATAGTGGTCTGATTTCAACCAAACTTGGTAAGAACGTATAGGACCATCCCAAATGCAAATTCTGGAAGACTGGTTGAGATATCTCAAACAAATCGCTATCCACATTTTAAACAAAATTAAAAATTAATAAAAAAAAAAATACATTTATTTTGTTGATTTTTGGGTAGCAATTTTTAAATATAAAAACCCTAAAATAAATATAAAAAAATCTTTGAAAATAATTTTTTTAACTAACATAAAATTTACTTTTCCACAAATTTTGACTTTGATAGCCTTATAAGTAAGCTTCTAGAAAGCTTAGCACCATTTTTAAACATTTATTATATAGGTTAAGAAGTTATCTACTATACGCCGTTTAAATTATTCAATTAACTCATTTGGTTCAAAAGATATGATTTTTGCAAACCTAAAAACTCAAACGGCGCCACTGTGCGACGTTAGCGATAATTATAATTCGCCGTTACAAATTCCAGAGCAAACACATCCATTAAATTTTTTCATTAGCAGACTTTGTGGACATTGGTCGCGGGTTCGAACTCGAGCTGGGAAAGATGCTTTTTTTTGTTTTAAGATTTATTAATGTTTTGCTGACTTTTTATATAAATGTTGTATTTACATCAATGCAATGATAATATTAGATGTTTTTTTGGTTCAATATTTAGATTACAACGAAATGACCATATCGCTGAATCGCTTCCTCTAATGCTTTACTCAATGGTATATTCGCGTTTACTTAATTGAGTTTAAAATTTTGTGATGTTAGATTAAATCATTTATAATTTCTTTAATGTAAACATTTTATCAATGTATTGAGGCGAAAAGTACATTTAGTAAAAATTATATTAAATATTTGTAGCGATTTATTTTATTTTCCATAGTAAGTACGGGGTCACCGACAGTCGAGTATGCTCTTATGCAGGACCGCGAGCGAAGCGAGCCGGGGGTTGGCGAGCGGAGCAAGCAGGATGCGTAACCCCATAGTTTTTATCTAAAAATATCTTTTTGGGCAGTGGCGAATAAATTTTTTTTTTTTAATTTATATAATATATATGTCGGGTCTAAAATTATAAGTTTCACTGTAACGAGTATATTCTGTTCATTCTTGTGTTTAGTAGCGAGTACGCTTTGGTCCTTTTATTCGCCAGGGTGTCAACTTAGTTCGATACAATGTTGCATGAGGTTTGATATGGCGTACGTGACAAAAGAAAGTTTGACTGCAGATTGAGAAAAGAGTTACGCACTAAGCGATTGTCGTGTGTGTACCCTTGAGTCCCTGCGTGAGACAGAGAACACTATATATCCTTTGCAACTGAAGTTAGTGTACGGAGTTTTGCTAAAACGTTGCATGGCAGAGGGCAAATCAATTACAATTTGACTACAGAACAGTGCACTCAAGTTTGTTCGCCATCTACAATCGCGCAGTTAAAGAAATTGAAAAATGTCTTCTAATAAAGAAAATGAATATTCCAATGTTAACCTGACACATCCTTTTTTTCAGCATATGTAACAAATTTAATATTCTTCGTCACAAAATTGGATATCAGAAATTTTAGGCAAGCAAATGTTTTCGTTCCTAGACTTTTACCTCGTAGACATTTTTTTAGAAGATATCAGAAATATACCATGCCTCAGTACCACAAACAAAATAATAAATAGAGTAAGATCACATTAAAGGCTTAACTCATTTGAATAAATTAAATATCGCATTCTTACAAACAAACTGTCTGGCGGCACTGGTTATTTCTGCCACGCAATAAAATTGCATATGAGTCTGGCATTGTTATTTTGTTAAAAGGTTATCAATATACATACCCCAAATTCTAAAAACAAATCAAATTTAAATCAAAATAAGTTTTATGAATATGGTAACAATATAATTCAATTGCATTGTCACAAATCAAAAACAAACTTTCTGTCAACAATAGTTATTTCTCCAACGCAAAAGCTATCAGCTACATAGTCTCGACCTCTGGCTGCTACAACACTTTGTTGTTCCTGCCCTCTATGAAATCTAAGTAAAATTTATATATTCAGTTAACAAGTAATATCGACTAATATTCGACTACAACACTAATAACGAGCCTAAATATGTACCGATCTTGCCGCAATCGCAATTCAGAAATGTTTTGTCTGCGGCAAGCAGAGGTCATGACGCATGACGTTGCAAGCAGTGAACATACATGTAAGCAAGCAGTGTGAAGGTATATATTCAGTTAACATATTTAGTTAACAGGTAATATCTTCCAAACCCGCTGGTAAAAAGTTATGCGTCATATACCGAAAATCGCGAAATTTTACATACTAAAACATATTGAAAGTTAATAAAAACCGTGAGACTCGTTTTCTCTAAAGTCGTAAAGAAAAAACGTATTTAAATATAGATCATATCTGTAGCTTCTGTCGTTTGGAAACTGTGGGAGTGTCAATTTATGCGGGTTTTAGCTATCTCCCGCTTAACTTACGGTTTTTTTTTAAAAAAAAGTCGTAGAACAAACGCTTCTAGTTTTATAATCAGGAATAAGTCCACATTCACACATTTCAGCAATATCAACGATTTTAAACAAACAGACAAATTGACTTTTCATATAATTTTTGGAAACCACTAAGAATTTAATTACCCTTAGAACCACTAGACGGATTTCGATGATTAAGATATCATTTAACGCGTATTTTTGATTAGAATTAAAAAGAAAGAAAAAAATTCAAAATTACCTATAAAACTCGATCTGATCGTACAGTTGAAGCAAATTTTCCATGCTTCCTGTTTATATTTCTAGTCGGCTTCAGCACCGTGATGCTTTCGTCCCTAGCGCGGTTACGGTTCCGGTGCTATTTCCGATATTATTCTCAGCATGCAACAAAAATGAGAAATTCAATACTTTCGAATTTTTGTGAGTTTTTACAAAATTTCTGTCAACAAATTTTCGAATTGATCAACCCGAAAACCTGGCTTACAATAAAGATGACCATAATTTGACGTTTAGTAACCATGGCGCTTGGCGTTTTATTTAAGATCAATCATTTTTATTAAAGTGCTACATTTAGTAAATTTAATAAAAAGGAATTATTCAGGTATGCATATCGTAATTATAAGCTAGAATATGATTTATTTGACTTAAGAAAAAATACCCTCACCTGTGAAATATGGCTCAAGCAAAGATTTATCTTTTGAGAAGGGGAGCAGCAAAGGTTAAAAATTTAAAATCGGTTGGTGGCAAAAATCTGTTCAAGTAAAAAATGAATTGGCGTGGCGTAAGAAAGGGCACAAATTTACTAGTCCACAAGAACTTTTTCTTATTAAATTTTTTCTACAAATTAAAAAATTAAATTTTTCCTTAAAATAATATTAAAATTAAATTTTGTTTAATTAAAAAAATATTTTATTTAAACATATACAAAAATTTTGTTTATTATTTTACGGCATTTTATTATGAAAATAACCAAAGTACAGTTTACCCGTTAATTGACATCCTCTCGTTTGAAACGTCTCCTTTTTTATACAGGCAGAAGGAGGCGAGGCAGACCTCATAAGGTATATATATTCTTGATCAGTATCAACAGCCGAGTCGATATAGTGCAGTGTTTTGCAAGGGACTTATATATTCATGTATTTGTGTGCAAATTCGTACTAGGCAATATAAGTGGCTGGGTATACTGCACTCATACACTTACAGTCGAGTACACTCGCGAGTGAAGCAAGCATAAATAAATTTCATTCATTCATAAATTTCATTTTTAGCCCCCGTACTTAAAAAATATCTTAATTAAAAAGACAATTCAAAAGATATAGCAACCAATCTAACAGAATATGCAATTGGGATGGTCTTATACATTCTGACCAAGTTTGGTTGAAATCGGACCACTCTATCCTATAGCTGTCACAGAAACAATCAGTAGAAAGTCAAGCTTTAGTATGAACAACTTTTTTGTTTATGAAGATATTTATATATTTATTTAATGTCAACTAAATACAGTTGATCAAAATTAAAGTAAAAACTAAATTAAAAATAAGCATATGTGCAATTCCACAGAGATGTCAACCGCGGCCAAAAAATTCAAAGTCTATAAAAGTTTGTTGTTTTAACATATTACCTATAGGGAATATATGAAATTTAATAAATCAATGCCAATTTTTCATTTACCTATAGCACATTTTGAAATATTCAAATGCAAAGTCGAAAAAGTGCAAAAGTTGTGTTTTGAACATTTCTATTGCACGTTTGGTTTTGATTATTGTTCTTAATGAGAGACATTCTGTATTGATATTTCCTCTCTTAAATCTCGGTTTATGTTCAAAGAATATAAGAAAAATTTAAAAGGGACGATGCGATTGCCATTTACGGTGAATTTCTTATTTGCTTAACCGTATATTTCAATGTCGCGTGCGATATTGAAATAGAACATTTGTTCTCTGTGCGTTGAAGGTATTAAACTTATGAGCATCAAATATTGGGTCCAAACATATATTTTTATACCAAACTAATTACAAAAAATGTTGGATGAAAATATTCACCGCTTTGCCTTTAAAACTTTTTTAAGGTTTGTCGCGTGCGACATGGTAAGTCTAAAATGTATAAATTATAAATAATTTTTTTTCTAAAATTCAAATTATAAATTGTTTTAATGTAGATGTATGAAAACGAAAGCGAGAAAAATAAATCCAACTTATATCAATAATACTATTATCACTTAAGTTAGTTTCTGTTCTTTGTTTTTTTCTCATATAAAATGAATTCACTTATTTTTGTTTGACTTTATTGAAGATATTTGGTTAAGTTCGTAATATTTGTTTTAAAATGAATATACTTAATATGTTTAAAGTCATTTAAAAACATATTAAGCACGTCTTATTACTTAAAAGATACTAAAATAAACATAAAAAGTATGATGGAACAAAATGTCGCTTGCGACAGTGAATAAGATTGAATAAAAAAAAAATACTGAATATTTTTGAATTAAATAAAAAACATTATTAAGATAAATCAATGCATTACATTCTAATATTGGCCGAATGAAAATATTCTTGCAGGTTTCGTTAAAATCAGTATTAAAACTGGTCGCCGAAAAATTGACTTCTGTTTGAGTCGCGTGCGAATGCCTTGGTTTTCTTGAATTATCTTGAAAACTAACAGTTGTCCAAAATCAACCTTAGTACCAATTGTAGTGCTTAACAAGAGCTATAAGATTCGCCTTTAGTGAAAATAAAAAAGTGTCTTGGCATATGTTTTTTTTACTTTGAATGCATGCGAATGTCGCATTTGACAGTAGAGAATTGCCCATCTACAAACATTTTTTTGAGTAAAATTTAGAAATAATATTTAAATTTTAATTTTTAGCTGAAAGGATAAAAAAGTTAAATTAAAAACTAAGAATCTGGGGGAAAACCCATAAAAACCCAATAGTAGTAATACACAAGTATTAGAATTAATGAGGTCAGGGATTTATAGAAAGATAGTGGAAAAGGGAGGATTTCAAGGAGGGAAAGAGAGTTCTGAAGAGAAAGCGAGATAAAGGTTATTGTAATTTGTGCACAAAACACGAAATGAGCCATGCAAAGCGTAATTAGATATGCAGGTAGGTAAAGAAAGTGGCTGAAAGTTCATAGTAGCTCAACGGGGGATAGAAAAAGTGAGGCGTTCTAAAAAAGAACAGGAATCAATCTCGCCAATAATTTATTTATGAAGAAAAACAACACCAAGAGTTTTTCTACGATTGATTAAAGACGGAAGATTGAGAAGAAGAAGCCTACTGGTGTACGATGGTAAACGAAGATTGGGATCCCAGTTTAAGCCACGTAAGGCAAAAAGCAAAAATTGCTTTTGAACTGATTCGATTCGATCCTGGTTAATTTGATACTGCGGGCACCAAATGCATGAACAGTATTCCACGATTGGACGAATTAAAGAGACAAAAAGGAGCTTAGTGATGGTGGAGATATGCAAATTGAAGTTCAATTTACAATCGAATAAAACTCAAAGATCTTTTACATTGCAGTGGAATTCTGTCAATCGTATATAAAGTAAAATATGGCCTATAACGGCTAAAACTCATAAGCAATTGAGATGTAACTAATTGGCCGAGCACCATAGTTGCATAGCGTTTAAATATGAGAAGATAAGCTTAACATCATCCGCATACATTAGAATGTTGGGTAGATCATTAATAAAACGGGTAAGTAATAAAGGTCCTAAGTGACCTCCTTGAGGTACACCAGAAGTAACGTGAACCGAACTCGAAATGGACGACCTAAGAAGCACTTTTTGGGTACTACCTTTTAAGTAGGTGGAAATCCAACTTAAAAAGGCAGGTGGGAAACATATACGATCAAGTACAAATAGTAAGAGGTCATGGTTCACAGAATCAAAGGCTGCACTGAAGTCAGTATAAATGACTTCAGTTTGCTTTTTCTCTAAAAATGCGTCATTTACCAAGGAGGTAAATTCAAGCAAATTGAGCGTTGTGGATCGACCCTTTACAAAGCCATGTTGTCCAGGGGAAATAATTGACTTACAGAAATGCTGCTAAGACGAAATAAGGATTTTTTTAAGCAGTTTGAGAATGGCTGATAACTTTGCAATGCCTCTGTAACTCGAAATATCAGACTTACCACCTTTTTTGTGAAGAGGAATGATATAAGATTCTTTCCAAGGATAAGATAAGATACCCGACTCAAGGGATAGATTAAAAAGCTTTAGCAACGGAGCAGTTAATGAAGAAAAGCACTCTTTAAGAACACAACTAGGAATGTTGTCAGGCCCAGGAGAGAAAGAAGATTTCAAAGAAATAATAGAAGAAAATACGGTGTTATAAGAAATATAGGGAGCAAACATAATATTAGATGGAAGTATAGTGTAAGGATAAGAAGAGTTGGAGGGGAACATAGGAGAATAGGTTGATTGGGAAAAGATAGCAAATAGTTCAGTGTCTGCAAAATCTTTACTAGCTTTATCAAACCCAAGAGAGAAAGACGAAGGTAGGCTAGGGGATTTACGCTCCAGAACCTTACTTCTTAAATTTTTTAAATATTAAGATTTAATATTCTTTAAATAAAAAAGTCTAGGTGTAAACCAAGGGGGCTTGAACCAGACGCTGGAATGAAATTGGGAATACACACGTCTAAAAGTGCATTCAGGGTCACATAAAAAGTATGAAGGACAGTATTAATTTCAACAGATTTTTCTATAAAAGACCAGTCGGTTGCAAGAATAAGTTCATAAAGCAATGAATAATTTCCTTTGCGAAAACAACTACGTGGTGATTGCTGAGATAATAGAGGCAGGTTAAAAGAATTTGAGATAGAAATTGGCGAATTGGTCGATCATATCTATATAAAGAATAGTAATTTGATATTATTTCACAATTAGATACAGTTGGCGTTAGCCAAGTCTCAGATAAAGCAATAATGTCAGATTCAAAAGAAAAACTACTCAAAAATAGATTTTTGAGTTTAAATAAAAGGCCTCTAACATTCTGGTAATGTATTAGGGTAGAGTCGGGACAGGGGAACTAGTTTCTTGAGGCACTGCTGGGTTTTAGCTATCTCCCGCTTAACTTACGGTTAAAAAAGTCGTAGAACAAACGCTTCTAGTTTTATAATCAGGAATAAGTCCACATTCACACATTTCAGCAATATCAACGATTTTAAACAAACAGACAAATTGACTTTTCATACCATTTTTGGAAACCACTAAGAACTTACGGTTAAAAAAGTCGTAGAACAAACGCTTCTAGTTTTATAATCAGGAATAAGTCCACATTCACACATTTCAGCAATATCAACGATTTTAAACAAACAGACAAATTGACTTTTCATATAATTTTTGGAAACCACTAAGAATTTAATTACCCTTAGAACCACTAGACGGATTTCGATGATTAAGGTATCATTTAACGCGTATTTTTGATTAGAATTAAAAAGAAAGAAAAAAATTCAAAATTACCTATAAAACTCGATCTGATCGTACAGTTGAAGCAAATTTTCCATGCTTCCTGTTTATATTTCTAGTCGGCTTCAGCACCGTGATGCTTTCGTCCCTAGCGCGGTTACGGTTCCGGTGCTATTTCCGATATTATTCTCAGCATGCAACAAAAATGAGAAATTCAATACTTTCGAATTTTTGTGAGTTTTTACAAAATTTCTGTCAACAAATTTTTGAATTGATCAACCCGAAAACCTGGCTTACAATAAAGATGACCATAATTTGACGTTTAGTAACCATGGCGTTTGGCGTTTTATTTAAGATCAATCATTTTTATTAAAGTGCTACATTTAGTAAATTTAATAAAAAGGAATTATTCAGGTATGCATATCGTAATTATAAGCTAGAATATGATTTATTTGACTTAAGAAAAAATACCCTCACCTGTGAAATATGGCTCAAGCAAAGATTTATCTTTTGAGAAGGGGAGCAGCAAAGGTTAAAAATTTAAAATCGGTTGGTGGCAAAAATCTGTTCAAGTAAAAAATGAATTGGCGTGGCGTAAGAAAGGGCACAAATTTACTAGTCCACAAGAACTTTTTCTTATTAAATTTTTTCTACAAATTAAAAAATTAAATTTTTCCTTAAAATAATATTAAAATTAAATTTTTTTTAATTAAAAAAATATTTTATTTAAACATATACAAAAATTTTGTTTATTATTTTACGGCATTTTATTATGAAAATAACCAAAGTACAGTTTACCCGTTAATTGACATCCTCTCGTTTGAAACGTCTCCTTTTTTATACAGGCAGAAGGAGGCGAGGCAGACCTCATAAGGTATATATATTCTTGATCAGTATCAACAGCCGAGTCGATATAGTGCAGTGTTTTGCAAGGGACTTATATATTCATGTATTTGTGTGCAAATTCGTACTAGGCAATATAAGTGGCTGGGTATACTGCACTCATACACTTACAGTCGAGTACACTCGCGAGTGAAGCAAGCATAAATAAATTTCATTCATTCATAAATTTCATTTTTAGCCCCTGTACTTAAAAAATATCTTAATTAAAAAGACAATTCAAAAGATATAGCAACCAATCTAACAGAATATGCAATTGGGATGGTCTTATACATTCTGACCAAGTTTGGTTGAAATCGGACCACTCTATCCTATAGCTGTCACAGAAACAATCAGTAGAAAGTCAAGCTTTAGTATGAACAACTTTTTTGTTTATGAAGATATTTATATATTTATTTAATGTCAACTAAATACAGTTGATCAAAATTAAAGTAAAAACTAAATTAAAAATAAGCATATGTGCAATTCCACAGAGATGTCAACCGCGGCCAAAAAATTCAAAGTCTATAAAAGTTTGTTGTTTTAACATATTACCTATAGGGAATATATGAAATTTAATAAATCAATGCCAATTTTTCATTTACCTATAGCACATTTTGAAATATTCAAATGCAAAGTCGAAAAAGTGCAAAAGTTGTGTTTTGAACATTTCTATTGCACGTTTGGTTTTGATTATTGTTCTTAATGAGAGACATTCTGTATTGATATTTCCTCTCTTAAATCTCGGTTTATGTTCAAAGAATATAAGAAAAATTTAAAAGGGACGATGCGATTGCCATTTACGGTGAATTTCTTATTTGCTTAACCGTATATTTCAATGTCGCGTGCGATATTGAAATAGAACATTTGTTCTCTGTGCGTTGAAGGTATTAAACTTATGAGCATCAAATATTGGGTCCAAACATATATTTTTATACCAAACTAATTACAAAAAATGTTGGATGAAAATATTCACCGCTTTGCCTTTAAAACTTTTTTAAGGTTTGTCGCGTGCGACATGGTAAGTCTAAAATGTATAAATTATAAATAATTTTTTTTCTAAAATTCAAATTATAAATTGTTTTAATGTAGATGTATGAAAACGAAGGCGAGAAAAATAAATCCAACTTATATCAATAATACTATTATCACTTAAGTTAGTTTCTGTTCTTTGTTTTTTTCTCATATAAAATGAATTCACTTATTTTTGTTTGACTTTATTGAAGATATTTGGTTAAGTTCGTAATATTTGTTTTAAAATGAATATACTTAATATGTTTAAAGTCATTTAAAAACATATTAAGCACGTCTTATTACTTAAAAGATACTAAAATAAACATAAAAAGTATGATGGAACAAAATGTCGCTTGCGACAGTGAATAAGATTGAATAAAAAAAAAATACTGAATATTTTTGAATTAAATAAAAAGCATTATTAAGATAAATCAATGCATTACATTCTAATATTGGCCGAATGAAAATATTCTTGCAGGTTTCGTTAAAATCAGTATTAAAACTGGTCGCCGAAAAATTGACTTCTGTTTGAGTCGCGTGCGAATGCCTTGGTTTTCTTGAATTATCTTGAAAACTAACAGTTGTCCAAAATCAACCTTAGTACCAATTGTAGTGCTTAACAAGAGCTATAAGATTCGCCTTTAGTGAAAATAAAAAAGTGTCTTGGCATATGTTTTTTTTACTTTGAATGCATGCGAATGTCGCATTTGACAGTAGAGAATTGCCCATCTACAAACATTTTTTTGAGTAAAATTTAGAAATAATATTTAAATTTTAATTTTTAGCTGAAAGGATAAAAAAGTTAAATTAAAAACTAAGAATCTGGGGGAAAACCCATAAAAACCCAATAGTAGTAATACACAAGTATTAGAATTAATGAGGTCAGGGATTTATAGAAAGATAGTGGAAAAGGGAGGATTTCAAGGAGGGAAAGAGAGTTCTGAAGAGAAAGCGAGATAAAGGTTATTGTAATTTGTGCACAAAACACGAAATGAGCCATGCAAAGCGTAATTAGATATGCAGGTAGGTAAAGAAAGTGGCTGAAAGTTCATAGTAGCTCAACGGGGGATAGAAAAAGTGAGGCGTTCTAAAAAAGAACAGGAATCAATCTCGCCAATAATTTATTTATGAAGAAAAACAACACCAAGAGTTTTTCTACGATTGATTAAAGACGGAAGATTGAGAAGAAGAAGCCTACTGGTGTACGATGGTAAACGAAGATTGGGATCCCAGTTTAAGCCACGTAAGGCAAAAAGCAAAAATTGCTTTTGAACTGATTCGATTCGATCCTGGTTAATTTGATACTGCGGGCACCAAATGCATGAACAGTATTCCACGATTGGACGAATTAAAGAGACAAAAAGGAGCTTAGTGATGGTGGAGATATGCAAATTGAAGTTCAATTTACAATCGAATAAAACTCAAAGATCTTTTACATTGCAGTGGAATTCTGTCAATCGTATATAAAGTAAAATATGGCCTATAACGGCTAAAACTCATAAGCAATTGAGATGTAACTAATTGGCCGAGCACCATAGTTGCATAGCGTTTAAATATGAGAAGATAAGCTTAACATCATCCGCATACATTAGAATGTTGGGTAGATCATTAATAAAACGGGTAAGTAATAAAGGTCCTAAGTGACCTCCTTGAGGTACACCAGAAGTAACGTGAACCGAACTCGAAATGGACGACCTAAGAAGCACTTTTTGGGTACTACCTTTTAAGTAGGTGGAAATCCAACTTAAAAAGGCAGGTGGGAAACATATACGATCAAGTACAAATAGTAAGAGGTCATGGTTCACAGAATCAAAGGCTGCACTGAAGTCAGTATAAATGACTTCAGTTTGCTTTTTCTCTAAAAATGCGTCATTTACCAAGGAGGTAAATTCAAGCAAATTGAGCGTTGTGGATCGACCCTTTACAAAGCCATGTTGTCCAGGGGAAATAATTGACTTACAGAAATGCTGCTAAGACGAAATAAGGATTTTTTTAAGCAGTTTGAGAATGGCTGATAACTTTGCAATGCCTCTGTAACTCGAAATATCAGACTTACCACCTTTTTTGTGAAGAGGAATGATATAAGATTCTTTCCAAGGATAAGATAAGATACCCGACTCAAGGGATAGATTAAAAAGCTTTAGCAACGGAGCAGTTAATGAAGAAAAGCACTCTTTAAGAACACAACTAGGAATGTTGTCAGGCCCAGGAGAGAAAGAAGATTTCAAAGAAATAATAGAAGAAAATACGGTGTTATAAGAAATATAGGGAGCAAACATAATATTAGATGGAAGTATAGTGTAAGGATAAGAAGAGTTGGAGGGGAACATAGGAGAATAGGTTGATTGGGAAAAGATAGCAAATAGTTCAGTGTCTGCAAAATCTTTACTAGCTTTATCAAACCCAAGAGAGAAAGACGAAGGTAGGCTAGGGGATTTACGCTCCAGAACCTTACTTCTTAAATTTTTTAAATATTAAGATTTAATATTCTTTAAATAAAAAAGTCTAGGTGTAAACCAAGGGGGCTTGAACCAGACGCTGGAATGAAATTGGGAATACACACGTCTAAAAGTGCATTCAGGGTCACATAAAAAGTATGAAGGACAGTATTAATTTCAACAGATTTTTCTATAAAAGACCAGTCGGTTGCAAGAATAAGTTCATAAAGCAATGAATAATTTCCTTTGCGAAAACAACTACGTGGTGATTGCTGAGATAATAGAGGCAGGTTAAAAGAATTTGAGATAGAAATTGGCGAATTGGTCGATCATATCTATATAAAGAATAGTAATTTGATATTATTTCACAATTAGATACAGTTGGCGTTAGCCAAGTCTCAGATAAAGCAATAATGTCAGATTCAAAAGAAAAACTACTCAAAAATAGATTTTTGAGTTTAAATAAAAGGCCTCTAACATTCTGGTAATGTATTAGGGTAGAGTCGGGACAGGGGAACTAGTTTCTTGAGGCACTGCTGGGTTTTAGCTATCTCCCGCTTAACTTACGGTTAAAAAAGTCGTAGAACAAACGCTTCTAGTTTTATAATCAGGAATAAGTCCACATTCACACATTTCAGCAATATCAACGATTTTAAACAAACAGACAAATTGACTTTTCATACCATTTTTGGAAACCACTAAGAACTTACGGTTAAAAAAGTCGTAGAACAAACGCTTCTAGTTTTATAATCAGGAATAAGTCCACATTCACACATTTCAGCAATATCAACGATTTTAAACAAACAGACAAATTGACTTTTCATATAATTTTTGGAAACCACTAAGAATTTAATTACCCTTAGAACCACTAGACGGATTTCGATGATTAAGGTATCATTTAACGCGTATTTTTGATTAGAATTAAAAAGAAAGAAAAAAATTCAAAATTACCTATAAAACTCGATCTGATCGTACAGTTGAAGCAAATTTTCCATGCTTCCTGTTTATATTTCTAGTCGGCTTCAGCACCGTGATGCTTTCGTCCCTAGCGCGGTTACGGTTCCGGTGCTATTTCCGATATTATTCTCAGCATGCAACAAAAATGAGAAATTCAATACTTTCGAATTTTTGTGAGTTTTTACAAAATTTCTGTCAACAAATTTTCGAATTGATCAACCCGAAAACCTGGCTTACAATAAAGATGACCATAATTTGACGTTTAGTAACCATGGCGTTTGGCGTTTTATTTAAGATCAATCATTTTTATTAAAGTGCTACATTTAGTAAATTTAATAAAAAGGAATTATTCAGGTATGCATATCGTAATTATAAGCTAGAATATGATTTTTTTGACTTAAGAAAAAATACCCTCACCTGTGAAATATGGCTCAAGCAAAGATTTATCTTTTGAGAAGGGGAGCAGCAAAGGTTAAAAATTTAAAATCGGTTGGTGGCAAAAATCTGTTCAAGTAAAAAATGAATTGGCGTGGCGTAAGAAAGGGCACAAATTTACTAGTCCACAAGAACTTTTTCTTATTAAATTTTTTCTACAAATTAAAAAATTAAATTTTTCCTTAAAATAATATTAAAATTAAATTTTTTTTAATTAAAAAAATATTTTATTTAAACATATACAAAAATTTTGTTTATTATTTTACGGCATTTTATTATGAAAATAACCAAAGTACAGTTTACCCGTTAATTGACATCCTCTCGTTTGAAACGTCTCCTTTTTTATTCAGGCAGAAGGAGGCGTGGCAGACCTCATAAGGTATATATATTCTTGATCAGTATCAACAGCCGAGTCGATATAGTGCAGTGTTTTGCAAGGGACTTATATATTCATGTATTTGTGTGCAAATTCGTACTAGGCAATATAAGTGGCTGGGTATACTGCACTCATACACTTACAGTCGAGTACACTCGCGAGTGAAGCAAGCATAAATAAATTTCATTCATTCATAAATTTCATTTTTAGCCCCTGTACTTAAAAAATATCTTAGTTAAAAAGACAATTCAAAAGATATAGCAACCAATCTAACAGAATATGCAATTGGGATGGTCTTATACATTCTGACCAAGTTTGGTTAAAATCGGACCACTCTATCCTATAGCTGTCACAGAAACAATCAGTAGAAAGTCAAGCTTTAGTATGAACAACTTTTTTGTTTATGAAGATATTTATATATTTATTTAATATCAACTAAATACAGTTGATCAAAATTGAAGTAAAAACTAAATTAAAAATAAGCATATGTGCAATTCCACAGAGATGTCAACCGCGTCCAAAAAATTCAAAGTCTATAAAAGTATATTGTTTTAACATATTACTATAGGGAATATATGAAATTTAATAAATCAATGCCAATTTTTCATTTACTCATAGCACATTTTGAAATATTCAAATGCAATATCGAAAAAGTGAAAAGTTGTGTTTTGAACATTTCTATTGAACGTTTTGTTTTGATTATTGTTCTTAATGAGAGACATTATGCATTGATATTTCCTCTCTTAAATCTCGGTTAATGCTCTAAGAATATAAGAAAAATTTAAAAGGGACGATGCGTTTGCCAATTACGGTGAATCTCTTATCTTATTTCTTATATTTCAATGTCGGGTGCGACATTGAAATAGAACATTTGTTCTCTGTACGTTGAAGGTATTAAACTTATGAGCATTGGGTCCAAACATATATTTTTATACCAAACTAATTAAAAAAAATGTTGGATGAAAATATTCACCGCTTTGCCTTTAAAACTTTAAAACGTTTGTCGCGTGCGACGTCTAAAATGTATAAATTATAAATAATTTTTTTTTTCTAAAGTTCAAATTATAAATTGTTTTAATGTAGATGTGTGAAAACGAAGGCGAGAAAAATAAATCCAACTGATATGAATAATACAATTATCACTTAAGTTAGTTTCTGTTCTTTGTTTTTTTTTCTCATATAAAATTAATTCACTTATTTTTGTTTTACTTTATTGAAGATATTTTGTTAAGTTCGTAATATTTGTTTTAAAATAAATATACTAAATATGTTTAAAGTCATTTAAAAACATATTAAGCACGTCTAATTACTTAAAAGATTCTAAAATAAACATAAAAAGTATGATGGAACAAAATGTCGCTTGCGACAGTGAATAAGATTGAATAAAAAAAAAATACTGAATATTTTTGAATTAAATAAAAAACATTATTAAGATAAATCAATGCATTACATTCTAATATTGGCCGAATGAAAATATTCTTGCAGGTTTCGTTAAAATCAGTGTTAAAACTGGTCGCCGAAAAATTGACTTCTGTTTGAGTCGCGTGCGAATGCCTTGGTTTTCTTGAATTATCTTGAAAACTAACAGTTGTCCAAAATCAACCTTAGTACCAATTGTAGTGCTTAACAAGAGCTATAAGATTCGCCTTTAGTGAAAATAAAAAAGTGTCTTGGCATATGTTTTTTTTACTTTGAATGCATGCGAATGTCGCATTTGACAGTAGAGAATTGCCCATCTACAAACATTTTTTTGAGTAAAATTTAGAAATAATATTTAAATCTTAATTTTTAGCTGAAAGGATAAAAAAGTTAAATTAAAAACTAAGAATCTGAGGGAAAACCCATAAAAACCCAATAGTAGTAATACACAAGTATTAGAATTAATGAGGTCAGGGATTTATAGAAAGATAGTGGAAAAGGGAGGATTTCAAGGAGGGAAAGAGAGTTCTGAAGAGAAAGCGAGATAAAGGTTATTGTAATTTGTGCACAAAACACGAAATGAGCCATGCAAAGCGTAATTAGATATGCAGGTAGGTAAAGAAAGTGGCTGAAAGTTCATAGTAGCTCAACGGGGGATAGAAAAAGTGAGGCGTTCTAAAAAAGAACAGGAATCAATCTCGCCAATAATTTATTTATGAAGAAAAACAACACCAAGAGTTTTTCTACGATTGATTAAAGACGGAAGATTGAGAAGAAGAAGCCTACTGGTGTACGATGGTAAACGAAGATTGGGATCCCAGTTTAAGCCACGTAAGGCAAAAAGCAAAAATTGCTTTTGAACTGATTCGATTCGATCCTGGTTAATTTGATACTGCGGGCACCAAATGCATGAACAGTATTCCACGATTGGACGAATTAAAGAGACAAAAAGGAGCTTAGTGATGGTGGAGATATGCAAATTGAAGTTCAATTTACAATCGAATAAAACTCAAAGATCTTTTACATTGCAGTGGAATTCTGTCAATCGTATATAAAGTAAAATATGGCCTATAACGGCTAAAACTCATAAGCAATTGAGATGTAACTAATTGGCCGAGCACCATAGTTGCATAGCGTTTAAATATGAGAAGATAAGCTTAACATCATCCGCATACATTAGAATGTTGGGTAGATCATTAATAAAACGGGTAAGTAATAAAGGTCCTAAGTGACCTCCTTGAGGTACACCAGAAGTAACGTGAAACGAACTCGAAATGGACGACCTAAGAAGCACTTTTTGGGTACTACCTTTTAAGTAGGTGGAAATCCAACTTAAAAAGGAAGGTGGGAAACATATACGATCAAGTACAAATAGTAAGAGGTCATGGTTCACAGAATCAAAGGCTGCACTGAAGTCAGTATAAATGACTTCAGTTTGCTTTTTCTCTAAAAATGCGTCATTTACCAAGGAGGTAAATTCAAGCAAATTGATCGTTGTGGATCGACCCTTTGCAAAGCCATGTTGTCCAGGGGAAATAATTGACTTACAGAAATGCTGCTAAGACGAAATAAGGATTTTTTTAAGCAGTTTGAGAATGGCTGATAACTTTGCAATGCCTCTGTAACTCGAAATATCAGACTTACCACCTTTTTTGTGAAGAGGAATGATATAAGATTCTTTCCAAGGATAAGATAAGATACCCGACTCAAGGGATAGATTAAAAAGCTTTAGCAACGGAGCAGTTAATGAAGAAAAGCACTCTTTAAGAACACAACTAGGAATGTTGTCAGGCCCAGGAGAGAAAGAAGATTTCAAAGAAATAATAGAAGAAAATACGGTGTTATAAGAAATATAGGGAGCAAACATAATGTTAGATGGAAGTATAGTGTAAGGATAAGAAGAGTTGGAGGGGAACATAGGAGAATAGGTTGATTGGGAAAAGTTAGCAAATAGTTCAGCGTCTGCAAAATCTTTACTAGCTTTATCAAACCCAAGAGAGAAAGACGAAGGTAGGCTAGGGGATTTACGCTCCAGAACCTTACTTCTTAAATTTTTTAAATATTAAGATTTAATATTCTTTAAATAAAAAAGTCTAGGTGTAAGCCAAGGGGGCTTGAACCAGACGCTGGAATGAAATTGGGAATACACACGTCTAAAAGTGCATTCAGGGTCACATAAAAAGTATTAAGGACAGTATTAATTTCAACCGATTTTTCTATAAAAGACCAGTCGGTTGCAAGAATAAGTTCATAGAGCAATGAATAATTTCCTTTGCGAAAACAACGACGTGGTGATTGCTGAGATAATAGAGGCAGGTTAAAAGAATTTGAGATAGAAATTGGCGAATTGGTCGATCATATCTATATAAAGAATAGTAATTTGATATTATTTCACAATCAGATACAGTTGGCGTTAGCCAAGTCTCAGATAAAGCAATAATGTCAGATTCAAAAGAAAAACTACTCAAAAATAGATTTTTGAGTTTAAATAAAAGGCCTCTATCATTCTGGTAATGTATTAGGGTAGAGTCGGGACAGGGGAACTAGTTTCTTGAGGCACTGCTGGTGGAAGCTTAATGGACAGAATTACCAGCTGGTAAGGTGACAGGATCTGGTCACCTCTTTGACTTAAACTCATGCACAACCAATCTAACAGAATACTCATTTGGGATGGTCCTTTACTTTCTGACCAAATTTCGTTGAAATCGGTCTGCTATATCATATAGCTGCCATAGGAACAATCAGTTTAAAATCAAGCTATAGTTTTTTTTTTTTATTCAGATATCTCAACCAATCCAACAAAATATACATCATAAATGGTTTTCTACTTCCTGACAAAATTTGGTTAAAATCGGTCCACTATATTATATAGCTGCCATAGGAATAATTGGTTGAAAATTAAGATTGAGTACCAAATTTTGTTGTTTCTGGAGATATCACAATCAGACGCACAGATTGGGAATTATCTATTGTCTTATCATCCTCAAACAATATTAAATATTTATAGCGATTTATATTATTTTAACACTCTTACTCTCTCTGTGACCAGACGTGTTTTGCTATATCAACGTAATTCATTTATGTGCATATTAACACGTATTTATACAAATAATATTGTCTAGTTATGATACCTTTGCTTTTATTGTCTTTTTGGTGCTTAAATTGTGCTTAAAACTGTGATTTGTTTCATTAATTACACCTAACTTAATTTATGTTTCAACTTGCGCATAAATATTTATTTTGTTTTCTTACTTATTTCTCTCCAATTCGTCTATTAGACGTCTGCTCTTAAAGTGCATTGTTCTTGTTTAGGCATTTACCATCTGTTATATTGCTCTCTCGCTCTCAGTGTTGCTTATATGTACTCTCATCTAATAACGTCTTAATCGCTTGCACGCATTGTTTTTGTTTGTGCTTCAAGCAATACATCTCTCACTCTTTCACTGCTTTGCTTTGTGTTTGCATTCTTCACACCAAGCATTGTTTTTGTTGTTATTTGTTTGTGTTGATATTTCGTTAAAATGCGCTTCAGACAACCGCTTTTAAACCGACACTTTTTATTAAAAATGAACACGTCCTATTCCATCGGTTTTTTGCGTCGGTCAAATCGTGTCATTAACATCAAGACGTTCACATTGCATTTTTTGGGTATTTTTTGGTGCTTTTCGGAAAAAATAAAGTGTGCATGGAGTAAAAGTATGTTGAGTGTGACCAGACTCCCTAAGAACAAAAAACCGATGGGATTTTGGTCTGAACACCGATGCGAATACTCTGAATGGCAAAATTCACCGTCGGGTAAAATGTGGCGCTGAAAAACCCTCGTGTGAAGTGCTTTTAGGCATTCCATTAAAAAAATTTATTGCCTCGACTATAAAATACCCTATTTAATTATGGCGTCTGATTTAGTCTGCTTTTTTAAAAAGTGTCATGGACCTGATCCTAAACAACAATTTATCTCTTGCTTCTTTTGTGACCGGACTTTTCATTAGAAGTGTGCTGGTAACGATAACAGTCAAAGATTGCCTTGAGAACAATGGCTTGAGATGGTGCTGTGAAATTTGCCGGGTCATTGAGGTGCAAATATATGGAGCAAACTAGAGATAGTTTTAAGGACTTGTCAAAAATTGCTCACAAGACAAATGTCCTATTTTCGGATATGGAGAACTTGTTCAATAACTCATCATTATTGAATGAGCCCTATATTTCGGTGGATAAATTAAATTTTAATTACCCTTCGTTTAAAATATCGTGTTCGGGCAAAGTTTTTGATAAGATTTGTCAACAATACTTCTGTCCCGAACATATCTTTGTTCTCTATCTGCTTTATCTTCAAATGTAGCACCAATAAACAAGTTCTATTTCTCAATAGTCATTCCTTTGATTTTGATAACATCTGTTTTACTTAGACTTTTCTATTCTTTCTTCCAAATACTCCATATATAGATGCGATCGTATAATTCGTAAAGGAGGCGAGGTACTGTTGGCAGTGGATTCTAATCTAGCATCAGAACCGATTTCAACCACTGTTAATTTTGATATTGAGTTCCTATCTGTGAAAGTTTCATTTAATAAATTTGCAATTTATTTAACATGTTCTTACATTCCACTCCATTCATCTTTACTTTCCGATACAGACTTACTTTTTGTCTTAGATGATTTCAATCTGTCCGATGCTCGACGGTCTTCCCCCAATGACTCGCATTCACTTTTTTCTGATAATTCCCATGACTTTATTGACGGTGCTACTGCATTTTTGCGCCTTGGCATGCTGATAGCAAGGTTTTTACACTTGTTTGGACTAATGTTTTCCGAAAGTTTTTTTCGCCACATTGGTAGGCTTCCCATCAAATCACTTTCCAAAGTAGGCACGTATTGATCAGCGTCCTTACGGCCAAGGATCCTGACAATTTTGACTACGCCTTCGGTGGTCATACAGCCCCAGACCATTAGGCACCCACCGCCGAATTTGACAGTAGGCTTGACGTGGCGCTCAAGCAACTTTTCGCCGTTTCTTTTCCATACCCATTGTCGTCCGTCCGAATTCATTTAGTTAATCTTTGTTTCGTCAAACCAAATAACTTTTTTCTAATCCTTAAGTTTTGAATTTTTTAATCGAAGTTTAATCGAAGCATTTTATGGCGTTGTGTTAAAAGTGGTTTCTTTACCATGAAAGTTGTTTTTCAGTAAGATTTCCGGACGCCCATTTTAATTTTTCGAATAATACGCCTTGAACTGATGGATTCAATACTGCTTTTCTTCCAGGTTGGTTTTTTACTGTAAGTTCGCTCATATTTTTGCGAATTTTAGACACCAAACCGACAGAAACAAATAGCTTTTGTAAAATTTTACGATGGGTGCAACTCAGTTTGAGCTGTCGTTCAATTTCAGTAACAAAGTTACAAGGTTATAAGAAATATAGGGAGCAAACATAATTTTAGATGGAAGTATAGTGTAAGGATAAGAAGAGTTGGAGGGGAACATAGGAGAATAGGTTGATTGGGAAAAGTTAGCAAATAGTTCAGCGTCTGCAAAATCTTTACTAGCTTTATCAAACCCAAGAGAGAAAGACGAAGGTAGGCTAGGGGATTTACGCTCCAGAACCTTACTTCTTAAATTTTTTAAATATTAAGATTTAATATTCTTTAAATAAAAAAGTCTAGGTGTAAGCCAAGGGGGCTTGAACCAGACGCTGGAATGAAATTGGGAATACACACGTCTAAAAGTGCATTCAGGGTCACATAAAAAGTATTAAGGACAGTATTAATTTCAACAGATTTTTCTATAAAAGACCAGTCGGTTGCAAGAATAAGTTCATAGAGCAATGAATAATTTCCTTTGCGAAAACAACGACGTGGTGATTGCTGAGATAATAGAGGCAGGTTAAAAGAATTTGAGATAGAAATTGGCGAATTGGTCGATCATATCTATATAAAGAATAGTAATTTGATATTATTTCACAATCAGATACAGTTGGCGTTAGCCAAGTCTCAGATAAAGCAATAATGTCAGATTCAAAAGAAAAACTACTCAAAAATAGATTTTTGAGTTTAAATAAAAGGCCTCTATCATTCTGGTAATGTATTAGGGTAGAGTCGGGACAGGAGAACTAGTTTCTTGAGGCACTGCTGGTGGAAGCTTAATGGACAGAATTACCAGCTGGTAAGGTGACAGGATCTGGTCACCTCTTTGACTTAAACTCATGCACAACCAATCTAACAGAATACTCATTTTGGATGGTCCTTTACTTTCTGACCAAATTTCGTTGAAATCGGTCTGCTATATCATATAGCTGCCATAGGAACAATCAGTTTAAAATCAAGCTATAGTTTTTTTTTTTTTATTCAGATATCTCAACCAATCTAACAAAATATACATCATAAATGGTTTTCTACTTCCTGACAAAATTTGGTTAAAATCGGTCCACTATATTATATAGCTGCCATAGGAATAATTGGTTGAAAATTAAGATTGAGTACAAAATTTTGTTGTTTCTGGAGATATCACAATCAGACGCACAGATTGGGAATTATCTATTGACTTATCATCCTCAAACAATATTAAATATTTATAGCGATTTATATTATTTTAACACTCTTACTCTCTCTGTGACCAGACGTGTTTTGCTATATCAACGTAATTCATTTATGTGCATATTAACACGTATTTATACAAATAATATTGTCTAGTTATGATACCTTTGCTTTTATTGTCTTTTTGGTGCTTAAATTGTGCTTAAAACTGTGATTTGTTTCATTAATTACACCTAACTTAATTTATGTTTCAACTTGCGCATAAATATTTATTTTGTTTTCTTACTTATTTCTCTCCAATTCGTCTATTAGACGTCTGCTCTTAAAGTGCATTGTTCTTGTTTAGGCATTTACCATCTGTTATATTGCTCTCTCGCTCTCAGTGTTGCTTATATGTACTCTCATCTAATAACGTCTTAATCGCTTGCACGCATTGTTTTTGTTTGTGCTTCAAGCATTACATCTCTCACTCTTTCACTGCTTTGCTTTGTGTTTGCATTCTGCACACCAAGCATTGTTTTTGTTGTTATTTGTTTGTGTTGATATTTCGTTAAAATGCGCTTCAGACAACCGCTTTTAAACCGACACTTTTTATTAAAAATGAACACGTCCTATTCCATCGGTTTTTTGCGTCGGTCAAATCGTGTCATTAACATCAAGACGTTCACATTGCATTTTTTGGGTATTTTTTGGTGCTTTTCGGAAAAAATAAAGTGTGCATGGAGTAAAAGTATGTTGAGTGTGACCAGACTCCCTAAGAACAAAAAACCGATGGGATTTTGGTCTGAACACCGATGCGAATACTCTGAATGGCAAAATTCACCGTCGGTTAAAATGTGGCGCTGAAAAACCCTCGTGTGAAGTGCTTTTAGGCATTCCATTAAAAAAATTTATTGCATCGACTATAAAATACCTTATTTAATTATGGCGTCTGATTTAGTCTGCTTTTTTAAAAAGTGTCATGGACCTGATCCTAAACAACAATTTATCTCTTGCTTCTTTTGTGACCGGACTTTTCATTAGAAGTGTGCTGGTAACGATAACAGTCAAAGATTGCCTTGAGAACAATGGCTTGAGATGGTGCTGTGAAATTTGCTGGGTCATTGAGGTGCAAATATATGGAGCAAACTAGAGATAGTTTTAAGGACTTGTCAAAAATTGCTCACAAGACAAATGTCCTATTTTCGGATATGGAGAACTTGTTCAATAACTCATCATTATTGAATGAGCCCTATATTTCGGTGGATAAATTCAATTTTAATTACCCTTCGTTTAAAATATCGTGTTCGGAAAAAGTTTTTGATAAGATTTGTCAACAATACTTCTGTCCCGAACATATCTTTGTTCTCTATCTGCTTTATCTTCAAATGTAGCACCAATAAACAAGTTCTATTTCTCAATAGTCATTCCTTTGATTTTGATAACATCTGTTTTACTTAGACTTTTCTATTCTTTCTTCCAAATACTCCATATATAGATGCGATCGTATAATTCGTAAAGGAGGCGAGGTACTGTTGGCAGTGGATTCTAATCTAGCATCAGAACCGATTTCAACCACTGTTAATTTTGATATTGAGTTCCTATCTGTGAAAGTTTCATTTAATAAATTTGCAATTTATTTAACATGTTCTTACATTCCACTCCATTCATCTTTACTTTCCGATACTGACTTACTTTTTGTCTTAGATGATCAATCTGTCCGATGCTCGACGGTCTTCCCCCAATGACTCGCATTCACTTTTTTCTGATAATTCCCATGACTTTATTGACGGTGCTACTGCATTTTTGCGCCTTGGCATGCTGATAGCAAGGTTTTTACACTTGTTTGGACTAATGTTTTCCGAAAGTTTTTTTCGCCACATTGGTAGGCTTCCCATCAAATCACTTTCCAAAGTAGGCACGTATTGATCAGCGTCCTTACGGCCAAGGATCCTGACAATTTTGACTACGCCTTCGGTGGTCATATAGCCCCAGACCATTAGGCATCCACCGCCGAATTTGACAGTAGGCTTGACGTGGCGCTCAAGCAACTTTTCGCCGTTTCTTTTCCATACCCATTGTCGTCCGTCCGAATTCATTTAGTTAATCTTTGTTTCGTCGAACCAAATAACTTTTTTCTAATCCTTTATTTTTGAATTTTTTAATCGAAGTTTAATCGAAGCATTTTATGGCGTTGTGTTAAAAGTGGTTTCTTTACCATGAAAGTTGTTTTTCAGTAAGATTTCCGGACGCCCATTTTAATTTTTCGAATAATACGCCTTGAACTGATGGATTCAATACTGCTTTTCTTCCAGGTTGGTTTTTTACTGTAAGTTCGCTCATATTTTTGCGAATTTTAGACACCAAACCGACAGAAACAAATAGCTTTTGTAAAATTTTACGATGGGTGCAACTCAGTTTGAGCTGTCGTTCAATTTCAGTAACAAGGTTACAAGGTTATAAGAAATATAGGGAGCAAACATAATGTTAGATGGAAGTATAGTGTAAGGATAAGAAGAGTTGGAGGGGAACATAGGAGAATAGGTTGATTGGGAAAAGTTAGCAAATAGTTCAGCGTCTGCAAAATCTTTACTAGCTTTATCAAACCCAAGAGAGAAAGACGAAGGTAGGCTAGGGGATTTACGCTCCAGAACCTTACTTCTTAAATTTTTTAAATATTAAGATTTAATATTCTTTAAATAAAAAAGTCTAGGTGTAAGCCAAGGGGGCTTGAACCAGACGCTGGAATGAAATTGGGAATACACACGTCTAAAAGTGCATTCAGGGTCACATAAAAAGTATTAAGGACAGTATTAATTTCAACAGATTTTTCTATAAAAGACCAGTCGGTTGCAAGAATAAGTTCATAGAGCAATGAATAATTTCCTTTGCGAAAACAACGACGTGGTGATTGCTGAGATAATAGAGGCAGGTTAAAAGAATTTGAGATAGAAATTGGCGAATTGGTCGATCATATCTATATAAAGAATAGTAATTTGATATTATTTCACAATCAGATACAGTTGGCGTTAGCCAAGTCTCAGATAAAGCAAGAATGTCAGATTCAAAAGAAAAACTACTCAAAAATAGATTTTTGAGTTTAAATAAAAGGCCTCTATCATTCTGGTAATGTATTAGGGTAGAGTCGGGACAGGGGAACTAGTTTCTTGAGGCACTGCTGGTGGAAGCTTAATGGACAGAATTACCAGCTGGTAAGGTGACAGGATCTGGTCACCTCTTTGACTTAAACTCATGCACAACCAATCTAACAGAATACTCATTTGGGATAGTCCTTTACTTTCTGACCAAATTTCGTTGAAATCGGTATGCTATATCATATAGCTGCCATAGGAACAATCAATTTAAAATCAAGCTATAGTTTTTTTTTTTTATTCAGATATCTCAACCAATCTAACAAAATATACATCATAAATGGTTTTCTACTTCCTGACAAAATTTGATTTAAATCGGTCCACTATATTATATAGCTGCCATAGGAATAATTGGTTGAAAATTAAGATTGAGTACAAAATTTTGTTGTTTCTGGAGATATCACAATCAGACGCACAGATTGGGAATTATCTATTGTCTTATCATCCTCAAACAATATTAAATATTTATAGCGATTTATATTATTTTAACACTCTTACTCTCTCTGTGACCAGACGTGTTTTGCTCCATCAACGTAATTCATTTATGTGCATATTAACACGTATTTATACAAATAATATTATCTAGTTATGATACCTTTGCTTTTATTGTCTTTTTGGTGCTTAAATTGTGCTTAATACTGTGATTTCTTTCATTAATTACACCTAACTTAATTTATGTTTCAACTTGCGCATAAATATTTATTTTGTTTTCTTACTTATTTCTCTCCAATTCGTCTATTAGACGTCTGCTCTTAAAGTGCATTGTTCTTGTTTGGGCATTTACCATCTGTTATATTGCTCTCTCGCTCTCAGTGTTGCTTATATGTACTCTCATCTAATAACGTCTTAATCGCTTGCACGCATTGTTTTTGTTTGTGCTTCAAGCATTACATCTCTCACTCTTTCACTGCTTTGCTTTGTGTTTGCATTCTGCACACCAAGCATTGTTTTTGTTGTTATTTGTTTGTGTTGATATTTCGTTAAAATGCGCTTCAGACAACCGCTTTTAAACCGACACTTTTTATTAAAAATGAACACGTCCTATTCCATCGGTTTTTTGCGTCGGTTAAATCGTGTCATTAACATCAAGACGTTCACATTGCATTTTTTGGGTATTTTTTGGTGCTTTTCGGAAAAAATAAAGTGTGCATGGAGTAAAAGTATGTTGAGTGTGACCAGACTCCCTAAGAACAAAAAACCGATGGGATTTTGGTCTGAACACCGATGCGAATACTCTGAATGGCAAAATTCACCGTCGGTTAAAATATGGCGCTGAAAAACCCTCGTGTGAAGTGCTTTTAGGCATTCCAATTAAAAAATTTATTGCATCGACTATAAAATACCCTATTTAATTATGGCGTCTGATTTAGTCTGCTTTTTTAAAAAGTGTCATGGACCTGACCCTAAACAACAATTTATCTCTTGCTTCTTTTGTGACCGGACTTTTCATTAGAAGTGTGCTGGTAACGATAACAGTCAAAGATTGCCTTGAGAACAATGGCTTGAGATGGTGCTGTGAAATTTGCCGGGTCATTGAGGTGCAAATATATGGAGCAAACTAGAGATAGTTTTAAGGACTTGTCAAAAATTGCTCACAAGACAAATGTCCTATTTTCGGATATGGAGAACTTGTTCAATAACCCATCATTATTGAATGAGCCCTATATTTCGGTGGATAAATTCAATTTTAATTACCCTTCGTTTAAAATATCGTGTTCGGAAAAAGTTTTTGATAAGATTTGTCAACAATACTTCTGTCCCGAACATATCTTTGTTCTCTATCTGCTTCATCTTCAAATGTAGCACCAATAAACAAGTTCTATTTCTCAATAGTCATTCCTTTGATTTTGATAACATCTGTTTTACTTAGACTTTTCTATTCTTTCTTCCAAATACTCCATATATAGATGCGATCGTATAATTCGTAAAGGAGGCGAGGTACTGTTGGCAGTGGATTCTAATCTAGCATCAGAACCGATTTCAACCACTGTTAATTTTGATATTGAGTTCCTATCTGTGAAAGTTTCATTTAATAAATTTGCAATTTATTTAACATGTTCTTACATTCCACTCCATTCATCTTTACTTTCCGATACAGACTTACTTTTTGTCTTAGATGATTTCAATCTGTCCGATGCTCGACGGTCTTCCCCCAATGACTCGCATTCACTTTTTTCTGATAATTCTGATAATTGACGGTGCTACTGCATTTTTGCGCCTTGGCATGCTGATTGCAAGGTTTTTACACTTGTTTGGACTAATGTTTTCCGAAAGTTTTTTTCGCCACATTGGTAGGCTTCCCATCAAACCACTATCCAAAAAAGGCACGTATTGATCAGCGTCCTTACGGCCAAGACCATTAGGCACCCACCGCCGAATTTGACAGTAGGCTTGACGTGGCGCTCAAGCAACTTTTCGCCGTTTCTTTTCCATACCCATTGTCGTCCGTCCGAATTCATTTAGTTAATCTTTGTTTCGTCGAACCAAATAACTTTTTTCCAATCCTTAATTTTTTGAATTTTTTAATCGAAGTTTAATCGAAGCATTTTATGGCGTTGTGTTAAAAGTGGTTTCTTTACCATGATAGTTGTTTTTCAGTAAGATTTCCGGACGCCCATTTTAATTTTTCGAATAATACGCCTTGAACTGATGGATTCAATATTGCTTTTCTTCCAGGTTGGTTTTTTACTGTAAGTTCACTCATATTTTTGCGAATTTTAGACACCAAACCGACAGAAACAAATAGCTTTTGTAAAATTTTACGATGGGTGCAACTCAGTTTGAGCTGTCGTTCAATTTCAGTTACAAGGTTACATCTAGACGAATCATGAAAAATCCAATTACAATGATATACTTCTTGATTTGCTTTTGATTTTATAATCAACAAACCTCTAAAAAGTGTTCACTTCATAATACAACTAACCGGAATTGCAAATTTAAACTTACAAGTGCTAAATTCTAAGATTTTCTGCGCAGAATAAACTCAGTCAACTAATTGATCACATAGCTTTTTTCAGTTGAGCTTTGTTTTATTACTAACTAACGGTAATTTTCCAGCAAAAACACTTCAGACAGACTTGCAATTTACTTTTGCATTTTTAGAGTAAATGAGCTTTTGGTAAAAGCTTTTACTAAAAAGCTTTAGCAACATAAATAGCTTTCTTACGGGAGCGTGATTACAAAATTGAGTCACTGTACATAACATTTATTTATTATTAAAAGCACACTGCATGCTACTAATAGCACTACCGTGTCATTGTAGAGTTATTTGACACAGCAGTTTCTAAAACACACTTTAGAATAACGGTAATGGAACATTTATGTATGCCTGCTCTTTTATCATGGTAGGACACAGTGCATTGATTCTAATCTCAATACTTTTCCATTGGTATTTCATATTATTTTTAACATACAAAAATAAAAATTGACAATTACCTTTATTTGCAACTCTTAAAATAAAAGTTGACAAATAATTTTAATTATCAATTTCTATTATAAAAGTTGAAAAATAAGACTTATGTTATGATTTGTATACCCGTGCCCATTGAAAATGGTCAAAAAGGGTATAATGGATTTGTGTAATGTATGTAACAGGCAGAAGGAAGCATCTCCGACCCTATAAAGTATATATATTCTTGATCAGCATTAATAGCCGAGTCGATTGAGCCATGTCCGTCTGTCTGTCCGAGTGTTTGAGCCAAAGGATCTCAGAGACTATAAAAGCTAGAGACTTCAAATTTGGTATGAAGGTTGCTGGATAGCGGGCGCAGATCAAGTTTGTTTTAAATTTTAGATGCCATGCCTCTTTCGCCTGCCAATCGCAAAAAACGATTATCAGACGCGATCTTTAATAAAACACTTCTTAATTTAACAGGAAGATAAGAAGTAAGCCAATTTAATGACCCTGAAAGTTTCAAAGCGATTGACTATTAAATAGTGAAGATATTTCAAATTTGCTTTCAATCAAAATCATAGACATAGGCAAGTGCGAGCGAGATAGAATATGCACATTTGTTTGTGCAAAAACATAACAGTAAGCACGTGTACGAAGAGTGCGAACGCAAATACGAGCGATAGGCAAAATTATCGATATTTGGCTACAATTTCTATCCTATTTTAATATATTAACATGGTTTAAATTAATACATATTTACGATTGTGTTAAAATATATGTATGTAGATATTAGTATGCATTGCAAAAAGCGATATGTGTAAATGCCACTTTATAATTTTGCACCTTGACACCTCGACGACAGATCCTTTTACAACACTGAAATCTCTGAATTTATAATAATTATTATGTTTAATAATAAGCTAGTAAGCTCGCACATATGTTCAATAGGTTTTCATTTATTATCATTGTATTTATATGCTTAACAAATTCTGCAAAAAGAATCACAAATATTAAAGCATTGCATTTAAATTTAAATTGCGCGCGCAATGCAGCAGCCTTTAACAGCTGATTTCGATGATTAAGAAGAGTGGGAGAGATTATTTAGTGTTGCCGGACTTCAACAAGCTGAGCAAGTTTTAGATAATGGCTACTCTTGGCATGAGCAACATCGATTTCAGCGATTACGATTACGACTACGATTTACGATTTACTATTTTAATTAAATTAAATACAATTTATTCAATCGGACCACAAAATCATATTGCTGTCATAAGAACGATCAGTCGAAAATAAACTTTTTTGTTGTTTGAAAGATCTGAAATCGGACCACTATATCATATAGCTGCCATAGGAACGAAAATTACTGTTGTTTTTAGAGATAAGTGAAAATACGAATAGGAGTAGCGACGCGGCGAAATAAGTGTGCACAGCTCGGAGTTGGTTTTTGGACTGATCTGCCGAGAGACTCGGCAGCTTTATTGAAAACTATATCATTATCTTAAAATACTTAGAACTATTACAATAAGTAACCTAAAAGATCAATACTGTTGCACATGGGGTCGTCTTCTTACCTCACGCAGATGGTGTGAAGACTCCGTATCTGTGCGTAGACCACTTGTCTTAGGTCTGCGGCTTATCGCCAGCGTGTAAGATAGATAAACTATTCTGTCCCAGGGTTTATCTATTTTTAGAGTCTTAGGTTCTAGTGAGAAATTTATGTCTAAATAACTTATAAGATTAGACATTCTGGCCCTGTTGAAATGCTTACATTTCAATATAATTAGTTTATGTTTATAATTGATATTTTATAAAATAAGATTAAACATTCTGGCCCTGTTGAAATGTTTACATTTCAATATAATTAGTTTATGTTTATAATTGATATTTTATAAAATAAGATTAAACATTCTGGCACTGTTGAAATGTTTACATTTCAATATAATCAGCTTATATTTATAATTGATCTTTTATAAAATAAGATTAAACATCCTGGCCCTGTTGTAAGATGTAACTTTCAAATATTCATAATTTCTTATTTTCTAGCCTGTGGAAACGGCTTGTATATGTATATGTGTATGTATATGTATAACAACATTTTTGTTTTTCCTTTATTTTTTTTAATATACAGTTGTGAACGTGAAAATAGTAGTGCTTTACCTCACAACATTCAAAGTATTGTTTCGAAATGTCTAACATTGCAAATTGAACACAAGTCAAATTTTTTTTAAGAATATTATATATAGAAGAGAATAGCGGTAAGATCCCGCTAGTTTTGTATTGGTTTTGATTATTTTTTGATGACTTTTGAGAAATGCATCAAAAATTGGCTTTTCATAAAAATAGTAGTGCTTGGTGTGAGTGGTTAAAAAAAAATTATACACAATTGATCGGTACTACAAAAACCGTCAATAGTGAGAGTTATTTAGTAATAAATAGTTTAGTGATTGATATTCATTGGGTTTGTAACTATGTTTTGTTGTGGTGGGTAGAGTAAGGCATTGCAAAGAGATTTAATAATTAGCTATAGATTTTGAAGCTCTAAGGCTTTAATCAAAAAGCAAAACGTTCAAAAAATTTAAAAATATTGTTAACTGCAAACCTACAACGATATTTAACGCAATTAGTTATAAGAAAAGCCAGAAAATCGCTGTGGAACATGTAAAACAACCGCTGTTGAGGATAGACGTATTGTCCGTTTTATCAAGATTCGACCATCAGCATCCTCTTAAGTTAGCAAAAATGAATTAAATCTATCAGTGAGTGGTGTTACAGTCTATCGTGGTCTAATTCAACATAATTTAAATGCCAGCAGTCCTAGAAAGGTACCCCTTTTGACTCAAAAGCATGTAAAAGGACAACTCAGATTTGTAATCGATTATTTGGCCTGGTCCGCCGATCACATATTGTGGACAGATGAAAGCAGAATCGTTTTTTTTTTGAGGAACAGGTGCTAGGGAGTTCGTAAGACATCCACCAAACACAAAATATAATAATAGGTACACCAACACGAGAGATAAACATAGTGGCCTTAGTATAATAATATGGGCTGGCTTTTCTTAGAATCACGTTGGTCCTATTCATTTGATAAATCGTGTCATGGACAAAGATTCTTATGTTGGCATGTTAAAAAACATAATGCTACCATATGCCAGTTCGGAAATGGCTCTAAAATGGACATTCCAACAGGACTACCATCCAAAACATATGAGCAAGCTCACCAAAGGTTGGATTACATGCGAGAAGATCGATGTAATGCAATGGCCACCTTAGTCCCCAGATCTTAATTCGATCGAAAACTGGTTGGAATATGTGAAACGGGTTGTGGAAACTGCAAATCCTTCAAACCCAGCACAGCTTTGGCAAGTGGTTAAGGATCATGGTCTCAAATTCCATTGAAGCGTTGCCAGGTCCTTATCGTTTCCATGCCGCGCCGTTGCGAAGCCGTTATTAAAAATAATGAATACACAACTAAATATTAGACAATATTAAATATGAAAAACATATTAAATCCATTTTAAATGAAATTACATAATTTTGGTTATCGTTTCTTGTGGCCACTACTATTTTCATGAGGTACAACATTTTTTCAAATTTTTTTTCTTAAGCCCTGGAGGTGCATACACCTTAGTTTTTAAAGAAAAATCATTTGAATATTAATTATAATATGTTTATTAATATTTTTATCCTAGTTTTTCTTTTTTATAATGCGTTTACCACATAAATATTATGCTCAGTATGTAGAGCTTAGCAGCACTACTATTTTTCTGTTCACAGCTGTATGTTTCAGTTGTCTTTTTCTTTTTTTTATATCTTTTTAGACTATATTTCCGCCACAAATAAACCTTTTGTTCTTATAATAATTATTTAGATATTTTTCCTTTTCTATTCATTACATTTTTTATTTATTTTTTTTTAATATATATTTAAAAAAATTTTATCTAAGTAAGACATGGCAGGGCAATTGCAGCAGGCAAACATTGGACTTCTGGCTTAAATAGGTAAACAACTCCCACGATGATTCCGGTGATCAATATCGCTGTTGTGGAGCTGGCGGCGTAGTGGACTACATGAAGTAGATTCACAGGAAATCCCAGGATTTGCCCTTGACGTGGCAAATCGGAGATTTTGAATTTTCGCTCTCCTTCCAGGTTGATAAGCTCCATCGACGATAGCTGAGTAGGCGATTGAGTGCTGATATCCAGAAGTTCACATCTGTTATCAGATCTTCATCTACCCACAAGCTGACGTCCTCCGAATGGAGGAAGTATCCAGGCTGAAGTTAAAGGATTCCTTATCCAGAAAGCTCAACTGGGTTTGGAACGCTCTCACGAAAGACACAGCAATTTCTTTTGCTCGAGATTGAACACAACCATGAATTTGAATGGTGAAGCTGGTAGCAGCTGTTTATAAGCTGCATTATGTTTTAGTTACAGAACTTAGCCGCTGCTTTCACGTTAAAAAGGGGTTCCGTTGTGCACACAATGTCAGTGCATCTTTTGGCGAAGATTCCAGTTGTTAACGAACATGCCGTAGTTCACTGTCTTCGCCTCATCCATTAAGACATATTTATATTTTGCCTTGATGTTGACGGATCGACCAGTGTGTTGAAAAGGTTGGTATAGTTGTAGATCGAGCAAGTACTTCTCATTTTGTGTACTTTGTGAATCCAAAATCATCATGGTCTTCGTAGCCTGGATTTGCTTGACGATGTCGTCAGAAACTACATCAATGTGCCGCTGTGCGAATCATTTTTAATCTTTTTTTATGTTTATGGTGTAGCCCACGATTTCTCCACTCGATGCTTAAACGCCCGTAGTCCTCCAGATCTGCGTGAATAGTTACGTTCCACGCCGTCCTTGATAACCATAAAATGTCCTGCTCTTTATAAACTAGCCCTGCCTTATTATGTTTTTTTTTTTTACATTTTGAACAATTTGACTTATTTGTAGTACAAGGCAATATTAATATGCAGGGTAGCATATCTATATTTTTTAACTTATTTCTTAAATTAGGCCTACTTGTGGGGATATTTCTTGTTCTTTTCAATTTCAATTGTTTCATTCTTTTGAACTTGTTTCTAGAATTACTTTCTTCTTTTATATTTAGTAGGAAAAGGACAAACATTGTGTGTGGATCTCATCACCGCTCCAATGCTGGTCCTTACTTCTACCCTTCTACAAAGCCCATCTTTAAATATAATGGGCTTGATAACCCTGCCCCTCCTCCAACTCTTTTGAGCCAGATACTTCTCTTTATGTAGGAAGAGGGTCATTATGGCCTTAATGTTAATTTTGGAGTTAGTCCACTTGTATCTATTATGTAATTCACTGTTGTCTCTTGTTATTCTCCTCTGTATTGTAAAGCTGTTTAGCATGGGTAATTCTGCTCTACATTTTTTGGAGTTTTCTAAGGGTGCCATGTGGCCCAATTTTAAATATTCATCTAAACTTTCCGAATATCGTCTTTTTAAATTCGGATTTTTTGATAAATTCCGTTCCAAAGACAAAAATTTTCTTTTAGCTTGGAGTTTGGAGCTGCCTAATCGGAATGATTTGGGTCTCAAGGGCAGATTGACTTCAAATTTTCCGTCCCTATCTTCGTTCAACATTTTTTCGAAGATCTCCTCACAAATTCTTTCTTCTATTGTGATTTTTGGAACAGCGATGTTTCTTTTTTGAAATTCCCAGAATTTTTGAAGTTGGGTATCAAAATGCTCTGATTTATTGGGAACTGTGCCAAAGGATTCAGGTTACTTTTTTGTCACCAATGAATCATTTGCTCCTACATAAGAAGAGCCAAACGAATTTTTAAATTTAACCCTATCGGCCTTCTCTGTCCTTTCTAAGGGTTTGACTGCATGATTATTCTCTTGGATCGTGTCCAAGACGGTCTTCACACCAACCGAGAACTCTCCTACATAAGGAGAATCGAATGAATTTTTAATATTTACCCTTTCGGACTTCACTGTCCTTTCTAAGGGTTTGACTGCATGATATTTCTCTTGGATCGTGTCCAAGACGGTCTTCACGCTAACCGAGGACTCTCCTACATAAGGAGAGTCAAATAAGTTTTCAAAACTCCACCTACAGGACTTCTCTGGCCCTGTTAAGGCTTCTACTCCTTCATTAGGAGAGTCAAATACATTTTCAAAATTTAACCTACAGGACTTCTCTGGCCCTGTTAAGGCTTCAACCGTTGACTCTCCTCCATAAGGAGAGTGAAATAAATTTTCAAAATTTAACCTACAGGACTTCTCTGGCCCTGTTAAGGAATTTACTACAACGAGCTCTTCATATGTTTTATTAAGCAAATAAAACATTTCTGTTAACTCGTCGTCTTCATGAAAAGCAATATATTCCATGAAGAATTTCTGACTAAGCTTTTTAGCTTGCCTTAACTCTGAAATTGGCTCACAGCCAGTTTTGACTCTATTCAAAACTGCCTGATATTCGCTCAATGCATATTTTAACTTCCTAGCTATGGCCGATACTCCGTTTGAGTATTGTTGGCTCGCGCTATCGGACTTTTCAATATCGATTTGAGCAGTCTCTTTTGGAGAGATTCTGCCAAGTAAAATGTACGTTTTATTTATAACTTCACGTACCTGGACGCCGTACTTTTCATTAAAGTACGGCGTCCTTTTTGCCTCTGCCTTGTTTTCGGCAAGCATCTTGTCGTTTGCATAGAAAGTATTTACGATGGCATTCAAATCCTCCTTTAGGCGTCGTAGGTGCGCCGAGTCCATCGAGCTGGCTTCCACCGCAGCCGCATTATACAGTTGCTCCAGTTCGAAACCCAAAATTTTTTGGGTTTCAATTAATTCGTAGATTTTTTCCATTATAATTTTTTTTTAAACGACGCGAACCGTGATTAAAAAATATTTTTTTTTTATTAAAAAACTCGAGTTATTATTTTACACTCGCGTTTTGTTAGATTTAAAACAAAAGAACTTGCGTGAAAATACGGGGTCACCAAAATGAAAATACGAATAGGAGTAGCGACGCGGCGAAATAAGTGTGCACAGCTCGGAGTTGGTTTTTGGACTGATCTGCCGAGAGACTCGGCAGCTTTATTGAAAACTATATCATTATCTTAAAATACTTAGAACTATTACAATAAGTAACCTAAAAGATCAATACTTGCTGCACATGGGGTCGTCTTCTTACCACACGCAGATGGTGTGAAGACTCCGTATCTGTGCGTAGACCACTTGTCTTAGGTCTGCGGCTTATCGTCAGCGTGTAAGATAGATAAACTATTCTGTCCCAGGGTTTATCTATTTTTAGAGTCTTAGGTTCTAGTGAAAAATTTATGTCTAAATAACTTATAAGATTAGACAATAAGTCAACCAAACTCACAGATTGAGAACTTGTTATTTGGTTTAAATCGATTCACTAGATCACATAGATGTAATACACACCCTGAGCCAGGGCACAGGGTATTATACAGTCGAGTGTGCTCGACTGTAGCTGGCGCCTTCTTGTTGAATATCAATTTGACTTTAATTATTTCTTTTAACTTTAATTTTTGGTGCAAAAAAAGAGTTATTTGCCAAATTTAATGAAGACAAGGGGGGTTAACCCCGGCTCGCTTCGCTCGCTACCCCCGGGTCGCTTCGCTCGCGAGGAAGTGTGGCTACAGTCGAGTGTGCTCGACTGTAGGATACCCTGTAGCATTCCGATAGCCCCATACGTATTTTCACGCCGTTAGGCACACCGAAGATTTGATGATGCGGCATCTATATGATCTAGTGAACCGAGAGTTTTAAACTAAATTCCAAATTTCCAATCTGAAAGTTTGGTTGAGCTGTCTCTAAAATCAACAACAAATTTCATGCTATATCTTAATTTTCGACTGATCATTTTTATGGCAGCTAATTGAAAAAGTAGTCCGACGTCAACCAAATTTGGTTAGGATATATGAAACCATCCAAGAAGCATATTCTGTCAGTTTGGTTGAGAAATCTAACAACAAAAATATTGCTCTTACTAATACTTGATTTTAGACTGATGATTCCTATGGCAGCTTTATGATATGGTGGTCCGATCCTAATTTTGAAACAAACTTGATCTGAGGCCGCTACATTCCAAGATTAAAGTGTGTATCTCTTAAAGTCTCTGAGTTCGACGCGTTCAAACAGACGAACGAACAGACAAATTGACATGGTCCAATCGACTCGGCTTATGACACTGATCAAGAATATATATACTTTATAGGGTCGGAGATGTTTCCTTCTGCCTGTTATATGAATTTCACAAAACCATTATTCCCTTATTGACAATTTTTAATGGACACAGGGTATAAAACTCCATAAAAAAATTTCTTGACTCTTAATTTTTATGCATATAAATTATCAGTGTTGTGATCCCTGCTTTTGTCACTAGACTTTTACCTCGTGTAGAGGTTTTTCTTTTAAGAAGATATCACTATCCAGTAATTGAATATAAGGTAACACGATATAATTCCGCCAACAATTTAGTACAAGTGTGATAAAAATATTTCCATTAAATGCTGAGAAAATTAAAAATATATCTTTTTGAACAATTTTGTTCGATAGTTTTAAAAATTGTTCAATTTTTAATTTTCACAACTAAGTACACATACATACATATCACTGCGGACGGCAGTTAGCGCTAGGGACGAAAGCTTCACGAAGGGTACGAAAGGCGAAGAGAAGAATGGAAAATTCGCAACGACTTTCCGATATAGTATAGTATAGTTTTAACTAACAAAAGTGCATACTTAGACTTTTAAAAACTCACCTGGTTCGTGAGATAATCAGGTGTAAGTCGGAAAGGCGAAATTTTGATGATTACAGCAAATGGGGCCGTTGAGCCCTTTGGTAAATATTTTTAATTTTCTACGAATCTTATCAAAAATACGCGTTGAATGACACCTCAATCATAAAAATCCGTTCAGTGGTTCAAAAGATAATTAAATTTTATATTTTTAGTGGCCTTCCCAAAATGAGATGTGAAGTCTGTTTGTCTGTGTGTATCAAAGCGTTGAAATAGCTTAAATGTTTGAATGAGGATATATTGCCTTATAAAAATCTAGAAACGTTTGTTCTACGATTTTTTCGAAAAATCGCTAGTTTAGCGGGAAATCGCTGAAAGCCAGCTAAAATTAAATATAAAACTTATCCTTTAAAAAAAATTTGGCATTCGGTACAGTGCGCAATAAGGTCCCGTATGTTCTTACCTAATAAAAATCAACTTTTTGCGCAATGCCGAATGCCAAACTTTTTTTTTAAGAATAAGTTTTATCACGTCACGCTAGTGACGAAAACATCACGAAGGGTGCGAAAGGTGACTAGTAATATACACAGGAAGAATGGAAAATTCGCAACGACTGTCCGTTCGAATCGAGTTATGTACATATATACCGATCGAAAGGTATAGCTCTAACTAACAAAAGTGCATACCTAGACTTTTACTAAAGTGCAGTGCGCAATAAGGTCCCGAATCTTCTTTCCTAATAAAAATCACTTTTTTCGCAGTGCCGAATGTCAAAATTTTTTTTAAGAATAAGTTTTATATATAATACAATTTAATTCCATTCGTCACAAAATTAGATACCAGAAATTTTGGGACATGGAAATGTTTTCGTCACTAGAATTTTACCTCGTAAAGTTGTTGTTTTTAGAAGTATACAATTTAATTATATTCGTAACTAAATTGGATATCAGAAATTTTGGGGCATGGAAATGTTTTCGACTCTAGAATTTTACCTCGTAAAGATATCTCTGCACTTTGAAAATTAAATACAAAAATTTAAGTTTTTTTGTTAAAACCAGTTTGGTGGAATGTTTTTGTAAATTTAGTGGATTTAAATTTGAACGTATATTTTGTGAAAGAAGCGGAAACACTGATTCTAGCCCCCAGAACTATTATCAAGTTTATTAAGACAACATCTGCTGCAAAAACAACGTTGCTTGGGCTGCGGTTGCGGCGCTCGTTGATTGTGATAATGATTGAGGTGCGCTTTTCGGCGTTTAAAGCTGATGCTGTCTCACTAGATGGATGGCTGCCGGGATGACGACAATAGCGACAGCGATTTACATATGTTGTATTTATTTAGTTACGCGCTATTTTCCTGTTGTTTGCTTTTATCATTTGTGCCCAACGAAATGATACATATTTCAGCGCGAACAGTGTTACAAAATGTGTCTAGCGAAAGTTCTTCAAATGATCTTAGAGATTTTGGGCATTTCTTGCGCCACAAAGCGACTATTGGAGTGGTCAACAAGAATTTAACTTAGCACCATAACTGTTGAGTTGATTTTATGCTAACAATACAGCTGCTGCTTTCTTGACTTGCTTTCTGTCGTGCTGCTCACTGGCGTGAAGCGTGCTCTGTTGAAAAACAAAATGGGCATATATGTACATACAGTGGATCGCAGCTTATTTCGTGCAGCTACGAACTAAAATTTGAAATCGTCACTGCGGCTAAACTATCAAAGATATCAATAAAAATTAAATGCAGTAATTTAAAGCAGAATATTAACATTAATAATAAATATAAACAAATTAGTTAATTATTAAAACAAATCAATTAAAAAAGAAAAACATAAATAGTGGGCTTTTTTCATGCCGCAGCTTATTTCGTGCAGGCACTTGGAGTGACTCTAAATCTTAAATTGTGACTTTAATGACGCAGCTTCTTCTTGTATCCTTTAAGACACATTATAAGCTAATTTAAATTTTTTATCTAATGGGCTTAATCACGTTGATAAGTTTACTTTTGAGGTGAATTCCAAAATCAGCCCTGGTACCAAGATTGAAGAGAGGAAATCGATCCCTATGAGATTAAAAAATGGTTAAACTCAGCGGAATATTGTTGAAACGATTTAATTAGACCCTAGTGCATAACATTCCGTCATCCAAGGTTTTCTTTGAGCCGACTAAGCTGCAGAAAAGGGCCAAAATGATAATATCTAAGTTTTCACTGATCTCGAGCAGATGCTTATCGGCCGGAAAAGTTATCGGTTCCAAAAATGACTTCGTTGTTGAAGGTACATATTCTTATCCATGATTCCATCAATAATACACTAGTTATCAACGCCTGTAGTCGCCATGGGTGCCCAAACCATTACACAGTCACCGCCATTCTTAACAGTGGATTCTGGGTGATAGAGTTAGAACTCGGTATTCGGTTAATAACAAACCTATGGCATTCCATCTATACTAAAGATGTTTAATTTGAACTAATCTGCAGATATAAAGTCATTCCAGAAGGAAATTGGACGATTTTCGTGATACTTGGCAAATTCTACTCTGCATAGCTGATAACTTTTGATAATAAATGGATTTTTTTCGAGGTACTTGGGCTTAAAAGTCATTATCTCGCAATATGAGTCTCATTATTCCTATGGAAAATTTGTTGACTATTTCATTCTCAACATCCGAGTTCAGTTTTGGAACCGATAACTTTAGACTAGCTTTTATTTTCCGGCCGATAAGCATCTGCTCGAGATCAGTGAAAACTTAGCTATTATCATTTTGGCCCTTTTCTGCAGCTTAGTCGGCTCAAAGAAAACCTTGGATGACGGAATGTTATGCACTAGGGTCTAATTAAATCGTTTCAACAATATTCCGCTGAGTTTAACCATTTTTTAATCTCATAGGGATCGATTTCCTCTCTTCAATCTTGGTACCAGGGCTGATTTTGGAATTCACCTCAAAAGTAAACTTATCAACGTGATTAAGCCCATTAGATAAAAAATTTAAATTAGCTAATAATGTGTCTTAAAGGATACAAGAAGAAGCTGCGACATTAAAGTCACAATTTAAGATTTAGAGTCACTCCAAGTGCCTGCACGAAATAAGCTGCGGCATGAAAAAAGCCCACTATTTATGTTTTTTTTTTTAATTGATTTTTTTTAATAATTAACTAATTTGTTTATATTTATTATTAATGTTAATATTCTGCTTTAAATTACTGCATTTAATTTTTATTGATATCTTTGATAGTTTAGCCGCAGTGACGATTTCAAATTTTAGTTCGTAGCTGCACGAAATAAGCTGCGATCCACTGTACATGTATCTATGTGCGTAACAGGCAGAAAGAGGCGTGGCAGACCCCATAAAGTATATATGGGCAATTCCAAAAAATTCAAAGTCTATAAAGTATGTTGCTTTAACATATTACTATAGGGAATATATGAAATTTAATAAATCAATGCCAATTTTTCATTTACTTATAGCACATTTTGAAATATTCAAATGCAAAGTCGAAAAAGTGCAAAAGTTGTGTTTTGAACATTTCTATTGCACGTTTTGTTTTGATTATTGTTCTTAATGAGAGACATTATGCATTGATATTTCCTCTTTTAAATCTCGGCTTATGTTCAAAGAATGTAAGAAAAATTTAAAATGAACGATGCGATTGCCAATTACGGTGAATTTCTTATCTGCTTAACCGTATATTTCAATGTGCGTTGAAGGTATTAAACTTATGAGCATCAAAAATTGGGTCCAAACATACATATATTTTTATACCAAACTAATTACAAAAAATGTTGGATGAAAATATTCACCGCTTTGCCTTTAAAACTTTTTTAAAATTTGTCGCGTGCGACATGGTAAGTTTAAAATGTATAAATTATAAATAATTTTTCTTCTTCTAAAATTCAAATTATAAATTGTTTTAATGGAGATGTGTGAAAACGGAGGCGAGAAAAATAAATCCAACTGATATTAATAATACTATTATTAATAATCTTAATAATCTGTTCTTTGTTTTTTGAATTCACTTATTTTTGTTTTACTTTATTGAAGATATTTTTTTAAGTTCGTAATATTTGTTTTAAAATAAATATACTAAATATATTTAAAAACATATTAAGCACGTCTAATTACTTAAAAGATACTAAAATAAACATAACTAGTGGGCAGGAATTACGCCGTACTTACTCTGGAAAAGCAACTCCTGATTAAAAGAAAATAATATAAATCTGTACATATATAAAACATTGTATCAGGAGGTATATGACAATAGAAAATTCCCAATCTGCTAGTCTGATTGTGGTATCTCCAGAAACAACAAAAACTTGCCTACTGAGTATACATTTTCGACCAATCGTTTCTATGGTAGCTTTATAATATAGTAAACCGATTTTAACCAAATAAAGCAAACAAGTTTTTCATACTAAAACTTGGTCGGAATGTATAAAACCACTCCAGATGCATATTCTGTTAGATTCGTTGAGCTATCTCAATACACAAAAAAAATGTTCATACTAAAGCTTGATTTTCGACTGATTGTTCCTATGGCAGCTATATGATATAGTCAACCGATTTCAACCAAACTTGGTCAGAATGTATAGGACCATCCTATATGCATATTCTGTTAGATTGGTTGAGAAATCCTTTAAATTGTCATTTTAATTAAGATATTTCTATTTTATGTAAATATAACATTAATATAATTAATAATAAATATTATATTAATAAATAATATATAAAATACAAATAAATAATATAAATATCATTAAACATTAATAATAAATATTAAAAAAAAAAAATCTGTCCGTGACGGGAATCGGACCCGCGACCCATGGCCCAAATGAAAATTTTAGAAAAATATGGACGCTCAACACACAGCGCCACTGAGCTATTTTATAACTTATAGTTTATTGTAGGTAGAGACTATAAAAGCTAAAGACTTCAAATTTTGTATGAAGGTTGCTGCCACGCCTCTTTCGCCTGCCAATCGCAAAAAACGATTATCAGACGCGATCTTTAATAAAACACTTCTTAATTAAACATGAAGATAAGAAGTAAGCCAATTTAATGACCCTGAAAGTTTCAAGGCGATTGACTATTAAATAGAGAAGATATTTCAAATTTGCTTTTAATTCACATAAATCAAAATCATAGACATAGGCAAGTGCGAGCGAGATAGCATATGCACATTTGATTGCGCAAAAACATAACAGTAAGCACGTGTACGAAGAGTGCGAACGCAAATACGAGCGATAGGCAAAATTATCGATATTTTTCTACAATTTCTATCCTATTTTAATATATTAACATGGTTTAAATTAATACATATTTACGATTGTGTTAAAATATATGTATGTAGATATTAGTATGCATTGCAAAAAGCGAGATGTATAAATGCCACTTTATAATTTTGTACCTTGACACCTCGACGACAGATCCTTTTACAACACTGAAATCTCTGAATTTATAATAATTATTATGTTTAATAATAAGCTAGTAAGCTCGCACATATGTTCAATAGGTTTTCATTTATTATCATTGTATTTATATGCTTAACAAATTCTGCAAAAAGAATTACAAATATTAAAGCATAGCATTTAAATTTAAATTGCGCGCGCAATGCAGCAGCCTTTAACAGCTGATTTCGATGATTAAGAAGAGTGGGAGAGATTATTTGGTGTTGTCGGACTTCAACAAGCTGAGCAAATTTTAAATAATGGTTACTCTTGGCATGAGCAACATCGATTTCAGCGATTACGATTACGATTACGATTTACGATTTACTATTTTAATTAAATTATATACAATTTATTCAATCGGACCACAAAATCATATTGCTGTCATAAGAACGATCAGTCGAAAGTAAACTTTTTTGTTGTTTGAAAGATCTCGACCAAACTAATAGGATATGCATTTGAAATGGTCTTATATATCCTGATAAAATTTGGTTGAAATCGGACCACTATATCATATAGCTGCCATAGGAACGAAAATTATTGTTGTTTTTAGAGATAAGTCAACCGAACTCACAGATTGAGAACTTGTAATTTGGTTTAAATCGATTCACTAGATCACATAGATGTAATACACACCCTGAGCCAGGGCACAGGGTATTATACAGTCGAGCACACTCGACTGTAGCCGGCGCCTTCTTGTTTTGAATTAAATAAAAAACATTGTTAAGATAAATCAAGACAGTGAATAAAATTGAATATACAAAAAAATTCTGAATATTTCTGAATTAAATAAAAAAAATTATTAAGATAAATCAATGCATTACATTCTAATATTGGCCGAATTAAAATATTTTTGCAGGTTTCGCTAAAATCAGTGTTAAAACTGGTCGCCGGGAAATTGACTTCTGTTTGAGTCGCGAGTTAACAAGAGCTATAAGATTCGCCTTTAGTAAAAATAAAAGTGTCTTGGCATATGTTTTTTTTTCACTTTGAATGCGTACGACTGTCGCATTCGACATTAGAGAATAGCCCATATATTCTTGATAAGCATCAACAGCCGAGTCGATATAGCCATGTCCGTCCGTCTGTAAGAGCGCCTAGATCCCGGAGACTATAAGAGCTAGAGACTCCAAACTTGGTATGTAGGTTAGTCTATATTTCAAGCAGATCAAGTTTGTTTTCGATTTTGGCCACGCCCCCTTGAACGCCTTAAAATCAAATAAATCTAAATTATTAGGGCAATTTAAGAAATAGAGCGTTCTAATGGAGCATTGACGAAGCCAATATTATCCGACATGTTTGCTGAAAATTTCAGTGCGATCGGATAATAAACAGCGAAGATATTTAACAACTAAATTTTCCTATATATGCTTTACCTTAACAGCAACAATCATAATGAGACAACAACAACAATTACGTTTGTCCAGTAATAATCAAATCTACAATTAAACAATTAATTTCAATGTTTCTCTGTGGCGAAGGGTGTTGAGCTTCCGATATATTTTTTTTTCATTTTCATTTGGGCCAAGGGTCCCGGCTTCGAATCCTGGCGCGGACAGACTTTTCTTTAATATTATTCATTAATGTTATACTGATATTTTTTATATTAATGTTATATTTATAACAATTAAATTATGGTGTAATCAATGTTTGGATGATCAGTAGGGTATTTAAATCTTATTCAATGTTAAAAGGGTGTTGGCAGAAATCAGAGCTTTAAAACAAAATTAATCGCTGAAGTTTTAACATAATATTGTGGGCTCATGTGGCCTAGAGGACTAAGTTGTCAACTTTAGCGGTAATCAGAAATCGCCGGCTCAAATTCAAGAGTGAACACATCCTTTAAGGTTTTTTATTAGCAGACTTTGTGGTCATTATCGAGGGTTCGAACTCCAGCTGGGCCAGATGTTTTTTTTTTGTTTAATATTTGATTTATCCATGCAATGATAATGTTAGATGTTTTTTTGGTTCAATATTTAGATTACTACGAAATGACCATATCGCTGAATCGCTTCCTCTAATGCTTTACTCAATGGTATATTCGCCTTTACTTAATTAAATTTGAAATTTTGTGATGTTTTATTAAATCATTTATAATTTCTTGAATGTAAATTTATCATCAATTTTTTTAGGCGAAACGTATATTTAGTACATAAGTATTTTAAATATTTGTTGCAAATTATTTTAAATTAAGAGGTGTTTACTTTTCCATAGTAAGTACGGGGTCTCCGACAGTCGAGTATATACATATGTACATACATACATAAGAATGCACATACATATGAGGAGTGTTTTTGCACTGCACTATGGGGTATTTGACCAGTATACGTGGCATTAACTAAATTTTCACAAGTGTGCAACTTTATGAATTTTCTATGCTAACCCATTATAAACACATCAAACTGTTATGTTACATGACAGAAATTTTCACATAACAGTCCAACATTAAGATATTACCTGTTAAAGTCAGCTGTTGCATTTTCAAATTGAAACAGAGCAATAAAAATCATTTAAAACAATCAAATTTGCAATGAATATTAACTGTTTGAGTTTGTAAAACGTGTTGCTGATATTATGTTGTTGTTTCTGTACTTGTCTTTTTAATAATTTGTGTATTTAGCAAGTATGATCAATGTCTGATTTTTCAAAGGAAAGTTGAACTTTGCAATGAGTTTAGCCAAATTGTTATCAAGTGTTATCTGTAAATGTATATCCATGTTGTAGAGTCATTAATTCTTTATTCGGAACAGTTAGTCTCAAGGTGCACTTTTTTGCACTTTTTGAGAAATTTAATTTTTTAGGAGCTAACCTCACAATTTCAAATGCCGTTTTGTTCGCTTGCCGTATGGGAAATTTTGTTGTTGGTATTAATTAATATCTCGTAAACTATGCATGATATTTTGATGCGATTTTTTTTCTTGTGCTATACACACCCAAAGAAGTATTCTAAAAAAATGGGCGTGTCACCACCCCCGCCACTAATATTTTTTTTTTTGAATTTTATGCTCACAGCCATTTAAGAGAGCTTACAAATTTATATTTCTAACAACTACGCTTTCTTTATATTGCTAATAACGTATAAGGTCAAAACTTGTTAATTGCAATAGAAATCATGAACTTGTTATCGGAAAAAATTAGAAGAACAAAAATTGTGGGCGGGGGTGGTGAGACGCCAACTTTTCCATAATACTTCTTAGGGTATGTAGAGCACAAAAAAAAACCGCATCAAAATATCTTGCGTAGCTTTCGAGATATTAATTAATGCCACATATACTGGTCAAATACCCCATAGTGCATTGGCTTTCAATTTGTATTGATTTGGTATCAATTGTCTGTACCTCCCACTCGTTGGCCGTGCGCCTCTTTTTATCAATTTGCGTTTGCAATCAGAATCAGTGTGACTGAAACTTCGGCCGGGCGCGCGCTCCACTCACAAACCCATTAAAGTCAATTAAAACCCGTTGTCGTCATTGTCGCGCAGTGACTCGTTGAGCAAAAACAGCTTGCAAGAAATTATAGCTTTTAAACTAATAATGATATCGGCAAGATTAAAAAAGCCCCGAACAGAAATATGCTTAAGCTTTCAAAGCGTGCTAGAACGGCCAATTAAAAGCGTGACAATAAAGGGAATATATAGGGTGAACTTATTAATTTAAGAACTATCGGTAAATACAAAAACTTTTTTTATTTGTTGAATATGTGCAAAAAAATTAAATACCGAATATCTAAAATATTCCGGATTGATATAGCTGAATTCGAAATACAATTTTTGGTTGGCTTTTCCAGTGATTTGATGTTTTCATTCTGTTTTTGGTAATCAAGACACTGTAGGTCGTCATCGGCAATTGTCGTATCGAGCACGAGTGGCCACGCGTACACTTGTTGTTAGAGATAGCTTCTCACACTTGTTGTTCTCTCTTTATCTCTCTCTCTCTCTCGCTCTCTCTCTCTCTCTCTCAGTCAGTAATGCTTTGGGCGAGTCGGCAGTGAAAACAACAAGCAGCAGTAGAGGTATCGGGAACCAAGCACTCGGCCCAGGCATCATTACGGCTGTCGTTCTTTAGGATTTTAGTTCATCGATCTCAGCGTAAGTGATCGCAACACGACGCTCGGCTCGATTGTGTCTGACTTCGGTTAAACAACAAACTATTTTTTTTGTGCGCGCTGCTTGAAATTGTTATCAAATATAATGATTACTATTATAATTTATGTTTTTTTTATATTGTCAGATCATATCGATTGCTGATCATTGTGTATTAAATAATTTATTACTATTCATATTGTATGTGTGTTTGTTGCGTTTTATCAGTAACAAATTAGAGAGCAACGCGCGACACCAATGGCTGCTTTGTTATCGTTGCCGTCTTTGACTTCGTAAGCTGATCACGCCTTAATCAGCGTTACGGTTAATTGTTTACAAAAAATATTTTCGAACGAATTCAAATTATAGAAAAAACCGAATGAAAAAACCTACTTATAATATAAATGACACAGCTAAGCACAAAAAAAAAACACTATATCAAAACAAAACTAGCGATCGCTGCGCGGATAAGCGGGTTTATCTTATCAATGCCACCAACACTGCCAGAACGTCCGGAGGCATTCCCATTAATAGCCACAGCCCCAAACACCATATAAACCATTCACAGGCCGCGCAAACAAAATAATTCGCGTTCACAGAAAACGGTTCGATGTTTGTTTCGACGCTTCGCCGACGACGCGGCGCTTGATTCATTTTGTATTTGAATTTTGAATGTATTTCACCGGCATTCCTGTAGTCCATTAATTTATTTGTTTAACAACTTTGAGTACATATGTACATAAGTGTATCAAGATTGTAGGAACTTGCGTGAAATTGACTATGATTACACTGGGCGCACTTAATAGCTAATTTGATTCGAGGTATTATTCTCTGATTCCAACCATTTAAAAAAACTTATTGGCGGTTTTCTTTGCCACCTTAAACAAAGTGATCGTGTTAAAATATGGAAAAATAATGAATGTACATAAATATAAATAAGTGGATATTACTAGGCCACGATATTTAATTTATATTGTGTATATGTTATCAACATAACATAACATATCAACTTTTTCAAATACATATGGGGCCACACATGAGGAAAAACACTTATAATTGTTCTATGTTAAGACTTTTTAAAATTTTTCAAATCTGATATTTGGCGTTGTTTTTTTTATCAAAGTAAGCTTGCATATTTTGTGTTGCTTTTTTTGGAAGTAAGCTAAAATATTTGATCACTAAAAAATAGTTTCATACGGGATTTTCCTGAAAGCTATTGAATATATAATATATATAGAAGAATTCTTCCGGTTCTTACATGATTAGTATATTTTAAAATTTTATAAAAGATAGGACATTAATAAAATTTTTACATCATTATCTCAAAAATCGTGTTTTTTGAGTAATGCTAGTCTTGAAATAAATACAAATATTATATGTGTATTATTCGTTCATACACACTATTAAATTTAAATCACTGGTTTTGTAACTATAAAATTTTGAAATTAGAAAATTATGTTTCTTATGCGGTGTTTGTATTAAGATTTGTTCAGATTTATTTTGATGAAATTCGAAATAAGTTTTTATTTTTTCCCTTGTATTTACATAACTGCGTAACGATTTTTTATAGCATTCTAAAATAATCAAAAATGCAAGCTACCAAATAAAAAAAAAAATAACCTTACAAAATCAGATTAAATCATTTTATTTTTTAATAGCATCGTCATAAAAACAGTCTTACAAAAATAGTAGGTTTATGTATTAGATACAATTTGGTCGCTACATAATGTAATTCTTTAATCTCAAAATGCTCAAGCTGAGAAGTTTTGTAGAATTTTTAAAGCGTCCGTCAGACGAGCGCTTTTTAACCGACACTTGCATGCAAAATTTTAAAGCGTCGGTAAGAAACCGACGCTCATCGATGGAAATAGAATGCGTCCTATTCCATTGGTTTTTTGCGTCGGTCAAATCGTGCCACGTTCCCATTGCATTTTTTGGGAATTTTTTGGTGCTTTTCGGGAAAAATAAAGCGTGCATGGAATAAAAGTATGTTGAGTGTGACCACCCTAAGAACAAAAAAACAGATGGGATTTTGGTGTAAACACCGATGCGAATACTCTGAATGGCGAAATTCACCGTGTAAGATTTTTCCAATTTAGGGGGACTTAATTCAGTAGCGGTCGTATTTTTAAAGCTATCGACTTGAAATTTGGTCTGAATGTTCAACTACCGCCAAAGAAATTTTTGAACTAAAAGTTAAAGTGGGCGTGGCACACAAAAGAGCGTTAAATACGGAAAAACTAGAAATTTTTATGTTTTTAACATAAAAACCGCAATTAAAAATAACAAATTTTTTTTTAAAATAAAGTATCAGGTTATTATTTTTTGTTTAAATTTTAGCCAACAAAAAAAAATTTTTTTAAAATAAATAATAAAAAAAATAATTTTTTTTTTCAAAATTGATTACTTTTGTGATATGCTCATGCTTTTGATTGTAACTTCAAAATTACTGGCCGGAAAAATTAAAAACTGGTTTTGATTTAAAAGTAATTTATTTATTAAAAAAAAGCGATTTTCATATTTTTCACTATTTTTTTAAATTAAAAAAAACAACTCAAAGTTAAAAAAAATAATTTGTCGAAATAACTTTTTGAAAATTTTTGCAGATCTTTACTTTTTCATTGCTGTGTTTTTAAGCAGCAATCAGAAAATTATTTTATAGTTCTTCTGCTGCTGTTTCAGGTTAAAGGAGCGACATCTATCTTATAATTAACGTGTTTTATCGCGCTGAAGCCATTTTGCATTATTGGTCATAAATCTGGATTTATCTCTCCTAGATTCAACTTAAATTCATTGCACATTTTTGATAAGTAAAACTTTAACTTTTTATGATCAATATCAATGCCAAAAAATCATCCCTGCGTGCTCTAGAAGTGTGTTAAGCTTAACGGTTCTTACGTTGCTTGACCAAACCTCGAAAACCTTTGCGCTCATTGCAAAATTGAAGGCCTTTGGGCAAAATTTTATTGCTGATCCTGATTCAGAATGCAATTTTCTGCAATCGGTGTATGCTCCGGTTGATTTGAATATGATTGAATATTGTTAGTTTTTTTCCACTAAAAAAAAAATATTGATATAAATTTACTTACTTTTCGGCACTTATTTTCAACAAATAATAAAAATTTTATAGCACTTAAAATCAATAATGATCCAAGAATGATGGAAAAAATAAATTTGACTGCTCACAGTGACCACTCGATCCAATTGAAAAGACTAAGCTTTGTCAACTGTTGCTCGTTGAGCAATGCAATTTTGCATGCATTTCAAATGCACCGGTTCAAGAACCGTTATTTTCTAAACAATCATTTTTGGATTTGTTTTTGGGCTTGTTTTCGTACCATTTGAACATTTCTAAATTGGCTTCTCAAAGCTCATTGACCTTAAAAATATTTTTTTTTTTAATTAAGTCTCCCTAGATTGGCAAAATCTTACACTGTGCGTCGTCAAAAAAGTGGCGCTGAAAAAACCTCGTGCGAAGCGCCTTTAATGGTCCAAAAAAAAATCGAGACATGGCTCTCCGTGCTAACACAATTATGTGTAAAAATACTCAGGGCAAAAACACAAGCCTTTTAATACTTTGCCATTTAACTGTATGGTTTGTTAAGCTTTAATTCCATTTTAATTAAATTTAAGTATAAACGATTTATACATTTGCGTAGTCACTATATACTTTAATTGATTCCAGAAAATCTGCATCCCAGTTTTCATAGCTCGAATCCAAAAAAATTAATAACTAATGAAAGGACAAGTTAAAGGGCTAAGCGAACCGGTTTTCGATACTCGACTAAAGTACCATCCGCCTATTTTTATATGTAAACTTGTTTTTCAACCCAGAAAGGCAAGAGACAAGCCGAATAAAGAAACTCTATCGAAGCCATGCATTTAAAAAGCTTCAGATCATTATCATAATTTCTGTTAATAATATATTTCTGACTGTTGGAATGGACATTGAACTGTTTAGCGATCCCTGCGGCGGTAATTTTGCAAGAAATTAAAATATATATTTTTAGCTTTTGTTTTTGTTTATTTTTGTGTTTTTTTCATTTCTACATCTTCGTAGTTTCTTTTTATTTGGACTCGCGCAACATCGAAAATAAGCGAATTTAAAAAACAAAACAAACGGACGAAATATTTTAATTGTGTACAATTTGGTCGTATTTTCCGAATTTTGTACGTTACTACTACAAAAAAGTTACGTTCTTTCGCAGCTGGTAATAACACAACTTTAACAACAACAAAAATAAGTAACAACAATGACAATAATAACAAGCATGTATTTATTATGAGCATTTAACTTCACCAACAAACTACATCAACAAAATGTACACATACAAAATTCTACAAATTTGAAATAATACCCAAAAAAGCAAATAAAAAAGTGACAACTACTATGTATGAATGCATGCATATGTCAACATAAATATTTTAAGAGCAACTCTGTTCGTGATCGTTCTTTTTCTTAAACGAAGTCCAAAAGAAAAGAAATTAACAGAAAGTTTACTCAATACCTAAAATAATATTGTATGTGTTCAATTGTTATATTTTGAAGTGAAGCGAAAAATAAATAACAGTATATACAATATTAACAATAAAACAACCATTACAATAATCTAACGGTCACGAAATGCGTTTCACGTATAATCAGTATAAGTATTACGAATCTGGATATCGTATTCCATCCAAAATGCACAATTTGAGCCATCATCATGGTGGAAATGGTAGTGCCGGCAAGATCAACAACAACAATAGCAGCGGCGGTCACAACAACAGCAACAACAACAACAGCCATCATCACTACACTCATCACCACAACAACAATAATAACAGCAGCAATTTAAACACAAATGCATTCCAACATCATTACAAAAGCAATTTCGGTAAGCTACCTGGCCGTATAGAAAGTTGCATTTAAATGAATAAAATTGAATTAAAAAAATTTAAACTAGAGCTGAAGAAAGTGAACAACAAACCCAATATAAAGTATTATAAATACTAATTGGAGCTGCAACACAAATTCCAGAAAGTTACTAAAACGGAAAGCCCGCAGTCAATCGCACACGACATTATGATAATCTGTGCCAGTGTCTATAAACAGTGTTTTGATTTTACATATTAAACAAAAGTGTTAGATCTCAAAATTTATAATTTTTGAGTTTTCTCAATAAAAAAGGTTTTTTTATCTACTGTGAAGGCTTCGCTGGAAAATTTGATTTATTAGTTTTTTGACTGTACTGGCATCCAAAGAAAGGCGTAACTCCGCTTTCATTACAATAAGTAGTTCGATTTTCACGCTCGCAATATAATACATCATGTGCATTCATATGTACTTGGGTATGCACTCTTTTTGTATATATATACTTATGTATTTATATAAACATAAACGTCCGTTATTAAAGGGAAAATAGAAAATTTGCTACGACTGTTCGATCAGATCGAATTATATACCGATAGCAAAGTATGTCATTATCTAACAAATGTGTTTATTAACCCTTTTGATATCTAGCCTGCCAAACTTTTTTTTTAAGAACAAATTTTATATACAATTTAATTCTATTCTTAAAAAAAATTTTATATCAGAAATTCTGGGGCATGTAAATGATTTTGTAATTAGAATTTTATCTCGTAGAGGTTTTTTTAAAAGATATCAGACATTTTTGAAATTGCCTATACCGTGCTTAAGTACCATGAAAAAAAATAATACAGAATATAAGAACCCATTAAATCAAAATGCGTTACAGTAAGACCCTAAACGTCCAACTCATTTCAATAAATTAAATACCGCCTTCATAAAAAACAAAAACAAACTGTCTGGCAGTACTGGTTATTTTTGCAACACAATAAAATTGTATACCCTTCTGGCAAAAGGTACTTTCATAGAAGGTTATCAATTTACATACTTAAAAAAAAGCAAATATAATTTAAATCTAAATCAGATTTGGGAATATTGTAACAATTCAATGCTTTTCAATGCCACAAAGCAAAAACAAACTTTCTGGCAACATTAGTTTTTTCGCAAAAGCTATCAGTGACATATTCTCGAGCTCTGACTTCTACGACACTTTGTTGCTGTAGCCTTCTATTTAATTTAAGTGAAATGTATATATTCAGCTAACAATATTAATATTTGATTAATATCAACTAATATTAAACAATTCATTAGTTACATAATAAATAAAAATTAGTTTGCAGGAAGGCTCCAATGTTTAGATCTTTTGAATAAATGAAAGCCCGCATTGTCACATAACTTATCTAAACTATCTGGCAGCACTGGTTATTTCTGCAGTGAACATGCATGTATTAGGCAAGCAATGTAAAAGTATTAACAGGTAATATCTTGCCGAAACGAATTTTCACAGATAACACAAGTTTACATCCACTTTGTGAATTAAATCGAGGTGTGATTTTCTGATGGACATTGGCCTCCTAAGTACGAAAATCGAACTCATAATTTGTTTCATGGAAGCGTTTTCGAAATATTAAATTTTATATTTTTGAGTATATTGCCAGTTTTATTTAACCGATTCAAATTCAAGGTATCTAAATCCTCTACAGCTCTCTTATATACAATTTTGGGATTGGCCCAGTAGTTCAGATCCTAGCGATTTTAATATGTAAAAAAAATCCTTATTTTTTGTAATTTTTTGAGTTCGAAAACTCACATATCGCCCTGGCAAAAATAGAAATCGCCAAAATAAAATGTGTTTCTAAGGTTTTACGTAAAAATTATTCTGTTACGAAGAAAACAAGCTATTATTCAAGCGAATTTATCAATAAATTGCGAAGTAATACATTTTTCAGTGAAAGACCATAATTATGATTTTTATCGATTTTCAAGTTAGGTTCGTATGGCAGCTATATGATATAGTAGACCGATTTGAACCAAAATGTATAGGACCATCCTTGATGCTGATTCTGTCAGATTAGTTTAAATCAGGGACCGTAATCATAATAAGTTATATTATAAAAATTTTATAGTAATGATTATATTTTAATTTTTACTTTTTTCTTCACTGTTAATAATTATTTTTGAGTAATTTTTTAAAACATACTGTAATCATTATTTTTGATAAAAAAAAAAATAAAGCTCAAAAGTAATAATTATTAATGATTTTTATTTTTCTTCACTGATAATAATTATTTTTGAGTAATTTTATAAAACTTAGACCGTAATCATTATTTTTGATAAAAAAAAACAAGAAGGCGCCGGCTACAATCGAGTGTGCTCGACTGAATAATACCCTGTGCCCTGGCTCAGGGTGTGTATTACATCTATGTGATCTAGTGAACCGATTTAAACCAAATTACAAGTTCTCAATCTGTGAGTTTGGTTGACTTATCTCTAAAAACAACAATAATTTTCGTTCCTATGGCAGCTATATGATATAGTGGTCCGATTTCAACCAAATTTTATCAGGATATATAAGACCATTTCAAATGCATATCCTATTAGTTTGGTCGAGATCTTTCAAACAACAAAAAAGTTTATTTTCGACTGATCGTTCTTATGACAGCAATATGACTTTGTGGTCCGATTGAATAAATTGTATTTAATTTAATTAAAATAGTAAATAGTAAATCGTAATCGTAATCGTAATCGCTGAAATCGATGTTGCTCATGCCAAGAGTAGCCATTATCTAAAATTTGCTCAGCTTGTTGAAGTCCGGCAACACCAAATAATCTCTCCCACTCTTCTTAATCATCGAAATCAGCTGTTAAAGGCTGCTGCATTGCGCGCGCAATTTAAATTTAAATGCTATGCTTTAATATTTGTGATTCTTTTTGCAGAATTTGTTAAGCATATAAATACAATGATAATAAATGAAAACCTATTGAGCATATGTGCGAGCTTACTAGCTTATTATTAAACATAATAATTATTATAAATTCAGAGATTTCAGTGTTGTAAAACGATCTGTCGTCGAGGTGTCGAGTTGCAAAATTATAAAGTGGCATTTATACATATCGCTTTTTGCAATGCATACTAATATCTACATACATATATTTTAACACAATCGTAATATGTATTAATTTAAACCATGTTAATATATTAAAATAGGATAGAAATTGTAGCCAAATATCTAAAATTTTGCCTATCGCTCGTATTTGCGTTCGCACTCTTCGTACACGTGCTCACTGTTATGTTTTTGCGCAAACAAATGTGCATATGCTATCTCGATCGCACTTGCCTATGTCTATGATTTTGATTTATATGAATTAAAAGCAAATTTGAAATATCTTCTCTATTTAATAGTCAATCGCTTTGAAACTTTCAGGGTCATTAAATTGGCTTACTTCTTATCTTCATGTTTAATTAAGAAGTGTTTTATTAAAGATCGCGTCTGATAATCGTTTTTTTGCGATTGGCAGGCGAAAGAGGCGTGGCATCTAAAATTTAAAACAAACTTGATCTGCGCCCGCTATCCAGCAACCTTCATACCAAATTTGAAGTCTCTAGCTTTTATAGTCTCTGAGATCCTTTGACTCAAACAGACGGACATGGCTCAATCGACTCGGCTATTGATGCTGATCAAGAATATATATACTTTATAGGGTCGGAGATGCTTCCTTCTGCCTGTTACATACATTGCACAAAACCATTATACCCTTTTTGACCATTTTCAATGGGCACGGGTATAAAAATAAAACTCAAGAGTAATGATCAAAGCTAACTCCCAGCATAATTTTTTATACCCGTGCCCATTGAAAATGGTCAAAAAGGGTATAATAGTTTTGTGCAATGTATGTAACAGGCAGAAGGAAGCATCTCCGACCCTATAAAGTATATATATTCTTGATCAGCATCAATAGCCGAGTCGATTGAGCCATGTCCGTCTGTCTGTCCGTCTGTTTGAGTCAAAGGATCTCAGAGACTATAAAAGCTAGAGACTTCAAATTTGGTATGAAGATAGCGGGCGCAGATCAAGTTTGTTTTAAATTTTAGATGCCACGCCTCTTTCGCCTGCCAATCGCAAACAACGATTATCAGACACGATCTTTAATAAAAACACTTCTTATTAAACAGGAAGATAAGAAGTAAGCCAATTTAATGACCCTGAAAGTTTCAAAGCGATTGACTATTAAATAGAGAAGATATTTCAAATTTGCTTTTAATTCACAAAAATCAAAATCATAGACATAGGCAAGTGCGAGCGAGATAGCATATGCACATTTGTTTGCGCAAAAACATAACAGTGAGCACGTGTACGCAGAGTGCGAACGCAAATACGAGCGATAGGCAAAATTATCGATATTTGGCTACAATTTCTATCCTATTTTAATATATATACATGGTTTAAGTTAATACATATTTACGATTGTGTTAAAATATATGTATGTAGATATTAGTATGCATTGCAAAAAGCGATATGTATAAATGCCACTTTATAATTTTGCAACTCGACACCTCGACGACAGATCGTTTTACAACACTGAAATCTCTGAATTTATAATAATTATTATGTTTAATAATAAGCTAGTAAGCTCGCACATATGCTCAATAGGTTTTCAATTATTATCATTGTATTCAAATGCTTAACAAATTCTGCAAAAAGAATCACAAATATTAAGGCATAGCACTTAAATTTAAATTGCGCGCGCAGCCTTTAATTGCTGATTTCGATGATTAAGAAGAGTGGGAAAGATTATTTGGTGTTGCCGGACTTCAACAAGCTGAGCAAATTTTAGATAATGGCTACTCTTGGCATGAGCAACATCGATTTCAGCGATTACGATTTACGATTTACTATTTTAATTAAATTAAATACAATTTATTCAATCGGACCATATCATATTGCTGTCATAAGAAAGATCAGTCGAAAATAAACTTTTTGGTTGTTTGAAAGATCTCGACCAAACTAATAGGATATGCATTTGAAATGGTCCTATATATCCTGATAAAATTTGGTTGAAATCGGACCACTATATCATATAGCTGCCATAGGAACGATCAGTCCAAAATCAAGTCTTAGTATGATAAACTTTTTTGTTGTTTGAGGTATCTCAACCAAACTAACAGATTGAGAATTTGTAATTTGGTTTAAATCGGTTCACTAGATCACATATGTAGATGTAATACGAACAATTAGCCAAAAAGTTAATGCCGCATCATCACACCTTCGGCATGCCTAACGTAGCGCACCTACGTATGACCTATCGGAGAGCTAGGGCACAAGGTATTATACAGTCGAGCACACTCGTTTTCTTCTAAAAATTTAAAAAAAAAGATATTTAAATTAATTTTATATTTTAAATGATCTTTTTTTTCGCTCAAAATAAGACTCAACAGTAATTTACGTTTTTTTTTTTTCAATTTGTTTATTTTAAGCTTTTGTGTCAAATTTTGTGACACGTTTAATTATTATTTAATTATTTACGGTCCCTGGTTTAAATATCTCAAACAACAACTAGTGGGCGATGCTACAGTCGAGCATACTCGACTGTCGGAGACCCGGTACTTACTATGAAAAAGCAACTCCTGATTAAAAGAAAATAATATAAATCTGTAAATATATAAAACATTGTATCAGGAGGTATAAGACAATAGGAAATTCCCAATCTGCGAGTCTGATGTGGTGATATAGCAGAGCGAATTCAATCAAACTTGGTCAGAATGTCAAAAATCACCCCAGATGCATATTCTGTTAGATTGGTTAAGCTATCTCAATAAACAAATAAGTTTTTCATGCTAAAGCTTAATTTCTACTGATTGTTCCTATGGCAGCTATATGATATAGCAAACCGATTTCAAACAAACTTGGTCAAAATGCATAAGACCATCCTATATGCATATTCTTTTAGATTGGTTGAGATATCCTTTAAATTGTCTTTTAAATTAAGATATTTCTAATTTGTGGGCGTTAAAGTGGGCGTGGCAAAAATCTAATACAAACTTGATCTGCTTGCAATGTAGACGGACCTACGTACCAAGTTTGAAGTCACTAGCTCTTATAGGCTCTGAGATCTGGCTATATCGACTCGGCTGCTGATGCTGATCAAGAATATATATACTTTATTCTGCTTGTTACACACTTTTTTTTATGACAAAGTTAATAGACACTTGTTCTTGTTTTAAGTACGGGGTCTAAAAAAGTTTTTCTTACTTAAACTTGATTTTCGACTGATCGGGCCTATGGCAGCTATATGATATAGTGGTCCGATCCTAATTTTGAAACAAACTTGATCTGCGGCTGCTAGAGCCTACATACCAAGTTTAAAGTCTCCATCTCTTATAGTCTATCGACGCTATCAAACAGACGGACGGACATGGCTCAATCGACTCGGCGGTTGACACTGATCAAGAATATATATACTTTATAGGGTCGGAGATATTTCCTTCTGTTTGTTACATACATTTCACAAAACCATTATACCCTTTTTGACCATTTTCAATGGGCACAGGGTATAAAAAAAACAAGATTTTTAATTAAAACAAACAAAATAATTAAGAAAGCCTTTTTATTCTTATTAATTTGGCTTGAGTGAAAAAAATACGAATAAGACTTTGGACTCTTCCAATCTATATATATAAAACTCTTTGTCCTGACTGACTCACTGACTGACATATTAACGTGTAGGCCAATCGGTTAAAGAATGAAGGCTGAAATTTTCACACAATATAACTGAGACAATTTTTTTGTGCAATAAGACGGCGTATTTTGATATTCGACCTGTGAGTTGGTCAAATTCGGGCGACAAAGTTCAAGGAATTGCTTAGTATGGAAAACTTTTTGTTTCTTAAGATATCCCAACCAAACACACGGATCGTATATTTAGGGCTGTGCATTGCATCCTGACCAAATTTGGTCAACGTTGTATTACTATATCAAATAGCTGCTATCAAAAATTTGTTGATTGATGTTATGTGATGATTTAATATCGTAGCGTTAATGCAAAGTTTTTTTTTCGAACTCATTGATTTTTTGATTACAAAAATAATAGTTTATTACGATCCTTGCATGAGTTAAGAATAAGTTGCACATTTAATTAAACAACTTTTATATGTGAATTATATTAAGAAGTCCTAAAATCTTATCGCGTTGGGTTACCTCGTCTCACAGATAAGAATAACTTCTTGTCGTCGGGTGGGAGTGTGAAAAAGCGCACTTTTACGTAGGTGGGTGGGTTTCAGATTTTCTTAACGGTGCACAATGGATCCGCTTGTATTGAGGCGCAGCCAAAAATACTTCTGATGTTAGTAGAGTGGTGAAATTTTCACCAAAGCTCTTAAAAAATATTTAAAAATGTGGTAAAAAGATGAACAGGATTTGTCGTTGAACACCGCCCCCACCCAATCCCCAACTATAACCATTGTCAATATACACAATTTGAAGAATAAGAGAAACGAGCAAATAAGAAACTATTTTAATACTATATTGCTACAAAAATTTCAAGTAACGTTGACTTATCTATTTTTAGAAAGACCCGTTAGATTTCCAGTAAAATCCGGTTTGCCTTTAAGAAGATTGAGACATTTAAGAGACAATTTGCTTATAGTTTGCTTGAATAATTTGTGATAGTTTTTTTTACTTTTGGCCTATGTTCAGTATTTTACAAAATTTTATATTTTCTAAAATTAAGAAATCCAAAGCGAGCAAAAATATTCTTTTTAGATTAGGGTGGTCCCACCCTTAATATTTGAAGCTTGAAGCTCAAAGTCTGCTAATTAAGAGTAGCCATATGAACTGAAAAAGTATTTGCGTTTCGTTGTGCAATTATCCAATGTGTTGTTCATGTTGGGGAGGGGGAGGTAAAAGCGTGGTCCAAATCAAAAAAAAAATTTTAAATTCTAAACTAGTCTAACTAAGGTTCATACCAAATACCAATCCTATCTCTATATTTAGAGTTAATGCCAAAATTTCGGGGTTTTTTACAATAGTTCTATGGACGGAACCACTGTGCGATGTAGTCTTGGCCTTGATTTGATGAGGATTGCCTTATCGCGGTTACCGATTTCGTTATTATCTTGAACAGTTAGGCGTATTTTCAAGTCTAAAAGTGTCAAAATCTTATGAGTTGACATTAAGACAGTAGAAAGAGGAAAACCAATGTAGAGAGAGGAAGATGGCATGCAAAGGTTTTCACACAGACAGCAGCTAAAGGCATGCCGAAGTCTCTCACTTTAACCGAGAGTAGTAGTAGCACTCCTGTGGAAGACCCTGTACTAATTCTGTAAAAATTCAAATCATGGGGCAGGCATACGTGCTCATATATGTATGTACATGCTTACGTAAATAAACACGTTTCAATCAGTATTTTGTTATTCTTCCTTTAGTCCGATACGTAATGTCGACTTGGCTAATTTAGTCGAACAAAAAATATTTTAAAATCCTTTAAAATGTTATTTTTATAGAGCACCGAAAACTTTTATTTTGATAAATTAGCTTTCAAATACAGCATATCTATGAATAAGCAGATATGGCTTTTTACAGCTATGCAGATTGTGCTAAACAATTTTTATTTTTCCAAATTGTAAATTTTATTCTGTGTTTGGGAAAGACAAAGTTATATAGTTAAAACAAAAATATTTCGCGACCGGTGCATTATAGGGAAGAAGAAAATTGCATTAGAAGTTAACCTATTTTTAAATCCTAAAGGCTGATTTTAAGCCGATACTTCCCCTATCCTCTATATGATATCGTAGTTCGATTTTAATGTAATGTATGAATGTAAAAAACAAGAACAATATAGAATACACGAATTGTGAGATTGGTTGCGATATCTCAAGAAACAACCAAATATTTCATACTTATGCTCAACCGATCCCTTCCATGAAAGCTAAATATCTGAAATAGCAGTCAGATTTTCACAACATTTTTGGCAGAATGTGTAAGACAGCACAAAATTATAAATCTGTAGGATTGATTGTGATATTTCAAAAAAACAAAATAGTTTTTCATACTAAAGGTCAAAATCACCGAAAATCGTATCTACTGGGAGTAAAAAATTTGTCGTTTTCTGCATTTAATTCAATAAACGATATTTTACAAAAAAAATAATATGGTAAATTGCATAATGATTAGAAAAATGTTTATATGTATTTATTGGTTTTTTATTTTAAATAATGATGAAATTCATAATGCAATAAATGTGTAATATGCTTATACTGTAAATAATAGTATCTTAGCAGAATCTTGTAAGAAACTGCGGAAGTAGACGATTTTTTCAATCTTGTTTCAATTATGAAAATATGCTAATAGATAAAAATAATAAATGGTTGATTCCCAAAAAATACGTTAAATATCAAAATCTGTGATGTGGTGTTTTTTCGTAATATGTTTGGAGAGAGAGGGATGTTGCATAAATGTCCAAATTTTGTTGCATAGCTTTTATAGCCTCTAACGAACAGCGCTATGTCGACTCGGCTGTTGATTCTGATCAAGAATAAATGTGCGTTATATGATAGAATATGCTACCTTCTCCCTGTAACATACATTCCAACAAATACAATACACCCTTATTAATTATTTTTTATGTAACGGGTATACAAATCAATTTATTTTCTCTTTTTTGATTGAATGTATTGATAAAGATAATATATAAAGGGACCAGAAATAAAATAAAATGTACGTATGCATTATCGATCAGCGTGTTCCATTTTGAATAAATTGAAAATAAAGAGCTCACAGCAGATAACTGACAGTAAGCAATGTTGACAAACAAATACGACAATTATTATGAATATGTAACACGAGCATGTGAATAAGAATCGGACAACATGGGTCGATGGATAGGGCTACCTTGGCCTTATCAGCTGACACAGCTGACTATATTTCGATGTTATTGCTGCTGTTATTATCAACTAGAACTGGACAATGTAATTTTAAGACAGAGCGCAAACCACCAGGCAGTATTTGATGTATTCACATACTCAAATTGAGCATCAATTGACCGTCTTAACTGCAACAATAAAACTCAACTTTGTATGCAATTGCATCAACAATGACCGCAACGGATATGTGCTATGAGCAAGATCATCAGATAACTTTCTCTCTCCTGCACTCCCTCTCTAGCAATCGCAGCCTCGTAATCAGGTGGGGTTCTTTGGCCTCTATTAACTCGCTTCCATTTCCAGTGAGCCTCGGGAAGTTAAATAGGAAATGCTAAGATTTTCTGTTAAATCTTTCCAAGTTGGTTAAAAGGCTCTTCTAGTTTAGCCGGCCGAATTTTACGTTTTTTTTTAATCTTAGAAAGTTTATTGAGAAAAATACCAAACTTAAAAAAAAAATCTCAAAAAAAAGTGTGACCAATGTTCACCCTATTGCGGGAGTATACTGCATACGAAAAAAACGGGGAACTAGTTAGCCTGAATTCCTTTATAGTGTGAGCCTCTAGAATAAAATATAAAATTTATTGCTGAAATGGCAAACATTTGAAAATGAAAAAACAGTTTTTTAAAAATTTGTTTGGCGATGATCGAGGTTCACACAATAGCGCCGTGAATTCTTCGTTGTTTGGCGCTTATTTAATCAAAATCGATCCAGAAAAACATGGTTTCGAAAAAAACGCGTTTTCAGTTTTGACTTCAATGTAAATGTGAATAAGTCACAAAAATGGCTGTATCTCCTAAACTATTTCGAAATTTAAAATATCCTTTTGGAAAAATATTTTTCAATAAATAACCTGAAGTAATATGAAAAAAAAAAAAATTCTAAACTAGAACACCCCCTTAAGTCGATTGAGCCTGTTAATTCTATCCAAGTCGAAGATAAGACGGTGCATCCAATGATCTTTCGCAGACGCGACCCATCAAGCTTGTCACTGCACTTCCCTTGCTGCTTGGACTATGACAAGTTCAATGCACCCTCCTAGCTTCTGCTGTTCTCATCTCAGCTCCCGTTTCCCGGTGCATTATTATCAGGCGCGTTTCAACCCGTCGTTCACAAGTCGGACAATTTTTACATTGTATTTAAACGAAGCACTTGGTTGGTTTGGTGTCTCTCTTTATACTAAGTATTATACAACAGCGTATTCAAGTCAACAAATGTGCCCATTCATACATATACCCACACACACATTTATCTACACGTAAAGACGAATATATTCATGATCAAGCAAGAAAGTATGTTGCACAAACTGATTGTTGTGCAGACATTGATACAATTGTGATTTGCTTTGTATACCCTGAGCGGGAATATTAAGTTTGTTAAAAATATGTAACGGGCAGAAGGAGGCGTGGCAGACCCCATAAAATATATATATTCTTGATCAGCATCAACAGCCGAGTCGAAACTGAAACTTGGTACACTTTATGGTATTTTCACGAAAAGGGGCAAAAACGGGCAAAAAGATTAATACCATCGTTATAAATCAAACATACTTTTCTTAGACGGAACACACCAAATCTTAGATTAGAATTGCTTAAATATATCACTTAACAAATGCAAATATAACAAAGCCAAATCACTTTAAACAAGTAATTCATGATGACACTTATAATTTAGATACCTGCAACTTTGTTTTCCATTTTGATTTACTTCAAAACTCAACATGGATTTTACTCAATAACGATTTGAAATCTGCTTTTATTAAATTCATCATTTACTGTCGAGTGCACTCGACTGTTCCGCTTTAAGTTCTTGTTTTTTTCCCGACCTTCGCCTTTTGATTTTTAAATAATGTCAATATATAACAAGCGGGAAAGGCTATAGTCGACCGCACTTTACTGTAGGATATTCTGAGCTCAGGCACTTTGATAGTTTAAACATATACAAACACAACAATCCTTTGCAGCTGTTTGGCACGCCAAAGATTTGATACCCTTGTAAATCTGTGCATTAAATATTCGACTAATTCGAAGCAAATTTAATTCAGTACGTAAGAGACAAAAGAAAATCTGCGAGTTTTGTTGAGAGATATCTCCAGAAAGAATATAAAATTCCATTGAAAACCTTAATTTTCGACAGATCGTTCAAAAGAAAATTTTATCATCTGCTAGCTTGGCGGAGATATCTTAAATAACAATAAAAAAATTTAATACTAAAAATGAATTTTCAACTGAACGTTTCTATCGCAGGTCTATGTAAGGCATGGCATCCAAAATTGGAAATAAACTGGACCTACAAACTTTAATTTTCCGGGTTCAATGAGAACTTAATTAGGATCTTTTTGCTCCTTTTCCCACTTGATGGAATGTATTGCCCTGGAGCATAAATTAACCATTTCAAAAATATTCCGCAGAGCTTAACAATTATTTTAACTCTTAAGGATCGATTCCCACTGTTCAATCGCTGTACGAGGGCACATTTTGTAATTCACCTAAAAAAAAACTTTTCAAAGTGATCAAACCCATTAAACGTAAAATATAATTAGCTAATGATGTATCGTAAAATATAGAAGAAGAAGCTACAACATTAGAATCACAATTGAAGACTTAGAGTCACTCCAAGTGCCTGCACGAAATAAGCAGTGGCATGAAAAAACTCAATAGCTTAAGTTTTTCTTAGTTTTAAGGAAAATTTACAGAAATAAAATAACAGTGAAATATCTATATTATGTGAATAGAATTCAGTGGAACGGTCGACCGGTTCTAACCGTATTAAATATTTGTGCCCAATTTTTAGTACTCAAATCAAACGACCAACGAAGGAATGAATGGAAAGAAATCAAGATATCTCATAAAATCTTCGGCCTCCCGAACGGCTGAATTGTTGCGGGTTGTCTCGTTTATGTATGTATATGTATGTTAGTGTGTGCAAAATTTGCACTGCAAATACGTATAAGGCTATCGAAGTGCCTGGTCTCAGGGTATCCTAAAGTCGAGTACAGTCGACTTCATCCGCATCGAGCGAAGGGAGCAATTTTTTAACCTTTCTAAAATTGAATCGTTAAACTGAGACAAACCGGTACTGATACCAACACCGAAAGGACCAAACCGAATTAGAAACTTTTAGCATTTATCCGTTTCGAAGCCGATATACATAGATTTTGCGTAACCGTTAACCGAAAACCAAAAAACGACCATAGCCGAAATCTTTAATAAAACCGATATTCGTTTGAGTTTGATTTGAATCTTAACTATAAAGATTTAAAATGAAATGTTTGGAATCGTGTAGCGATCGAAATATTATGCAATTTATATGCTTATTGATATTATTATGTTTAAAACAGAATTAGATAAATTGAGAATACATAATAGACTTATTTAATTTTCTTTTAGGCATGCGCATGACCATGTCCACAAACTCAACAATGAGTCCTCGGATACATCGCAAGGGGTTTCGCATACCATCGAAAAGACAGCCCGGCAAGGGCTTGCCCGGAAAATTGCACACAATTGCTAGGGTAAGCAAGAGTCTCAGTAGGACCAACTTCTTGACTCTAAAATTGTTGGTGGCAAATTTTTTTTCTATTAAATTAGACGGGAACGGGCAAGTTGGTGCCTGGGAAGCGCATACCACAAAGACCTCATCCTCCGCCCTGTGACAATTCTAATGACAGTGGTTTGGGCTTTGATCAGCACACGGAGCTGCGAAGAGGGCCAGCCGCCGTTTCAGGTGATGCTAGGATCAGCAGTGCCAGCAGCAGCAGTAGCGCCACGGACAGCGGGCATCGCACAAACCTGGTGGTGAACAGCGCGTTGACCAACACTGTGGCTGCAGCTGCGGCAGCTGCTGCTGCAAGCAACACGTTGCAGCAGCATCAACAGCACCTACCACATCAACAGCAGCAGCAACAACAGCAGCAGCAACAGCATTCACCGCAGCAGCATTTAATTCGAGCAATACCCGTTTCAAGGTGAGTTCCTCTAATCTTCCAGCCGGTCAGCTGTTTCTCCAATTATCTCGCTCCAACACACTCAAATATATTCAGGCACACTTACGCAAATACGATAGATATCCACACTGATACAAACGCATATAGGTGTTGAACTTCATAAGATGCAAAGTAAGCCGCTCAGTTACCAAGTCACCAGACGCCATTCAGTTTATTGTTTGAATTCGACAAAACGAACTCGTTTATATTATAAATAAAAGACATAGTTACCGATGAGCCCGAAGCTGCAAATGCAATAGAAATTTGATGTGGATTATTTTCTTTATTGTTCGTCAGTGAATCGTTCCCCATCAGCAGAGCACTGCGCCCCTCCAGTAGACGGCCCCACTTGGTTTTGAAAGGAAGTGTGTGTCTATCCAGGGCAAAGTAAAAAAAAAATCATCTTACACATATCCTTGGAAAAATAAATAAAAAGTGATTGTCATCGTCAAGGTTGAATTAATTAGCAGGTTAAGAATCCAAGTTAGCCAAAATTAAGATTCAGGTCAGCTAACGTTGTTCGAAGAAGATAACTAGGAAGTTTATTGTAATATAATAATTTCTTGCAATTAAGTGCAGTTAACTTCTAACTAAGCAAGATATTAGCTAACATATAAAAATGCCGTTAGGAAATTAATTTATGCAGCCGTGTTGTCCTCCCTTAAGCCTAGTACCACCGACACTTAAAAAACTTTAAGCGGAGTAAAGTGCTCAATATTTTTCTGTCGACGAGCAGAAAGACAGTGTTGCCAATGCAACACGAACAAATAACAAAAAGTTAAGTGGTAACTCTATACGTCAACTGTGGTTTGTCTTAAATTTAAACATGCAGAACTGATTTGGGTAAAAAGAGGAGAGAATAGGCAATGGAAAATGTAAATAAAAGTTAAAATAGAAGAAATATGCTATGGCACGCAAGCACAGCGCGTATTGGTTGCACTCATCTCTTTTAAACTTCTTATGGGGATTCTCCATTTGTATTAATAAAAAAAAACAAAATTATTTAATTTATGTATGTCCACAAAAACGATTTCAGTTTTCGTTCTTGCTTATAATCTACCAATATTGTCGTCGTTATTGACTCAATTCAAGCATTCGTCTTCGCTCCCACTTGCCGGACATTTCTCTGCTATATGCCTAGAAAAACTCTAAACAGTCAGCTGTTTGCAAACAGTTCTCGACAACGCCAGTTCCTTATCTGGCAACTTCGGTTTTTCTTGAGTCTCAGAATCTACTAGCGGAGATAAATATCAGTTTTTTCAGAGTTCAGTTTTCTTCGGGGTCTTTTTTTAAATGTCAGTACCTCCCTTTAAAGGCCCGGCCCGAGCCCGAAACAAATTTTTAATTCCCGGCACGGTCAAATTTTAAAGACGCCCGGCCCGAACCCGGCCCGATATTGCTATAGAAAAAAAATTTAATTTTTTCCTTATTCATTTTACCGCTTTGTTGCCTTCTTCTTCTTATAAACACACGTGAAATTAAGTTTGACCAACTTATCGATAAGTGTCATATCGACAAAAGAGATGTGTAAATAATATAGCAGTGAATTATAGAAATACTTTTGCCAATCGATATTAAAATATTTTTTAAATCGTGACTTTTCGGGCCTACCGAACCGTTTTCGATTCTCATGCACGAAGCCCGGGGATTTTTTGAAGAGGCCCGCGGGACACAAAGCCCGCACAGGCCCGTGCCCATCTCTAGTCAGTACTATGCTTTATAAAAAAAGAATTTAAAAACGTAATCTCAAAAGCACTTTAATTAAAATATGCAATTATATATACATATTACACATGCGTGACACATATCTAGATGTTTTTTATGTTTATGGTATTAACCATTTTATACCCTTGCAAATATTCAAGATACGTTAACTTGGGAAAGCAGCCATATAAAATATAAAAAACCTCTTTACGATGTAATATTCTAGTGACGGAAACATTTTCATGTACCAAAATTTCTGATATCCATTTTTGTGTAGATATCAGACATTTTTGAATTTGCGTATAAAATGCCTAAGTACCATGAAAAAAAATTATTAAAGAGAATAAGAACACATTAAACCAAAATACGTTGCAGAAAGACCCTAAAAGTCAACCCATTTGAATAAATTAAATACCGTCTTTTGACAAAACAAAAACAAACTGTCTGGCAGTACTAGCTATTTCTGCAATGCAACAAAAACAAACTTTCTGGCAACACTAGTTTTTTCTTTAATGCAAAAGCTATCAGTGACATAATCTCGAGCTCTGGTTGCTACTTTGTTGCTGCAGTCTTATATCTATTCTAAGTGAAATGTACATATATATTCAGTTAACAATATTAATAAATTAATTGAATAAATAAATAAATTATTTATATTATTAATTATTATTATTATATTATTAATTTAATAAATAATTGAATATATAACTTATACATAAAAAAAAGTTTGGCATTCGGCTCTGCGCAAAAAAGGTTATTTTTATTAGGTTAGAAGGATAGGGACTTTATTGCGCAATGTGCCGAATGCCAAACTTTTTTTTTTAAGAATAAGTTATATATTCATTTTAATATCGTTCGTCAAAAAATTGGATATCAGAAATTTTAGGGCATGGAAATGTTTTCGTCACTAGAATTTTACCTCGTAAAGAGGTATTTTTTAGAAGATATTAAGCCTAAGTACCATGAAAAACAAGGGGGCTCCGCCCCCTGCTCGCTTCGCTCGCGGTGCGAGGTGCGGGTACAGTCGAGTGTGCTCGACTGTAGAATACCCTGTGCCCTGGCACTCCGATAGTCCCATACCTTTTTGCAAACCGTTAGGCACGCCGATTGTTTGATGATGCGGCATTAAATTGACTTATTGTTCGAATTACATCTAAATGTGCTACTGAACGGATTTAAACCAAATTCGATCATACTGTTAAAGACAATATAAAATTCTCATTTCGTGAGTTCTGTTGGGATACCTCAAAAAACAACAAACAATTTCATACTAAATCTTAATTTTCGACTGACAGTTCCTATGTCATCTTTATGGTATAGTTCTCCGATTTTAACCAAATTTGATCAGGATATATAGGTCCATCCCAAATGCATATCCTGTCAGTGGGGTCGAGATATTTCAAACAACAAAAAAGTGTTTCATACTAAAACTTGATTTTGGGCTGATCGTTCCTATGGCGGCTATATGATATAGTGGTCCGATTTCAACCAAATTTTATCAGGATATTTAAGACCATCCCAAATGTATATCCAGTCAGGTTGGTCGAGATATTTTAAACAACAAAAAAGTTGTACATACTAAAACTTGATTTTGGGCTGATCGTTCCTATGACAGCTATATGATATAGTAGTCCGATTTCAACCAAATTTTATCAGAATGTATAGTACCATCCCAAATGTATATCCTGTCAGTTTCGTCGAGATATTTCAAACAACAAAAAATTTTTCATACTAAAACTTGATTTTCGACTGATCGTTCCTATGGCAGCTATATGATATAGAGGTCCGATCCAAAATTTTAAAACAAACTTGATCTGTGCCCCCTATCCAGGAACTTACATACATAGTTTGGAGTATCTAGCTCTTATAGTCTCTGAGATCCTTTGGCTCAAACACACGGACAGACGGACAGACAGACGGACATTGCTCAAACGATCAAGAATATATATACTTTATAGGGTTGGAGATGCTTCCTTCTGCCTGTTACATACATTGCATAAAACCATAAAAAATTAATTAAGAGAATAAGAACACATTCAGTCAAAATGCGTTACAGGAAGACCCTACAAGTCCAGCTCATTTAAATAAATTATACCGCCTTCTTGCAAAACGAAAACAAAATATCTGGCATCACTAAAACAAAAGCTGTAAGCTGTGGGTTCTATTGTGCACCGCATGCACTGCTTGCATTATTGCTGCTGCCATCATTCAATGCTAAGGAATTAAGATAGTCAGGCAATATGTAATATCTTGCCGACACGAATTTTCACAGATATGTGTTATATGTCAAAATACGCGGAAATAAGCTGCCTATAACATATAATAATTTCATAGTGATTTTGAGTGTAGATTTTTTTTAAATCGCCAATGAAATCTTAATTCTCCTGTAGCTTCTTACCTATGAACTATGCAAATATTACAGATATGCCTAAAAGATCTTCAAAATACCTTTTCAACGATATATAGAACATATCTGTAGCTTCTATCGTGTGGATACTAGGGCGGTTTAAGTTAGGTTAAGTTTAGCCAATTTTAGCGGTTTCCCGCTAAACTAGCTATTTTTCGAAAAAGTCGTAGAACAAAAGTATCTTATTTTATGATTGGTAATAGATCCTCATTCACATATTTTAGCTATTTCAACGCTTTGATACAAACAAACACACAAACAGACAAACTGACTTTTCATCTCATTTTGGGAAGGCTACTAAAAACCACTAAACAGATATTTATGATTGAGGTGTCATTCGACGCGTATTTTTGAGAAAAATTACCAAAAGGCTCCAACGGCCCCATTTGCTGCAATCATCTAAATTTCGCCCCTCCCATTTACACCTGTTTATCTCACGAACCAGGTGAGCTTCCAAAAGTCTTAGTATTCACTTTTGTTAGTTAGAGCTATACCTTTCTATAGGTATATAACTCGACCATATCAGACAGTTAAAGCTAATTTTCCTTTCTGCCTGTATATATTGCTAGTCGCCTTTTGCACCCTTCGTGATGCTTTCGTCACTAGCGCGGACTGCCGTCCGCAGTGATAAAATAAATTTGTAGGAAGACTCGAATCTTACGCTCAATTGAATAAATGAAATCCCACATAACAAAACTAAACTATCTGGCAGCTTTTGGTTATTTCTGCAGTAAACTTGCATGTAGTAAGCAAGCACTGTAAAGTTATATATAGTTAACAGGTTACATCTTGCCGGAACGAATTTTTACAGATATGTGTTATATATAGGCTATAACATATAACATATTTTATAGTGATTTGAGGTGCAAATTTTTTGAAATGTGCTCCAGAAAAAAAAAATTAAAGGTATGCCTAAAAGATCCTCAAATACCTTTCCAACGATATGTTGACCATTTTTTAAGGTTTTAGCAATTTCCCTCTAAACTAGCGATTTTTTGAAAAAGTCGTAGAACAAAAGTTTCTAGATCAATAAAAAGTTCTCATTCAAACTTTCAAGCTATATCAACGATTTGATACAAACAGACAAATTGACTTTTCATCTCACTTTCGGAAGGCGACCAAAATTTTATTGATCGAGGTGTAATTCGACGCGTATTTTTGATAAGAATAGTTAAAAATTTTACCAATAAGCTCTAACGCCCCATCTGCTGCAATTATTTAAATTCTGCCCCTCCCACTTACACCTATTTGTCTCCCGAACTAGGTAACTTTTAGAAGTCTTTTGTTAGGTAAAACTATATCTTTCGATCGGTATATAACTCGATCTGATCGAACTTGCGAACCCTTTGTGATGCTTTCGTCAAAAGCGCGGTCTGCCGTCCGGAGTGATACATATAAATGATGAAAATTATAAAATACTTACCAAAAATAAATATAATTTTCCAGGTTTGGTTTTATAGACAGGTATTTTTTCGATTAATTTTATCATAGTGGGTCATGGTGACTGTGTTTAGCGACCAGTGTGAAGTTGTTGTTGTTGGGCTTTAATTTTGTGTGCTTTTTAATAGTGCAACAGTATAATTACACGCACGTAATCGCATTGAAATCGCATTTGTATCTAATCAGTTGCAGCTGTTCAAGTTGCCGGGTTCTTGAAAGGGACCTTATCACTGTCTTTATGTCACTGGAACATAAAGAAATGAGGCTCTGATTTATACGATTAATACAAAATATTAGTTAAAAGATTTATTGAATTATATTTCTATTCTTCCAGTTGATAATTAAAATGGGTTTGCCTTATGTTAGGATTTCAGACAATCTTATTGATATTATTATTCCTGCTATAGATTGGGGATTTGCACGTTGTCTAATATTAAATAATGTTATGATATATGATACTACAACAACACTTGTTTATTTCAAATACACATATACTCAATTATATCACCTCGAATGTGAATACACTAGCTCGCACATGAATTGCATAATCCAATAAATATTATGAAAAATAAGGGGCTCCTATCCCCGGCGTGCTTCGCTAGCGGTAAGATGCTGCTAGAGTCGAGTAAACTCGACTGCTGTAGGATACCTTGTGCCCAGCCACTTAGTAGTCTATTTCCACACATATGATCCCATTGCAGAGCGCTGCAATCAATTATCGACGAATTGTTCCCATAAGAGCTATACGATATGGTGGACCGATTTGAGCTAAATATGGTCAGAATGTATAAGTCAATAGAAAATTTACAATTTGCGTGCCGTTTCAATGGCAACTATATGATAATATGGACCGATTTGCACCAAGTTGGTCAGGATGTACTGCACAATAAAAAATTCCCAATCTGTCAGTTGGGTTGGAGCATTAAGGTAAACATTAATGAACACCAGCCTCTAACTCCACTAATTCCGGCGGAAATGGATTCCAAAAATTATAAAGTGTAGGAATTAAATAGGAATAAACTATTCTCCAAGCATAAACAAATTCTAATTATTCTTTCTCAGTTAAAAAAAATCACAAAAAAACACTCGAATTTTATTCGAATTCGTTAAAGTAGTAGATTTTACATGTTACACTTTTCGCTAGATCCTCGAAATTTTGATTGTAATTTAAAAACTATAACGTTGTTAATATTTACAGTGTCTGCATTCTTTAAGTATTTAACTATCTACGAAGGCCAACTTTTATATTGCTTTCCTAATAACGATAAAACGGTAGTGAATCATTAAAAATGGTTGTATTGTTTTTCCAGGTATTCTTCATTAAGGGATACGCACTTTTGCATAGACTCAAACCAATTTTCGAACCACATTATCCACTTAGAACGAGCTTATAGAAGGCTTCTTCTTCCAAATCTTTTGATGAAAAATAGTGAACATCGCAATTAGTTCTTGATAATTGGGATAAAATAGTGTCAAATTAACGCTGTAAGTCGGGTGATTCATTAAGTCGATCATTATAATGCTTCAATCATGTGAATCGACGTGTAAGAGCTTACACTTCAATGGTGAAGGAAAATCTGTCATCGGTAATTGATTTTCCTAAATACTCCAATTACTTCTTTACAAATGACAGTCCACCAGCTAAAATTGACCGTTCTACGTTGCTTCAATGGAACAATTGTCCCATGATCAGTTTTATTTGTAAGAAACAGGTGGCCATTTGCTTTAAAGAGCTTTGACAACAAACGACATCTATGGGACTTTATTTGTTTTGGAACACCCCTACAGTCGATTGCGGTTTTGATTAATGTTTATATGTATTTATTCATAATTCGACATAATTTACGATGACATAAACGTGTTTTGATGTTCTTCGGATGTATTTTTTAGCCACATTTGAAGTAGCCAAAACTAAAAATATAAAAGCTGACACTCGTATTTCCGTACACAACTTAATTTTAAATTCAAAAATTTAAATAGTTATTAACCTAATTTTTTGATATTTTTCTGTCAGTTGTTGTAATTAATGGACAATAATTCATAGATAATAACACTAGTTTACAAAATCAACCACCAAAAACGAAAATCACTCTTAAAACTTGATCCATTTGTTTTTTTGTTCCATTTTCGGAGTTGTTCCGGCATTTTTAAATATATTGACTGATTCTAATTGACAGATTTGGCCAAGCAAGAACTTAAATTTAAGGTATCTAAGCATTTTACAATTTCCTATCATATAGTTTTGAGATCGGCTCAGAAGTTCAGATGCTAGCGATTTTAATAAGTTGACAAACTCGTTTTTTTTTGTGCATTTTCAAGGTCGAAATCTCACATATCGCCCTGGAATAGAAATCGCATAGATACAAATTTTTACTTTAAGCTGACACCATTACGAAGAAAATAAGCTAGTATTGATGAAAATCCATTAATAAATGGCGAAGTAGTTATTTTTTCAGTGGAAGACTAAAATTCAGCTTCTTAACGATTTTCAAGTTTGGATCGTCTGACAGCTATATGATAAAGTTGACCGCTTTTTAACAAAATTTGGTCAGGATGTATAGGACCATCCCAGATGCCGATTCTGACAGATTTTTTCCCTAACTTGAATCAGCAGTATCCAAACAAAAGTTCGAAATTTGGAGACTTCGACTAATGGAATTATTTTTTTTAAGTGAAGTTAACGTTGTTGCCCCTCGATTAAGTTCAAGTAACCAAACTAATTTCGGCCAATTAAAACTCGAAATATATTCGAAACCGTCGGAGCAACTCCGAAAATGGACAAAAAAGTTCAAAAATTAATATTTTGAAAGCCATAAGGTGGAAAAATGTTTTAGTGTGATTTCGTGTTTAGTGGGCCAAAATCCATGAGAAAATCACTCTTAGATTTAAGACAAAATAGCTGTAAGCTAGTGTAATCGCACGTAATTTCTACATAATAAAATCGAAATGTTTACACTTTAGAGTACTATCACAAATTATTGTTAAATCAAGATCTAAAGAAACATACCAATGTATGTGAGTATATGTGTATATATGTATATGTATGTAGATCGCGACATGCAAAGAAAATGCCCAACTATCTGGATGACATTAAACCGGATTCATCAGCATCATACGTAAAGGAGATGGCAACAGCAACTTACAGTGATGAGGACACGGGCTTTGGAACAGACAGTACCCAGACGGCGACAACAACGACAATTGGTTCCGAGCTTTTTGGCGGCATCTTCAATATAGCCATAGGTCACAAGGACGCCGAGGTGGCTGCCCCGAATACCTTTGATTTACAACAGCAAAAGCAACAGCATCATAATCAGGAACAGCACCAGCAATTTCATTATCCTGGATTACTTTTGCAGTTGCAGCACGAGCACGGCGGTGGACCTTCAGGTGGTGGTCGTGGTGGCAAGCACCTGAAGCGCAAGAAACTGGAATGCAACCAAGTGGAGCTCAACAACGATGATGCTTGCAGCGAAGATGAGTTTATTAGAAAGATTGCCTTTGTTACTGCTGTCAGCCAAGAAGCCATCAGCGACGCCAACAACGGCAGTAAAACACGCATTATATCAGTCGAAACTCTCTCTAATAACAAAAAAATTTGCGGTAACAGCAACGGCAACAACATCAGCGAACCAAAGTAAGCGGAGTTTTATTTACAGCTATCAGAACCACAAGATCTATAGCAGCAGAAACTACAACATCCCATTCTGCTTTAAAAAGTTTAATAAATACAAAGATACAGAATTGAAAAAAAAATCGAAAAATGTAAACAAAAAATCCAAGATCCCTTCGTTGTCACAACAACACAATGATCTTCAAATATTTTAAATGTTTTTAAGCCATTCAATTAAAGATAAGAGACAAATACCACAATTTAAGGGATATCAAAAATTAAATGAACAAATAAAAAAGTTTTTTCAAAATTTAAATAATTACATAATATCTCTCGTTCATTAAATTTATCAATTAAAAGATTTTAATTCCTATCTTGTTAAAATTTATATATATTTAAAAATTTGTAGATTTTTTGATTGATTTTTTATTATACATGTGTGTGTGCTATAACAACATGTGTCTACATACATATGTACATGTGTACATACATATATCGCTCTCCGCTCGTAAACAAACTGAGTCGATAACAATAAGCAAAGCACAAAATACAAATTTAAATCAAAGTAATTGCTTAAACAAAAGAAAAAAAAGAACTGCAAAGCTCAGCGTTGATTTTTCAGCAATTGTGTTCGAATCCGTTCGATATAATATAATTATATCACTTTTATTTCTATTTTTGTTTTGCTTATTTTCATTACTTTTATACAGACAAAAACAGAAAGCAAAAAAGAATAGTAGAAAGAAAAAAAAAGCAAATGTTTTAGCATTTTTGTTTTTGTTTCAAAATTTTAATATCACATAGTACATACGTATGTACATATATAGTTGTGGAGAAGTGTATGTATGTATGTATAGGTGTTCACGTATGAGCGTGTGTGTCTGTGTTTTATGTATGTGTTTTGTATAGCCATATATCATTGCGACCCTCATGTGTTGTGCGTATCCAAGTTAATTTATCCTGAGCAGCACATGTAGCACTAAATTCTTGATCATAAATCATTTATACGCATATTATAAACACAGACACAGACATAGCATTCTTATACGTATGTGGACTACTAAAAGAATTTTTATTTAGGATGCAACATCTGTGCCAAAGTCTAAGAAAAGTTCAAAGTACACCCTTGCCATTTTTTACGATCCTTAGACAAATAAATACAAAAGCGGCCACATAATAAACATTTCACGGGCCTCACTGTGATATAGCTTTTCCATTGAAATTTCAACTATATACAGCTTAATAGGCATTATTCATTATGTTTCTTAAAATTTTTCCCTTATCAGATTTATTGGGACGCGTACTGTGACGCGTGTGGCAAACAAGAGGCAACCAACAACGCCACTGAACAGCATCGCCAGATCTAATGATGGTCACGTGCAGCTTGAGATTGTTTCGCAACCGGAGCAACAGCATCGAGCTCGATACCAGACCGAGGGCAGTCGTGGTGCCGTTAAGGATCGCAGTGGAAACGGATTCCCTATTGTTCGGATAACTGGCTATGATAAAGCGGCAGTGCTACAGGTGTTTATTGGCACGGACATTGGACGCGTAGCGCCGCATATGTTCTATCAGGCCTGCAAGGTCGCTGGCAAGAACTCAACGCAGTGCAATGAGAAGAAGGTCGACGGCACCATGGTCATTGAGATCGACTTTAAGCCAGAGACAGACATGACTATTACCTGCGATTGCGTTGGTATACTGAAGGTAAGAAAACAAATTCTAAACCTGGATTTAATTCAATCTAATCACGAGCCAAATATCTAACAGGAACGCAATGTTGATGTCGAACATCGTTTTCCGGAGCACTTGGCGCAAAAGAACAAGAAGAAGTCCACCCGTTGCCGCATGGTATTTCGCACGCAGCTTACTCGCGACGATGGTACCACTGAGTCGCTGCAGGTCTGCTCTAATCCCATAATTTGCAGTAAGTTTCCCTTAATTAGAAAACATGTCTTTCGGAACTCTAGTAAACATAATTCAAAACCAAATCCTTAACCCAAAAATAATTACTCGAGAGGGCACGATTGCGAGATACCCTGCGGCCAAGCCCTTAATTTCTAGAGTTGTGTCGTTGCATAGTAGGTGAAATTATTTTATTATGCTTAAATTATTTTCTATTTTATTATATTATTTTAACTTTTTTACAGAATTACAATTGGTATGTCTTCATTATTTAAACATTAACAATAGAATATTTTATAATTATTATGTTTTGAAATGCAAGGTTAAATAAATAAAATAAAACTCGTAATGAAATCCTATAACCAATAGCCATTTGTCATCTGACATGAACAACTGACAAACTAAATAACTTCATAAAAAACCTAATCATATTGTTTATGAACAATATGGAAAACACGTGGATTTTTGAATTCTGTTTTTTGTATCCGAAATAAAATAAAGCGGGGAACTAGTTAGAATGAATGCATTTACGGTGCAAACCTCCAGAAAAAAATAAAAATGTTGTTGTAGAAATGGCAGCCATTTGATAATTAAAAATCGATTTTTCAATTTTTTGTACAAAAAAATATTAGAAAACAGTTAATAACGATGAGCGAGGTTCGAACGATAGCGCTTCATTAATTCTGCGCCGTTTGGCGTGTCTGAAAAATATTATTTCGAGAATAACGCGTTTAATGTTTTGACTTCAATATACATGTGAATGTGAATGAGTCACAAAAAATGCTGTACCTCCTAAACTATTTCGAATTTTGAAAAATCGTTTTGTGAAAACATTTGAGTATCTAAGCTAATGAAAAATGCCAAAATAAAAACAAAAAAACTAGAAGACCCCCTTAATGGCCTAATCATAATATTGTCGTTCATGAGCAACTGAAAAACTGAATAGAATGAACCATAATATCGTGATTTAATTCTTGACCAAAATACTCAAAATTACGTTTGGGCATTTCCAGCAAATCGAACTAAAAATCTCATGTCAATTAAATTCCTTTGCCATAGATTTTCTATAAGACTTTTAATTCAATTTCAATATTTTATGATATCCAGCGTTTTCCACTATCCATTGTATTGACAATTTTGGATTTTTCTTAAAATTAATAACCAAAATAATTAATTTAAAGTAAAATCTTTTAAATTAGTGTTTTTACGCAATTAAGCGAAAAATAACTGTTATTATAAAAAAGTGAAAGTGGAGCTATTTTTTGCTATTTTTAGAACTTATCCTTAAAATTTAAAAATTATAAAAATAATGAAAACTATTCTATGAAAATTTAATAATTTTTTTATTCAGTGAAAATATTAAGCAATACGTTAAAAAACTTTTTTGGAATAACGCAGTTCCAACTGTAAGTTTTTTGATTAAATATACACAGTTTCATAGTAGAGCAATTATTAAAAATGTTCAAAGAAGGCTGGTTTCGTGAAAAGTATTTAACAGGCAGAAGTGGGCTCGGCAGACCCCATTAAGTATATTCATTGATCAGCTTCAACAGCCAAATCGATATACCGTTGTTCGTCTGACTGAGATCTCAGAGATGGTAAGAGCTAAAACAGATGGTAAGAGCAATATCAGATTATTTTAAAATTTGGCCACGCTCACTGTGGGGGCGTAATTCGAAAAAACTGACATCACCTTCAATTTTATACCCTGCACTAAGGGCAGAAAGTCAGAAATTCTGGAATTAAAGTTTTGTTGTTCAGAAATCTTTGTTTTTTGAAATTTTCATACTCAATATTAGAGAAAGCAATTTTTTCCAATTTTTGCGGCCTACACTTTTAGTTTAACAGCTGATCAAAGTTAGCTGATGCTGAGTTGCTTTGTTCATTGAAAAAGTACGTACAATTTCTTTCAACTTTCAAACGTGAATGAATAAATAAAAATAAATATGGATAAAGTTAGTCAAGGTATGTTATAGGTATATTATTCAGTAGTTTTGTTTGTTATCCAATTGTCCAATTTTTGATGTGTATTTTTAGATAAAAACATACAAATGAATATGAATGTGTTCTGTGGAATATTACTTTTGAGTTCTGAAGGATCCCGCCGATTTTTTGTAAATATATATTCACTAAACAGTATTGAATCAGGTATCATTAATACCTTTTGTCCCTTTCTACCCCTTTCGTGAAAAATCACATGATGAAAGTGTAAATTTATGCTAAAAAATCAGATTTTTCCAGGAGCCAGCAGAGAAGGGCGGTGACGACATGGTCAAATTAAAAAATTGAAAAAATTTATACTTAAATTTATAAAAAAAGATTTAAATTTCATTCAACAGCCAAATCGATATACCGTTGTTCGTCTGACTGAGATCTCAGAGATGGTAAGAGCTAAAACAGATGGTAAGAGCAATATCAGATTATTTTAAAATTTGGCCACGCTCACTGTGGGGGCGTAATTCGAAAAAACTGACATCACCTTCAATTTTATACCCTGCACTAAGGGTAGAAAGTCAGAAATTCTGGAATTAAAGTTTTGTTGTTCAGAAATCTTTGTTTTTTGAAATTTTCATACTCAATATTAGAGAAAGCAATTTTTTCCAATTTTTGCGGCCTACACTTTTAGTTTAACAGCTGATCAAAGTTAGCTGATGCTGAGTTGCTTTGTTCATTGAAAAAGTACGTACAATTTCTTTCAAATTTCAAACGTGAATGAATAAATAAAAATAAATATGGATAAAGTTAGTCAAGGTATGTTATAGGTATATTATTCAGTAGTTTTGTTTGTTATCCAATTGTCCAATTTTTGATGTGTATTTTTAGATAAAAACATACAAATGAATATGAATGTGTTCTGTGGAATATTACTTTTGAGTTCTGAAGGATCCCGCCGATTTTTTGTAAATATATATTCACTAAACAGTATTGAATCAGGTATCATTAATACCTTTTGTCCCTTTCTACCCCTTTCGTGAAAAATCACATGATGAAAGTGTAAATTTATGCTAAAAAATCAGATTTTTCCAGGAGCCAGCAGAGAAGGGCGGTGACGACATGGTCAAATTAAAAAATTGAAAAAATTTATACTTAAATTTATAAAAAAAGATTTTAATTTTTTACTGCGTCGTAGAGAGAGGGGTTGGTAAAGACAGGGTCCAATTAAAAAATTAAAAAAATCATAAAATCTGCTTAAGCCTAACAAAAATTCATGCCAAATTTCAAGATTTTAGATTTTATGTAAATATTTAAACAAATCCAAAAAAAAAACAAAATCTGAAATTTTGAATTACTCTTACTAAAGTTGCTGCCAAATTGGAAAACTCTAGCTTTAAAACTGTGGTTAATGCCAAAAAAATCGATTGAATAAATTAAATAATGAAAAAAAATTGCCCATAAAGCCCTGTCCGGGTATATAATTTTTTTGTGTTACTTTTTTTATACCGTCAGTTGCGGGATCGCATCACCAACTTTCAGCACTGTGTGTGTGCAGAAAGCAAATAGAATTAATGGATAATTAATTTATTTTGTATTAACTCTGTCAGAATGCATGATTACCGAATTAGCCAGCAACAGCCTAAGCGGCGGATTAGTCGAATTGATCGGTTGGCGGTCATCACCAGAGAGCTGCAACGAGTAAACAGTTTTCGCTCAGACTCGAAGATCTACTTGTGACCGTTGTGTTTTGTTACTTGTTGTGAATCGTTGACACAAACGGATCAGAAAAGGAGTAACGAATCGTATCACTACTCGAATCATGACTCGAGTTACTTGTTTTTAAAATGTGCGCGACGGAGCGGGCAGGAGAGAGCAGCAGCAACCTCGCTGAAGTCTACCTAACTGTGTCGATCTACCCAAATGTGCGAGCAAAAAAAAAAGGTCTACACTGAAAGAAATTATTGAGCAGCAGAATAATTATATTATAATAAACCACATTTTAAAAATCATAAAGTCCTCAAACCTACTTTATCGTTTCACTCAGTGTAAAAATTGCCGCGGCGCACACACAAGATGTGCCTTTGCTATGTTGTTGTTGTTAATTTTTATGACGGTCATAAATGAAAAGGGTCGAAAATGCCTCGACTCGACTCGAGACGTGTGTGCGACGTCGCCTGCCCCGACCCCGAAAACCCCCTGCGTTCCAACCGCTGACAAACACACATTGCAATGTGATGCATAAGCACTGCGAGCGTGCGTTTGGTTATTCGTTTGTGTGATACGTTTGTGTGATACGTTTGGGTGATACGTTTGGGAGATACGTTTGGATGATACGTTTGGGTGATTCGTTTGAGTCATTCATTTGTGTCATGCGTTTGTGTTAGGCGTTTGTGTCAGGCGTTTGTGTCATGCGTTTGTGTGATTCGTTTTGTTTGAGTCGCGCATGCTTGTATAAATCGAAAGCGGCAGTCTGTCTTTGATTTGTCTCTTTGATTTATTTTATTTATAGGCAAATAAAAAGAGTGACATGAAAATAATTTTATAAAATAAAGATTTATTAATTTATATTAGTATTTGAGTTATTTTAGATATTATATATTTTATTTAATTAATGAGTTATTTTTATTTTCTAGTACTTAGGTATTAAAATTTTGATAAAATGAGTTTAAAAACAACAAACTATTAATTATAAATTTTTGTCAGTCAGTCAGCGAAGATATAGGTGCAATTGCTATTTTAAATTAAAACATTGCTCAAAATATATATCAAATATGCTTTACATTGCAATGTGTGTTTGTCAGCGGTCGGGCCACAGGGTGTTTTCGGGGTCGGGGCAGGCGACGTCGCACACACGTCTCGAGTCGAGTCGAGGCATTTTCGACCCTTTTCATTTATGACCGTCATAAAAATTAACAACAACAACATAGCAAAGGCGCATCTTGTGTGTGCGCCGCGGCAATTTGTACACTGAGTGAAACGATAAAGTAGGTTTGAGGACTTTATGATTTTTAAAATGTGGTTTATTATAATATAATTATTCTGCTGCTCAATAATTTCTTTCAGTGTAGACCTTTTTTTGCTCGCACATTTGGGTAGATCGACACAGTTAGGTAGACTTCAGCGAGGTTGCTGCTGCTCTCTCCTGCCCGCTCCGTTGCGCACATTTTAAAAACGAGTAACTCGAGTAGTGATACGATTTGTTACTCCTTTTCTGATCCGTTTGTGTCAACGATTCACAACAAGTAACAAAACACAACGGTCACAAGTAGATATTCGAGTCTGAGCGAAAACTGTTTACTCGTTGCAGCTCTCTGGTTTGGACCCAATATTTGATGCTCATAAGTTTAATACCTTCAACGTACAGAGAACAAATGTTACGGTTAAGCAGATAAGAAATTCACCGTAATTGGCAATCGCATCGTCCCTTTTTAATTTTTCTTATATTCTTTGAACATAAACCGAGATTTAAGAGAGGAAATATCAATACAGAATGTCTCTCATTAAGAACAATAATCAAAACAAAACGTGCAATAGAAATGTTCAAAACACAACTTTTGCACTTTTTCGACTTTGCATTTGAATATTTCAAAATGTGCTACGGGTAAATGAAAAATTGGCATTGATTTATTAAATTTCATATATTCCCTATAGTAATATGTTAAAGCAACATACTTGTATGGACTTTGAATATTTTGGCCGCGGTTGACATCTCTGTGGAATTGCCCATACGCAAAAAAAAAATATAAAAAAAATGTCTTAATTAGATGACAGCCTTAATTTACGATTTACTATTTTAAATAAATTAAATACAATTTGTTCAATCGGACCACAAAATCATATTGCTGTCATAAGAAAGATCTCGACCAAACTAATAGGATATGCATTTGAAATGGTCTTATATATCCTGATAAAATTTGGTTGAAATCGGACCACTATATCATATAGCTGCCATAGGAACGAAAATTATTGTTGTTTTTAGAGGTAAGACAACCAAACTCACAGATTGAGAACTTGTAATTTGGTTTAAATCGGTTCACTAGATCACATAGATGTAATAAACACCCTGAGCCAGGGCACAGGGTATTATACAGTCGAGCACACTCGACTGTAGCCGGCGCCTTCTTGTTTAAATCAACATTATTAATTTTTATACCCTGTGCCCATTGAAAATGGTCAAAAAGGGTATAACGGTTTTATTTAATGTATGTAGCAGGCAGAAGGAAGCATCTCCGACCCTATAAAGTATATATATTCTTGATCAGTATCAATAGCCGAGTCGATTGAGCCATGTCCGTCTGTCTGTCCGTCTGTTTGAGTCAAAGGATCTCGGAGACTATAAGAGCTAGAGACTTGAAACTTGGTATGTAGGTTTCTGAATAGCAGGCGCAGATCAAGTTTGTTTTAAAATTTCGATTGGACCACTATATCATATAGCTGCCATAGGAACGATCAGTCTAAAATCAAGTTTTAGTATGCAAAATTTTTTTGTTGTTCAAGATATCTCAATCAAACTTATAGAATATGCATATGAGGTGGTCCCATACATCCTGACCATACTTGGTTAAAATCGGGCTACTATATCATATAGCTGCCATAGGAAAGATCAGTCGCAAATCAAGTTTTAGTATGAAAAACTTTTTTGTTGCTTAAGATATCTTTTCCAAACTGAGGCAACATGCATGTGGGATAGTCCCATACATCCTGATCAAACTTGGTTAAAATCGGTCTACTATATCATATAGCTGCCATAGGAACGATTAGTCGAAAATCAAGTTTTGGTACGAAAAACTTTTTTGTTGTTTGAGATATGTCAGCCAAACTGAGACAATATGCATGTGGGATAGTCCCATACATCCTGACCAAACTTGGTTAAAATCGAAACGCTATGTAATATAGCTGCCATAGGAATGTATGATAAACTTTTTTGTTGTTTGAGGTATCTCAACCAAAGTAACAGAATACGCATTTGGGTTGGTATTTTACATCCTGACCAAGTTTGGTTGAAATCTGATATCAAACTTAGTATGATGTACTTTTTTGGTGTTTGAGGTATCTCAACCAAACTAACAGAATACGCATTTGGGATGGGATTTTACATCCTGACCAAGTTTGGTTGAAATCTGATATCAAATAGCTGCCATAGGAACGAATTTTAAGATTCACAGATTCAGAATTTGTTATTTGGTTTAAATCGGTTCACTAGATCACATTCGTATTACATGAACAATTAGTCAAAAAGTTAATGCCGCATCATCACACCTTCGGCATGCCTAACGTAGCGCACATATGTACGTATGACCTATCGGAAAGCCAGGGCGCAGGGTATTCTACAGTCGAGCACACTCGACTGTAGCAAGAGCCCCCTTGTTGTTGTTGCGTTTGCCTTATGTTGTTGCCTTAGATATTTCGTCACAGGCAAATCATTAAAGAGGAAGGGAGAAGAGAATAGGGCGCTCATTTGTGTGCATATATGTATGCGTATGTTTACCTATCCACACGCGCAACACACATATATGCTCAGAAGACCGTTTGATTGAACACATAAGCCGAGCGAGCGACCAAAACGCTCGATTGAGCGAAGAGCAACCCAAAGAAGATCGAAGTTTAAGGTTTTTTCGCGACAGTTTCGCATCGTGTCACTGACACGGTGTCAGTGGACGAGTGGTTTTTTTCTGACAACAAGCACGAGAGAGACCAATTATTGCGAGCTCTGATTTTCTCATGGACACTGGCCCCTAAATACGAAAATCTAACTTAACATTTTTTTCATGGAAGCGTTTTCGAAATATTCATGTTTTCGAAGTTGTTCTGACCAAATTTGGTTAAAATCGGTATACTATATCATATAGCTGCCATACTAACCTAACTTGAAAATCGATAAAAAGCTTAGTTATGGCCTTTCATTAAAAAATGCATTACATCGAAATTTATTGATGGATTTGCATCAATAATATGTTATTTTCTCCCTAACAGAGTCAGCTTTACGTAAGAAACAAATTTTATATTGGTGATTTCTATTTTTTCCAGGGCGATATGTGAGTTTTCGAACTAAAAAAAAAACAAAAAGGAACAATTTTTCAATATATAAAAATCGCTATCTGATCTACTGGGCTGATCTCAAAACTGAATACAAGTAGTTGTAGAGGGTTTATTTACCTTCAATTCGAGTGCTTGCTTGTCGGTTGAATAAAACTGAAAATATACTCAAAAATGTCGGAACAACTTTAAAAATTCGAAAAAAATAATATTTTGAAAACGCTTCCATTAAAAAAATGTTAGGTTCCATTTTCGTGTTAAGGAGACAGTCTCCATGAGAAAATCACTCATTAATTTAATTTAGAAAATGGCTCTAAGCTATTGTAATTAAGGATTAATAAGAAAATTGTTTCCCTTTCTAGAAATATCTTCATCGAACTCGCAGTGTTCGCAGATCTTTGGCGCTCCGAATAGCTCTTACGTGCCTAGGCGCAGGGTATCTTACTATCAAGTGCACTCGACAGATCCGCTTGTCTTAAAATAAACTATAAGCATTAAAGGGACCGATTTTGTTACCTTATTGTTGTTTACCTAGTTATGATTTGGAAGAGCTTCACGAAATTCAGATAATAATTAAACTAAAAAAAACTGATACAAAGGAAAACTGTTAACTTTTCATTATAGAAGTAATTAAAAATACAAATTTAAAAACAAAGGTATAATATCGTCTATAACTGTGTATATTCTAGGTCTCTAATTAGCGAAGTATGTCAAGCTTTTACTCTGCATTTCTGTGAGTTTTAGATCACATATTCGCCTTTCTTCCATGTACATACATATATATGTATGTGTATTGATTAGCTCGGTGATACAATTGTCGGCTTATGATCAAAACAAAAGCATACTTCTAAAAAAACAGATTATAAATAAATTTGAGTACCAACCAAATTAAGTACATTTGTTTAATTTTCGATACTTTTACTATTTCACTCTAATCTCTTTTTTCGAATCTGACAGCCCAACCACCCGGCGTTCCTGAGATATGCAAAAAATCACTTAATTCTTGCCCCGTGGATGGTGGCTTAGAATTGTTTATAATTGGAAAAAACTTTTTCAAGGACACGCACGTAGTGTTCAAGGAGTCCTACGACAGTGTCAATGCCGATGATCCCACAATGGAAATAGCCGTTCGCCAGCAGCTTATCGGTGGAACAGGTGCGCTTTGGGAACAAAGCGTTTTGCCTGATAAGGAGTACTTGCACCTGGTATGGAATGAATATTAATTTACTTAAAGATAAGAACTTCATACCAAGCATACATTAATTTATTTTATTTGGATTGACTAGACGCATTTAATATGCACAGTGCCGCCATATCTGCATCAGAATCTGTTAAAGCCAGTCTCTGTACAGCTGTCAATTATCTCGAGCGGCAAGAAAAGCGAGCCACACAACTTTACCTACACACCCAAGGGTAGCTATACGACGTTAGCGGCGGCCAGCACGTTAAGTAGCACAATGCATAGCCAAGGTATTTATTTATTGACTATTTCTATATAAAACAGCCCCCCGCAGGCATCATTAACCATAACCGTTTCAAGCGCGATTCAAACATGATCATACACAACAGCAATGCACACACATTAGGCGCAACACAGAACACGAAACAAAATACAAATCAACACTAATCCGTCAGGTAATCGCAGGCAGGCCAAGCCAGTTAAACGCACTATCGTTAGTCTATACTATAATACATACTCGTACATATATACACTCTCGTTGTACTCGTGCACATATACATTCTACATGTACATGTACGTACTCGGGACGTTCATGACCACAGTTAGCTCTAAACACAAAACGGAATGCATAAAAGGAATTTTACTGTTTTAACGTGACTTGCAAAAATCGAGTGATCATTTGTTAGCAATTAGATATGTACGTATTACATAGTATAGGCAAGTAAGTTCTTGTTTGTTTGAGGCAGTTAGCAAATTTTAATTACCTGTATGTCGACACAATTACGTTTCTATTAAATTTAACAAAATAATATAATTTTGTAAAACAGTGGGGGGCACGCAAGGGTCTAACAACTCCCAGAGCTTGATTCGATATACTTTAGTAAGTAACGCCAGAGAGACACACAAGCCCTCTGGTAATGCTTCAAATTGTATAATTCATAACCACCGCTGTTTTTTAAATATAGGTTTTTTGGGGACCAGTTTATTGACCAATAAATAAGTACACCTTGCTGTTGTTTTGATTACATGAAAACTTGAAACTAAAATTAAAACTATTATTGTACCCTCTATCTATAAAATAGAATAAATATTCCAGTTAAAATATTCTTCCCTGCGAGTAAATTGAAAATTTATAATACTTAATCTGAATATTGGATACACCTGAGATTGATTTGCATCTCTCAAGAATCTAAATTCGTCATTTAGCATTTTCTAAATTAAACATTTGCCTGCCTCTCCAACCAATTAAGAAAAAAAACATTTTATTCAAATTGACCAAAAACTAAAAAACATTACATTTGTAAAGAATAAAACAAATAAACATTCAAAATAATTAAGGTATAATATATGAAATTGTTAGGGCATTATGTTTTCACAGGAAAGACACAATTAAGATATACAAAAATAAATATAATTATAATAATAAATATAAAAAATACAAAACTCTGTGATGCTTTAAAATCTTCCTTCCAACTCAAAAATCAGAGAGTATTTAATACTGAATGTAATCTCTCCATTTTTTATTGATTCAACTGAACGAAGCGTCGAGAAATCTGATCGAGACATGTGTGAAATATGTCTCCCAGCATTTGCATTTGTGGCGATCCCCGAGAAGCCGAAATAATTCCTTAATTTGATATCAATCTTATGAACGGTTATCTTTGAGTTGGGGACAACGCGTTGCTTAAGATGTCTTCGTTGAAATATGCTAAAATTGGGTATCATTACAGTCGTTGAATATCAAAATCATATATGTACATACATACATATGTATATGTGCGTTTACTTCAGTGAAAGAAAGAGTGAGTGTGAGATTGAGTGTTGCGTTTTTGAGCACGCACAGTTGTCTTGATCACGTTTTTCTTCCACCACACAACGCCCGCAGCAAACGAAGAAACAACTGATAACCGAAACCCGATAACAAAAATGCAGAAAATCTGTAGCAACAGCATATGCAGAAGATGAAAATGAAGAAGAAGAATATGATGAGGATTAAGATAAAAAGGCAGTCATTATAATTCTTGTTCAGGGCACCCAGCAGGAACTTTTTCGCAACACTAATTACAACAATAAAAAAAAATATACATACATATTTTTACTTTATTCTTCCTCCCCCTTCTCTTAGAAATTTAGGTGCTCAATATACTATATAGTAAAATATGTAACCATTTTGAGTGCTATAAAATGCAAAATCTAGTCAAGAACATATTTCCGAATTACAAAATCAAGATCCAAATCGCAAGCCAAACAAAATTAAATTAATTAATCACCCAACTGTAAGGCAGTAACCACGATAAAAACGACAAATTTGAAATTTAAAAGCAAATAATAAGGAAATATAAATACGAATTGTATTCAAAGCTATGCTCACATGAAAGTCTTCATTGGTCGAAACCCTCATACAAAACAGATACACAACCAGACCTTTAATTGATGTCCAGGAAAACTGCAGGGAGCAGATGATCTACAAGATTTCGTCTAGGAAAACGGCCCGGAATCCAACACTGCGAGTCAGCAAAAACAACTCCACTTCTCATCGGCAACCACTCGAGAGACACAACATGGAGCCTCACGCCGCGTCTACTGCACCAATTACATAGGGTACTGATAAAAAAATCTCGAAATACTGAGCAAAACTGAGGAAAAGTATTTAATTACTGACCTTGTTTGACATTTCGAACACAATTATGAATATTTAAAATAAAAAAAAACTTAGCTACATACATATATTAATATTAGTCTAAAACCTACATATATATACTAAATATATAACTACCCAGACAACACATAATACTCGCAACTCATACATAAGTTTATAATACACACGCATTAACGACATGACCAAGTCCTTTTTTTGGTATTTAGCTGAATTTCAGAAATGCTAAATAATTCATGCAGTTTTGCTGTGTTTTATCTTATGACTCTTTGGACACATTTATACATATGTATATTTATATTAATTACATTAATATAAGTCTAAAGCCTACGTGTTCCCAGTAATTATATTCCTATCCACAGAACACAATCACAACACAAAACTAAAAAGATACCAACAAAATTTAAATGCGGTTTTTTTGAGCAGTCTTTCTATAATAGGCATTTCACTGTTATTCAATATCTGTAAATAGCCCTCAAAAATAAAGAATAACTCAGACTACTGACTTTTTTCATGTAACAGCTTATTTCTTGTAGACGCTTGGAGTAACTCTAACTCTCCAATTGTGATTCTAACGTCGCATTTTCTTATCGATTCTTATGGAGTTAAAAAAGGCTTAACTCAGCGGAATGCTCTCAAAATGGTTAATTTATGACTGAGTACATTAAATTTACATTTTTTGAAAATCTTTAATAGCTTAGCATCTATCCAATTTTAAATTTAAGCGGTACCTCTGCATGAAATAAGCTGTGAGGCGCTGTATAGGTATGTTAAATACTCACATTAACGACATCTCTAAGACCTTTTTTTCGGTATCTACCTATATTTCAAAATATCCGAATATAAAATTTAGTCCTTTCGTTTTGTACCTGTTATCAATAGCTGCGTCGATAGTAGTGATATAATATTTCAGTTTATGCCTTAATTTCAGTACTGAGAATAGTGGACGGTGCTACAGTCGAGCATACTCGACTGTCGGAGACCCTGTACTTACCATGGAAAAGCAACTCCTGGCTTAAAGAAAATAATATAAACATTGTTTCAGGAGGTATACGACAATAGAAAATTCCCAATCTGCGAGTCGGATTGTGATATATCCAGAAAGAACAAAAATTTCCATACTCAGTATAAATTTTCGACCAATCTTTCCCCTGGCAGCTTTATAATATAGTCGACCGATTTCAACCAAATAAAACAAATTGTTCATACTAAAGCTTGGTTTTCGACTGATTGTTCCTATGGCAGCTATATTATATAGCGGACCAATTTCAACCAAACTCGGTCAGAATGTATAAGATAACCCCAGATGCACATTCGTTTAGATTGGTTGAGCTATCTCTATAAACAAAAAAGTTTTTCATACTAAAGCTTGATTTTCGACTGATTGTTCCTATGGCAGCTATATGATATAGTCAACCGATTTCAACCAAACTTGGTCAGAATGTATAGGACCATCCTATACGCATATGGGAAATTCTCCAATGTCGAATGCGACATTCGTACGCATTCAAAGTGAAAAGAAACATACGCCAAAACATTATTTTCTTTTAACAAAAGGCAAAAAGTATAGCTCTTGATTAGAACTATAATTGGTGTTAAGGTTTATTTTGGGCAATTGTTCGTTTTCTAAGAATTTAAAAAAACCAAGGTATTCGCACGCGACTCAGACAGAAGTCGTTTTTACGGCGACCAGTTTTAACACTGATTTCAGCGAAACCTGCAATAATATTTTAATGCTGCCAATATTAAAATGTAATAGATTGATTTAATTAATAATGCTTCATATTTGATTCAAAAATATTCGGTAGCTTATTTCTTATTTAATTTCAATCAGAGTCGCACGCGACATGTCGCATGCGACATTTTGTTCCATGATATATTTATGTTGTTTCGGTCTCTCTTTTTTTAAATTATATATCAAAAAATGCTTTATAAGCTTACTTTAAATTAAAAGTTCAATATATTTCTACATATTAAAATGGTTCATGTTACAATCTTACTATCTTACTTAGTGTGATCGTTAGAATACAAACGGTCCATTTATAAAATTAATTTTTAAGAAAATGGGCAAAAATATAGAAAAAGTGAATTTATTTCAATGTAGAATCGATATGCTCATCATAGTAAATTTCTTCTAGCGTATATTGCTAAAATATATATACTGAAGAAAATTTCACAAGATGTGAATATTTGATCAATTTAACGTTTTTGGCTGCGGTTGACATCTATGTGGAATTGCCCATATTCTGTTAGATTGGTTGAGATATCCTTTAAATTGTCTTTTTAATTAAGATATTTCTAATTTATGTAAATATAACGTTAATATAAATAGTAAAAAATATTATATTAATAATAATATATAAAATATAAATAAATAATAAAAGTATCATTAAACATTAATAATAAATATTAAAAAAAAAATATCTGTCCGTGACGGGTTTCGAACCCGCGACCCAAATGAAAATTTTAGAAAAAACGGACGCTCAACACACTGCGCCACAGAGCTATTTTATAACTGATTGTTTATTCTAGGTTTTATTATTACTGGACCATAAGTCAAACTTCGTTGTAGTTGTTGTCTAATTTTTTTGAAATTGTTGCTGTTAAGGTAAAGCAAATATAGGCAAATTTAGTTGTTTAATATCTTCGCTGTTTATTATCCGATCGCAATGAAACATTCAGCAAACATGGCGGATAATATTGGCTTGGTCTATGCTTAATCAGAACGCTTTATCTTTAAAATTGCCCTAATAATTTAGATTTATTTGATTTTAAGGCGGTCAAGGGGGCGTGGCCAAAATCTAAAACAAACTTGATCTGCTTGCAATATAGACAGACCTACATACCAAGTTTGAAGTCTCTAGCTCTTATAGTCCCTGAGATCTAGGCGCTCTTACAGACGGACGAACAGGCGGACATGGCTATATCGACTCGGATGTTGATGCTGATCAAGAATATGTATACTTTATGGGGTCTGCCACGCCTCCTTCTGCCTGTTACCTACATTTTTTTTTTATCACAAAGTTAATAGACCCCTGTACTTTTTTTAAGTACGGGGTCTAATAAGCTCTGCTTACGGTATTGTGTGCGCATTGGCATTAACGCAGTGCGTTTGTGTTTTTATACCCTGTGCTCATTGAAAATGGAAAAATAGGGTATAATGGTTTTGTGAAATGTATGTAACAGACAGAAGGTGGCGAGGCAGACCTCGTAATGTACATATATTCTTGTTCAGTATCAACAGCCGAGTGGATTGAGCCAAGTCCGTATGTCTGTCCGTCCGTCTGTCGGTCCGTCTGCTTGAACGCAAGGATCCCAGAGACTATAATAGCTAGAGACTTTAAACTTGGTATGTAGGTTGCTGGATACAAAAAAACTTTTTTGTTGTTTGAGATTTCTTAACCAATTTGACAGTATATGCATCTGGAATGGTATCATACATCTTGACCAAACTTGGCGAAAATCGAAACTATATCATATAGCTGTCGTAGATTGATCTAAGATTTCGTATGAAAAATGTTTTTTTAGACCTCATACTTAAAAACAGTACAGTCAGACCTCATAAAGTATATATATTCTTGATCAGCATCAACAGCCCAGTTGATATAGCCATGTCCGTCTGTCCGTTCGTCTGTAAGAGCGCATAGATCTTAGAGACTACAATAGCTAGAGACTTCAAACTTGGTATGTAGGTCTGTCTATATTGCAAGCAGTCCAAGTTTGATTTTGGCCACGCCCACTTTAACGCCCACAAATTAAAAATATCTTTATTAAAAAGACAATTCAAAAGCTATCTCAACCAATCTAACAGAATATGCATTTGGGATGGTCCTGTACATTCTGACCAAGTTTAGTTTAAATCGGTCCGCTATATCATATATCTGCCATAGGAACAATCAGTCGAAAACCAAGCTTTAGTATGAAAAACTTTTTTGTTTTATTTGGTTGAAATCGGTCTACTATATTATAAAGCTGCCAGGGGAACGATTGGTCGAAAATGTATCCTGTGTATGCAAATTTTTGTTGTTTCTTGAGATACCACAATCCGACTCGCAGATTGGGAATTTTCTATTGTCTTATACCTCCTGATACAATGTTTTATATATGTACAGATTTATATTATTTTTTTTTAATCCGGAGTTGCTTTTCCATAGAGCGAAGCGAGCAGGGGGCGGAGCCCCCTAGTTGTTTCTAAAGATTTCTCAACCGGACTCACAGATTGGGAGACTTCTATACGTCCTGATCAAATTTGGTTGAAATCGGACGAATATTTCATATACATTGCACAATAAGGTCCCGATTCTTCTTACCTAATAAAAATAACTTTCTTGCGCAGTGCCGAATGCCAAACTGTTTTTTTTTTTATCATAAGTTATTTATACAATTTAATATCGTTCGTCACAAAATTAGATATCAGAAATTTTGGGGAATGGAAATGTTTTCGTCACAAGAATTTTACCTCGTAAAGATGTTTTTTTTAAGAAGATATCAGAAATGTCTATACCAAGTTTCAGTACCATTAAAAAACAAATTCGATCATAATGTTAAAGATCATAGAAAATTCCCAATGTTCCCAATGGTTACGTTAAGTTGAGATATCTAAAAAAATTTTTTTTAAAATAATGCTTACTAAATCTTAATTTTCGATTAATCGGTCCTATGGCAGCTATATGATACTGTAGACCAAATTTGGTCAATATATAAAGGACCACCACAGATGTCTAATTTGTCAGATTGGTTAAGATATCTCAAACAACAAAAAAGTTTTTCGTATTAAAACTGATTTTCGACTGATCCTTCCTATGGCAGCTATATGATATAGTGCTCTGATTTCAACCAAATTTGGTCGGGATGTATGGAACCATCTCTGATGCTTATTCTTATTGATTGAGATATCTCAAACAGCAAAAAAGTTTTTCGTACTAAATCCTTTTTTTTACCATTTTCAATGGGCCCTGTGTGCAAACAAATTATAAGGAGTTTATATAACAGGTAATATCTTCCAAACACACCCAAACAAACGTTATGTGTCATACATAAAAAAACGCGAAATTATTCATACTAAAACACATTAAAAATTAAAGTCGTTAGAGCCGTTTTTTCTAAAATCGACAAAAGGTGTGATAAAAAAGAAATTTTCATCTGTAGCCATTTACCTATATGCTTTAGAAAAAAAGTTTAAAGGTATACCTGAAAGCCATTCAAAATACTTTTCCAACGACTTATAGAACATACCTGTAGCTTCTATCGTTTGGATACTGTGGGCGTGTCAATTTTAGCGGGTTTTAGCGATTTCCCGCTAAACTAGCGATTTTTCGAAAAAGTCGTAAAACAAACGTTTCTAGTTTTTTGATGGGGAATAGATCCACATTCACAAATATAAGCTATTTCAACGCTTTGATACAAACAAACAAACAAAAGGACTTTTCATCTTATTTTGGGAAGGCGTCTAAATTTTTCAAATTTAATCATCTTTCTAACCAGTGGTCGGATTTTGATGATCGAGGTGTCATTCGACGCGTATTTTTTATAAGAATAATAATAAAATACAAAAACGTACCAAAAAGCCCAAACCTCCCCATTTGCCGCAATCATCTAAATTTCGCCCATCTCACTTACATCTGATTATCCCACGAACCAGGTGAGTTTCCAAAAGTCTTTTGATCGGACTATCATAGCAAATTTTCCATTCTTCCTGTGTATATTACTAGTCGCCTTTCGCACCCTTCGTGATGCTTTCGTCACTAGCGCGGACTGCCGTCCGCAGTGATTTAGAAAGCAGACATTCGACAATTTTAAAAATAGCTGTAAATATTTGAATATGAACATACTTACTTCGCAGTTCAGAGCCTCAGTATTAATCTTAGAGAAACCTGAATTATGAATTTGTAGGTGGTGGTGCAGTTGATCTAGTCGTTGATCCATTTGGTAACATGATCTATGAATAAAGTTGGTGCGTGGGCTTAATGCTATTTTACTGCAGATGATAATACGATAATTTCGCACTTTAAACTATCGTCTAAAATGTTCATACAAATCAGACCACCACGTACTATCCACCTCCTACTTCAACACCACTTACTTACACAAATCGCCCATATAGACTTACATACTCATAATAGATTTACGTAAAATAAAGAAATCTCTAACTAAATCTAAGATAAGTGCATCGAAACGCATCTTAATATTTTGTTTAAAAAATAAGATTTTATAAGCTTTGAGGTGTTTATGAGTGAGCGAAACTGACAGTTTTTGAGTGAGAGCAATGGTTGTAGATGATGAATAGACCTATTATAATGCAGAAACACATTCATTGTGTACTGTAACATGTAACATATTTGCTTTAGGAAAGATCAAAAGGCTCGTTGCGCGCGCTTAAAAGTGAATAACTCCATATTTTACTAAACTTTGTATTTGGACTAAATCCAAAACGGCAATTTATATAGCTCGGCAAACATTTTTCTTATTCTAAAGGTTGCGAGTTTATAAGATTGCTGTGTGTGTTGACATACACTACTTTAATTAATAAATATAATGCATATGAATTTGCGAACGTGAATTTGAAATTTAACAAAGCAATTTCCAAGACTCCAATACAACCGCAGACCAATGGAATACTATCATATAAGTATATATACAAATAATCTCTATTAATTAGCATATAAGGTTTAGGGTCACTTGCCATAACCCAAGCAAAACTACCAAAAAAAAAAAAAAAAATACCCAAGCCAAGACTTACCCAATATACACAATATAGCGGGGATGTGTCAATAGAGTGCACTGTTTTAGTTTAAGAGTAGCATTAAGTTTTTTACCTACATAAGCAATAGTAAATGCAATCATTTGCTTTCTATTTTGCACACACGACGAGTCAGCTGACTATACTTTTCTATGTTACTCTGTACTTACTACTTCTGCCTCACTCTCTATCTTTCTTTCTGTATTTCTACTCCTGTCTTACTCTTTCTATTTCTCTGTCTATATCACCGTCTCTTACTCTCTATCTTTCCCTCTCTCTCTCTCTCTCCCTCCATCTTTCTCTCTATCTTTCCCTCTCTCTCTCTCCCTCCCTCTCTCTCTCTATCTCTATTGTAATACCACACCTTTTACCCCCATGCGCTGATTATTATATTTTCTTTAATAAACATTTATTTTGCTCAAGTTTTTTTAGATGACTTGATCAATTGTCCCTCCCACCAAACCTACCACTCAATTTCTACAGCCTGTGTTTTAAATATGCATCTCTTGTACTTGTAGATGCTGGCAGTTTCATGGACACAAGCACTGCACCCTCTAGCAACTCTGCCTGGGCCAACAGTGTCACCAATGCCGCTGCCGCTGGAGCGAACGTCGTGGATACGAAGCATGAGATTGATTCGGGTATGATGCCACCACCAATTACTACGCAGATACCGATGGGTCTTCGACATCCATCCTTGTCTGGAGCTACCCCAATGATGACGGACCATCAGATGGTGCATCTAAATTCAGCTAGCACCGAAGCGTCCCTGAAGAGCGAGCTCCTTGACGAAAATAGCTCGCACGGTCCATTGACCGCTGAGACACTCCACTCGACAAAATCACTAAACGCATGCAGTCCCAATACGCTGCAGTACCATGCCCACTATGCACGAAAAACCAGTCTGCATCCAGACACCATTATGTTCGATCAGTCGAACAGTCTGCCTGGTTTTCCAGTCCCAGCCACGTCCGCTTCAGCTGCGGTGGCCGCTGCCGTTGATTTGGATCACGCTGCGGTAGCCGTTGCCGTTGAGCTAGCAGTAAAGAACGAGATCGTCAAGCATGTGGTGCAGCAGCATCAGGTGCCGCAGCAGCAGCAACAGTCGGCAGTCAATGTTCACAAGCTCATTGATGACTTCACCAAATCGAAGTCTGTGGTCAATAGTAACGGTACAAGTGAGCCGGCACTCTTTACTACATCCGCAGTCATTGATCATGCCCTCACGGACATCCTGCAACAAAAGGTGGGCGTGCTCACGCACACACACCAACAGACATCTGCAGCTACAGCCACACCCAACGTGCTAAAACGAAGCCTCTCATTGAGCAGTAACAACTCAAGCAGCTCGCTTTCTGGTAGCGAGACCTCACCGAATAGCTCGCCGCTATCGCAAGATATAATACTTAACTCGAAGCCGGCAGCAGCGTTGGGCGCTGTCCTGCCTATGCAACAGTTGGCCACGGTACCAACTGTGGCTGCTGCGGCGAATGCCAACGGGGCTCTTTCGACAGATATCATCATGAATCAGGCAGTCTCTCCATCGACCATACTCTGTTCGGCGAATGGTGCTGCTACTGCTGTAGTGCCAAACATATTAGCACCTCACCAGGTCACCATGGCCAACTCCATACTGAACGATATTGCTATGCAGGCGGAGCCCACACAGCAGGATGCCGCGGTAGCGGCATTGGCTCTGAGCAACATTATGATGAGCCCACCAAATGCTGCTGCCGGTGTTGGCGTTGAGGTAGACGTCGGGGATACGTTACCGCCGACACCAGCTGTCATGCAGCCGGAGGTAGCCGCTACTGCAACCTCTACGGCGGTCAGCAACATGATCATAAAGGCTGCTGCCGATTTCATCACCACACAGGAGCAAGAACAGCATCATTATCACCAGCAGCAGCAGCATACCCATGCACATTCGCATACCCAACAGCAGACAGTCGCGAATTCATCAGCAACTGGCGGCGATCCACTTGTCAATCTTCTGTTGAACCACTCGACGACACCCGAAACAGTGGCTGCGGAGGCAGCAGCTGTTGCAGTTGCCGCTGCCGGAGGCTTCCCATCGTTGTCCACTGTCCATCTGCCTGTTGTGCCGACCACTACACAAGAATCTCTAATTGTTGCACTGGCCTCCGAAAATGCTTTGCAAAAGTCTGTGGCTACTGCAGCCGTTACTACCAATGGAGCTGTAATGACTCAGCAAGCCTCCGCAACCAATAACGCTGGTAACATACTGCCTGCAGCAGTTGGCGCCGCAGCTGCTGCCGTTGCCGTTGCAGTGCAGCCACCTATACCCCAGGAGCTAACCACAATGTCCGATCAGGATCTAATCAGTTATATCAACCCCAGCACCTTCGATCAGCGTAAGTATCTAATTAACTATTATGAATTTCACATAAATCAATACTTATAAATTGATTTCTCCTTTCAGTTTAAACGGCAACAGATCAATAAATATTGGATTATTTCATTAACTGAAGGAAAGCCACACAGGCGTAGCCCTAAGCATATAATTAGACACATGCACATACACCATCGCAAAAAAAAACTGAACACAGACCAAATTTTTTAATTTTTATTTTGGGTTAAACAGGAAAATCTGATATTTAGTCACCAATAAGAGATATCAAAGAGTTTCTCTCACAAACATAGCCACAACATAAGCACATATGACCACTTATAGTTATAGCGACAATTGTTATAGATTTGTTTTTGTTAAACTTAAATTAATTTTTTTTTTAACAAAAGTCAAATTATCTCAATAATGATAACAACTGCCATATGAATACATAAATTAAAAAAAATCTAGCAAGCACCGCAAGTAAATAATAAACAAACTCACTAAAACTTAAACAAATTATACAATTTCCGTAAATGAAGTTAATTTTCATTTGTACCAGACTTAGTTTTGATTTAAACTATTATTTTAATTTTTTATAGCTTGCGTATTATTATTTTTTGCGATATTTTATTAAAACTTTGTGAAAGTTTTATTCTAATTTTGTTTTCAACTAATATTTTAATTTTTTAGATATATTTGTACATATATTTTTTATATTGTGTACTAGGAATATATTACATTTGCGCAAATCGCCCGTCTGCCTATCTGCCTGTATGAACTCTTCGATCTCAGCAACTATAAGAACAGGAGACACCAAATTTAACATATTTAAATATATATTTCCAGAAAATAGTCGACCGGAACCCAAAACTGAAAAGTGAAAATTTTAATGATACTTCAGTATAATTTGCATAGCTGCCTGAAATTTTCTTTTGGCTGCATTAAAAAAATTAAAAATTAAATAAAACAAATTACGTTAAGCTGCGTATAGCTGGCTTTAATTTCTGTACAAAGTTCTCGAGGCAGCTAAGCAAATTATACAGTAATTTGAACAAATTACACATTAATTAATTTACCATGATGAACAAATCGATCACATATTATAAGAGAACAACTTTTTCTCCATTTTGGAAGAGCATTTTTAAGAAAATTGGCAAAAATTTATTTAAAAAAAAAAGCTGAACTTATTCCAAATACAAAGAGAACACTTAAATCCTGATAAAAATGCATAATTTCTAAAAGAGTTTAAATGCATAAACTTATACAAACATATTGTAGATCATTAACGACTTAAGCATATTAAACAGAAAAATATGTTGCGTGATAGATGTTACGGGCTAATATTTAATACTTGGAAAATTCCAACACGTCAAATTATTTACTTTAAATCTTAGTTTGCATTTTGCAGATTTTTGGATCTTCCTAAATACAATTTATTATTAATATGTTAGAAACCTCAAACCAACAGAACCTAACTTCTTCACTAAAAATAGTTCACAAGAGTCTAATACTATCGAAAATAAGAAACATCATTAATTTCTTCTAAAGATTTCGTTATTTTCTTTGACTTTAAAATCCTGCGAATGTTACGTTCGCAATCCTGGAAATGCCCATATATCGTATGCAGATGATATACACCAGAATATGTGAATATGTACATAAATATATGTATGTATGCGCGTACATCAAACAAATGCTGCTTCTTTGTATGTTCAGGCATACGTATATACATATATATATCCATATTATTTATTATCAAAATACAAAAAAGCACGATTGTGGCCATCAATAAGTGGAAAAATTAATAATGATAATAAATTTTGAGTAGTTATGTGTTTATTGAGCTCCAGGAGCGGGAAGGGATTTAACAAACATTTTAAGCAAACGACAGGCGTGGGGTTCTCAGAAGTACATACATATGTGTGCTTAATAAGTATGTGTTTGCTATAGTAATCTCTGATATCTTTCTGTTAACACAAACGGCACGATGCACAGATTTTGCCAATCTAGGGGGACTTAATTAAAAAAATTAATGATTTTTAAGGTCAATGAGCTTTTAGAAGCCAATTTAGAAATTTTCAAATGGTACGAAAACAAGCCCAAAACAAAACCAAAAATGTTTGTTTAGAAAATAACGGTTCTTGAACAAGGTGCATTTGAAATGCATGCAAAATTGAATGCTAAATTGCAATTGAAAAGTAAGTAAATTATCAATATTCTTTTTTTGGTGGAAAAAAACTAACAATATTCAATCATATTCAAATCAACCGGAGCATACATTGCTTGCAGAAAATCATTCTGAATCAGGATCAGCAATAAAATTATGCCCATAGTTTGCCCAAGGCCCTTCAATTTTTCAATGAGTGCAATAACACGCGCAGAGTTTTTCGAGATTTGGTCAAGCAACGTAAGAACCGTTAAGCTTAACACACTTCTAGAGCACGCAGCGATGATTTTTGGCAATGATATTGATCATAAAAATTTAAAATTGTACTTAACAAAAATGTGCAATGAATTTAAGTTGAATCTAGGAGAGATAAATTCAGATTTATGACCAATAATGCATAATGGCTTTGGGGCACAATAAAATTGAGATTGATGTCGCTCCTTCAACCTGAACCAGCAGCAGAAGAACTATAAAATCATTTTCTGATTGTTGCTCAAAAACACAGCAATGAAAAAGCACAGATCTGCAATAATTTTCAAAAAGTTATTTCGACAATTTTTTTTTTTTAACTTTGAGTTGTTTTTTTTTAATTTAAAAAAATAGTGCAAAATATGAAAATCACTTTTTTCTTTCAATAAATAAATTACTTTTAAAACAAAACCAGTTTTTAATTTTTCCGGCCAGTAATTTTGAAGTTACAATCAAAAGCATGAGCATATCACATAAGTAATCAATTTAGAAAAAAAAAACATTTTTTTTTTATTAATTTAAAAAAAATATTTTTTAGTTGGCTAAAATTAAAACAAAAAATACTAACCTGATACTTTTTGGGAAAAAAAATTAGTTTTTTTTAATTGCGGTTTGTATATCAAAAACATGAAAAATTTCCAGTTTTTCGTATTTTTCGCCCATTTGTGTGCCACGCCCACTTTAACTTTTAGATCAAAAATTTCTTTGACGGTAGTTGAACATTAAGCTCAAGTTTCAAGTTAATAGCTTTAAAAAATACGACTGCTACTGAATTAAGTCCCCCTATATTGGCAAAATCTTACACTGTGCGACGGGCGGACGGACGTTGCTTAATCGACTTGATTGTTGGTGCTGATCAACAATACTTAATGCTCCGTTCCCCGTTGCATGCAATTATTGTCCTTGCATCGAATATAATAATTCCTTGTACTCTGCGAATAATGGATATAAAAACGCAAGAAAGTAAAAAGAGGACACATGAACGTGTAATTATTGTTATAACTAGCACTATATATTATTACTACTATTTTTATTATATATTATAATTATATATAATCTATTACTGTTAGTAGTACTTGTATATAGACGTATTTGTAGATCACAAATCAGAGTTATCTGACAATTATAAAAAGAGCTCCAAGAAAATGGTTCAAATTGCAGTTAAATAAGCACATGAGAAAATTTCAAATGCATTTATCTAATTGTTGAAGATTGTTCACACGTCCAAATTCACACAAAACTGAATTTCTAAAACAATAATAACAATAACCCCTCTTAAATATGCATTTGTGTACTTTTACCTGACTTTGAACGATTATTATACGTGTATATATATTATAAAATAAAAGTTCAGAATATAATTTAAGTGACGAATTTCGCCAAAAAATTGTGAATAAATAAATAAAACAAAATCTTAAAGTTCGCTGATCCGACAAATCCAAAGGATATCTGTAATATCAGCATCTTTAAACACACAAATGTTTTCTGTCGGTTTTCAATGTGCCCAATTTAAGAAATTAAAAAATGTGTTTTGAATATGTGCAAAGCAATCTCAAAAATGACATTCATAACAAATTTCATCAATTATACATACACACATCGCTTATTTACTGTAATACTGTCATAACTGAAAAAACGGCATATCGAGGAAAAACCAGTTTAAAATTTATCAATTCAGTAGAACCTTGCAGAAAAAACAAGAAATTTTTTCACTCACAAATGATAACTATAAAAGAATATAAGTATGTAATTTTCGCAATTCAAAGACCTTGCATAAAGAATATTTCTCTAACAATAACTCTAAAATCGTGATATTTGAGTTGTGACAGTCTTGCAGTAAATAAACGACATTCAACTTATACATACAAAAAAATTATATTTGTTTTGTGTGATATAAACTGATTCACTTGAATCTAAGATATAAATAAATGTAAAAGTGGTTTAATTTCCATTATTTTATTTTTATTTTTAGCTACAATTAGTCTCGAAGACTAAAAAAACTCCATCTCAAAGCAGAGACAAACAGCAGAATAATACCCAGAAGGAAATGTTGTACAAACATACTATGTACATAAGTATGTGTGTATACTAAAAAATGTATTTTTATTATTTAGTATTTACTTACAATACATCAAATCCAAGGGAAATTAAATGTATTTTTTATGTTTTTATTTTCGCAACTGATAGAAAGAAATATATTTATATACACCCAATTGTTGAACTTCCACATATTTACACTCATTTGGCTCATTTGCTAGAAGAGTGACAAATCTCAAAAAATGGCATTTCGAGAAATGTAATTGCATTTAAAGTTTTCTAATCTACTTTAAAACAGCGTTACCTTTTCTCGAATGATATCACAAAATGAAATATGACGTTTTTTACGAAACACAAAAGATCTTTACTCGTTAACGATAGCAGCACAACTGAGATAAATACATACATACATACATATGTATGTCGCTCTTGTGAGTAAACTAGCGAGCAAGAACGAGACAGCAATAATAGCTGACATAAGTGTGGCCTTACACTGGTTGGCATATTTATTTTTACAACCTTTAAAGTTAAATCTACTCATAATTTGAACTTACTTCATGTACATTTTTGCATGAATGGAAAGGTCATTTAAATTCCGTTTGAATGATAGAACACTTTCCTTAACCCATTAAGTACCCATTGAAAATTTAAAAGTTTTGTAAATGTCTATTTTTTGACTTTGTTTACTCGGTCTCAAACAAATAATTAAAACAAACAAAAAAAAAGTTTGGCATTCGGCACTGCGCAAAAAAGTGCTTTTAATTAGGTAAGAAGAACCGGGAGACTTGAAACTTGGTATGTAGGTTTGTTAAAATTTCGATCGGACCACTATATCATATAGCTGCCATTGGAACGATCAGTCCAAAATCAAGTTTTAGTAAGAAAAACTTTTTTGTTGCATAAGATATCTCAGCCAAACTGAGACAATATGCACGTAGGATAGTCCCATATATCCTGACCAAACTTGGTTAAAATCAGGCTACTATATCATATAGCTGCCATAGGAAATATCAGTCGCAAATCAAGTTTTAGAATGAAAAACTTTTTTGTTGCTTAAAATATCTCAGCCAAACTAAGACAATATGCACGTAGAATAGTCCCATATATCCTGACCAAACTTGGTTAGAATCGGTCTACTATATCATATAGCTGCCATAGGAACGATCAGTCGAAAATCAAGTTTTGGTACGAAAAACTTTTTTGTTGTTTGAGATATCTCAACCAAACTAACAGAATGACATAATGACGCATTTGGAATGACCAAAATTGGTTGAAATCACATATCAAATAGCTGCCATAGGAACGAGTTTATAGATATTATTATTATTATTGTTGTTTTTAGAGATAAGTCAACCAATTTCATAGATTCGGAATTTGTAATTTGGTTTAAATCGGTTCACTAGATCACATAGATGTAATACGAACAATTAGTCAAAAAATTAATGCCGCATCATCACACCTTCGGCATGCCTAACGAGCGCACATACGGATGACCTATCGGAGAGCCAGGGCATAGGGTATTCTACAGTCGAGCACACTCGTTTAAGAATAAGTTTTATATATTATACAATTTAATACCATTCATCACAAAATTGGATATCAGAAATTTTGGAGCATGGAAATGTTTTCGTCACTATAAAATATTCATATATGTATATATTGTGGATAAAATAAACCTAATTGTTCAACGCATTTATTATTGATTACAATTCATCGTACACAGCACTATCCGTAAAATGGTGACCTCAGACAATTCAAATACGCAAGCAATTGTTGCAAGAAATAGCTCTGTTATTTCAAAACATTGGAGACTCCACAAAGCACGCAATTTTTTGCTACGCAACAGACAACAGTTGCCCAGTCTACTGATTCCATTTCATCACAAATTGCTGATAATGTGAGCCGACGCTTTGCATCACACACACATACACGCAAGCGTTCCGCGAATTGCAACTACGCAATAGGCTCTTTTCAAAATGGCGGGTGATAATTTTGAAGACGCCGAAAATTAAATAGAAAATGCAGCATTGTTGATTATGTTTTCGTCAAGATGCCTTTTACTCAACTCAACAGTGTTACAAACATTGAAATGTTGTTCCCTAAGCTTGAAAGCTTGTTCTTGCTTCAAGGCATGGGCGCGCGAAAAGAGCATGAGAAGTACGCAGCCGTGATCGCATACGTTGACACGAAATATCTTGAGCAAGTGCATGATCTTGTACAGAACGAGCTACCAATCAATCCGTACACCACACTCAAGCGAGCGATACTTTCTAAATTTGCAAAGTCGGTAATGTTACGACTTGATAAGCTTGACACCGGAATCCATCTCGAGGATGAACGCCCTAGCCATCTACTCAGCCAGTTGCAGCGAACAAATGCCACTAACGATAAATCAGTCGTCCGTCGGACGGCAGTCCGCGCTAGTTCCAAAACATCACGAAGGGTTCGAAAAGCGACTAGCAATATACAGAAGAAGAATGGAAAATTTGCTATGACTGTCTGATCAGGTCGAATTACATATAGATCGAAAGGTATAGATTTAACTAACAAAAGTGCATACTAACCTTTTGGAAACTCACCTGGTTCGCAAGATAATCAAGTGTAAGTGGGTGGGTCAAAATTTAGATGATTACAGCAAATGGGGCCGTTGGAGCCTTGTTGAATTTTTCAATTATCAAAATCCGACTAGCGGTTCAAAAGATAATTTAATTTTAAATTTTTCATGGCCTTCCCAATATCAGATGAAAAGTCAGTTTGTGTGTTTGTATCAAAGCGTTGAAATAGCTTCAATATGTGTATGTGGACCTATTCCCTATCAAAATACTAGAAACGTTTGTTCTATGACTTTTTCGAAAAGTCGCTAGTTTAGCGGGAAATCGCTAAAACCAGCTAAAATTGACATCCCAACAGTATCCAAACGATAGAAGCTACAGATACTGTTGGAAAGGTATTTAAAGGACTTTTCTTCTTTACCTTTGAACTTTTCTAAATCATATAGGTAAATGGCTACAGGTGAAAAAAACTTTTTTATTCCACATTTTGACCTGGACAGATTTTGAGGTGACTGATCTGAGTAGTACTCTTTGGGTCCTATCAGAAAGGTAGGAAGAGATCCATAAAATGATGGTGGGAAACCAATTCGGTCAAGCTTTAGGAGAAGAAGTTTATGGCTTACAGAATCAAATGCTTTACTGAAGTCCGTGTATATGACATCAGTATGCATTTTATTGAGGAAAGCCTGAATTACCAAGGAAGTAAACTCGAGTAAATTGCTCGAAGTTGACCGATTATTAACGAAACCATGTTGAGCAGGGGAGAAAATCTTCTTGCAGAGATGCTGCAAAGAAGATGTAATTATTTTTTCGAAAAGCTTAAAGATTGCTGATAACTTTAAAATTTCCCTGTAGTTTGAAATATCCGCTTTGCACCCTTTTTTGTGCAGTGGGATAATGAAGGATTCTTTCCATATTGCTGGAAAGACAGTTGACTGTAGGGATAGATTGAAAAGAGTTAATAAAGGGCTTACTAGGGAACTATAACACTCTTTCAACACACAGCCAGGTATGTTGTCAGGGCCAGAAGAGTAAGAAGGTTTAAGTGCTTTAATTGAAGAGATAAGGCAACAATCGGTTATTGTAGGTAAAAGAAAAAAATTGGATGATGGAGGAGAATAAAAATAATAGTTGTTAGTAGGCGATATAGAGGAATAAGTAGATTGGAAAAAATCAGCGAAAAGATCGGACGCACCGAAATCATCGCTAACTTTATAATTGTTAAGGAAAAAATTATTAGGTAATGAGGATTTTCGACGTTTGAAGTTTACGAAGGAGTAGAATTTTCATTACACTGAGAATTTTTAATAGTGAAATTAGCTTTAGCTTTTGAATATTTTAAAAAGTCCAAATTCGATCCAGTCAATCTGAACTTTTTAAAATATTTTGATTTGAAATTCTTAAGGTAAGGTAATCTAGGAGTAAACCAAGCAGGCTTAAAGGAAACGGACTTAACAACACTATTAGGGATACAGAAATCAAAAAGCTAATTAAGAGTGTTGTAGAAGAATGAAACAGCTAAGTTCATATCATTCGTGTTATACAGAATGGACCAATCTGTTGCAGCAATCAGTTGGTTAAGCAAAGTGAAATTTCCTTTGCTAAAACAAAGGCAATAATTTACTGAGGATGAAAGTGTAGGATGATGAGAATCTTCGGGCTCAACCACAGGAGAAGATCTAGTGACAGTATCACTAGACAAATCATTAACAAAAATAAGATCAAGCATCCTGTTAAGATTATTCTAAGTTGAATTAATTTGAAAAAGTGGAAGCTCAGTTAAACCATCTAAAAACCCATGCTGAGCTGAGGGAACTAAATAGTTCAAGTCATTAAAATATGACCAGGGGATGTGGGGCAGGTTAAAATCACCGACAACAATAAATGTCTTTGTCACGCACAAGGCTAGAATTTTTTTTTTAGTGACTAAGATGTCGCATAAAGATTTGAATTTCAGATGATGGTGGTATATACGAGCAGGAAATATATAAGGCGCATCACGGAAAAGTAACCTTTACAACAACAAATTCAATATTGTCAAGCGTAAAAATGTCAATAATTTCTGAGTGAAAAGAGGATTTAACAGAAACTAATACACCACCTTCACGGCGATTATTGCGATCACGTCTAAAGGTGTAAAAATTCGATGACAATAACTTATTATTAGATATGCTTGAATTAAGCCAAGTCTCTGAAAATGCGATGATGTCAAAATCAAAAGAAGAACTTTTTAAATGAAGACTTTTTAACTTAGACCCAAGACCTCTAACATTCAGATATTTAATATAATTTGATCATGGGCTAGTTTTTTGGGGCATTACTAGATGCAGCTTGGGTCAAAGTGCTTAGAGTTGGAATGATAATGATCGAATTTTTTTTTTTAAATGGTAAAGAGACTTGTTATAGGCAATTTCCAAAATTTCTGATATCTTCTAAAAAAAAACCTCTTAACGAGGTAAAAGTCTAGGGACAAAAGCTTTTCCATGCCACAAAATTTCTGAAATCCAATTTTGTGACGAACGATATTAAATTGTATAAATAACTTATTCTAAAGAAAAAAAAAACAGTTTCGCATTCGGCACTGCGCAAAAAGTTATTTTTATTAAGTATTAAGGATAGGGACCCTTTGGCGCAGTGTGCAGTAAAAGCCGGAAATTACTGGTAAGTTTTATTTTGAGCGATAAAAATAAAAATCGTTAATAATCATTATTTTTGAGTTCTACTTTTTTTTTTTATCAAAAATAATGATTATGGTCGGAGTTTTGTAAAAGAAAAAAGTATAAAATCAGAAAATTAAAAATCATGGCGTAGATGCGGGATCGTACAAAAATAAAGATTTTGGTGTGAACCACATTTATAATAATCATTCAAGAAAAAAGTAAAAAATTCAAATATAACCATCACCACCCAATTTTTATAATATAATTAATGGCTACGGTCCCTGTGAAAAACAGCTAAAAATTATAACTGTATTTTAAGTTCTATTAAAAAAATATTTGAAATAGATTTTTGTTTATCTGTCGCCTCATATTTATCAGTACAAGCGAGTTTGATATCTAGTGTTACTCAAGACAGTTCTTTTGACTAAAATCCATTTTGGAGAATCCAACCAATACCATTCAAGTCATTAGAAGAAGTGACTAGGATGAAACCCTAGTCAAGAGCCTAGTCAGGAGCCGGTAATACCACATACAAATTTGCCTTTTAGTTTCGAACTTCCAAAATAATTTCTTGAACCATTATTTGTATCGTAATTCGTAACTAATTGATGTTTTTAAGCAAAAAAGATAATTTAAAAAATGCTTACACACAAATAATTTTCTTAAGTAAACAATTAAAATTTAAAAAAAAAACTCAACTGTGGGCAGAGTGCAACATGCTTGATGTGATTGCCGTATCCAATCCGTGCTCACAGTTTCAAAATTACGCGAAGCGATATACTTAAGATGCCACGGCTCAAAGTCTTTTCGGTTCAAGCGGTCAGGACACGCAAACACTAATGTTATGTCAGTCTCCTCTAACTCATTGACTAACTTCCCGCCATGCTGCATGAACAGTAGCCTGGCCAACTCGTCAGCGTCTCGATTGTAAAAGTAGCCAAAGTGATTGGAAAATATATTAATGCTAGTAGCACCCAGCAGTTCCTGATCAAGATTTTCCAAATCAGATTGATCGACATGTTTAACATCCAGCTCATTTTGGCTGATGTCCTGCAGCACTTCCTGCAGCTCTTGTTGGCTGCTAAGAATGTCCGTAAAGCTGTCGCCCAGCTTATCAAAGCTTTTATCAAACTGCGCCTGTAGCTCATCGGTGGCTGATAGCACATCCTTTGGACGCAGCTCGATTTGCTGCTTTTTGCAAACGCGGAATAACCAATCCACACGCAAAATATCATTGGTTCGCGGCTGCTGCTGCATTATACGCTCCACAAGATAAATTCGATCACCGGATACGCAAATGCACTTTGGGTCATTCGGCAATGGGTTTTCAACTATGGAACCGCCATTTTGAGCGGCAATTGTCTGCAACTGTTGCTTGCTGTGTTGACGTGTGCCGCTTAATATGCAAAAGCTAAAGCCATTGAAGAGCTGGGTACCATTTTCTAATGACTGCACATCGAATCGCTTTTTGTACGCTGTCAATCCAATGCGATTGCGTTCCGTGGGCGTCAATTTTTGACGTTTGCGTTTTGAAGTAAAATCGTTAAGGTTCACATGACGTTTGTTCAATTTTGTGATAGCAACGTGACTCTGTAAAGCGATCGTTTAAAATTTACAAAATGCTGATTTTCTCGAACTGTTTGCTTTACCTGGCACAATAGTGTGTATTCATTTAGAGTCATGCATTCGTTCCATACCTTGTCATCGCGCATGAGTTGAATGCGTGGAAAATGTAGGGATTTTGTTGCGAAAAAAGCCTTATTAGGCGTCAAATCCGCTGCCTTTACTTGCAGTATGATTGACTTCTCTGGTTGGATCCAGACATCGGGACGGCCTTCCTTTTCGTTGGGCCTATAGTGATACCAGAGAGGTGGTGGCTCTGTACTACAAAAGTGCCAATGGGGGTTAAGGTCATGAAGAAGCACTCTTCGGTGACTCGTGTTGTAGGCCACGCACCCGATGCTGTAAACTTCATCACGTCCATTTTCGCCCCCAGGTTTCAATACGCCCAATAAAAACGATTCAATAAAAGTCCGATTGCGATTGTAAAAGCCCCCTATGATAAGAACATCAAATTCAGTGATAAGACCTTCAATGTACTGCAAAGAGCCTCCATGAAAATAAATGAAAAAGGTTTAGGAAATTTGATGTACATTTTACTTACATCCGCTTTGTCCTTGTACCACCCACCACCTACACGTACTCCTGGCTTATATATCGAGTTTTGTTTCTTGAGCACGATACCTTCGGAATTGGAGTCGAGCATTTGTTGAAAGAGCAGGTTAAAATGCTCCAGCGAACTAATTTTGTGGCCTTTTACTATCTGAAGTACGCCCTGCTGCTCGTTGAGCAATTCCTGGAGCTTATATGCGCGATGCACATAAGTCATATCCAAAAAACTTTCCCCATTAAGATACAGGAGATCATAAACAACAAAGCATGGTCGCCAGCTGCGTTCCGGTTTTAGATGCTTTACATCTGTGTTTTCTCCTTTTTCGCGATAGCGCAGTTGTTGAGTATCCCAGATCATCATCTCGCCATCAAGTATAATTGACTCCAAGCCAAGTGGCAGAAGTGTTCGCAAATGTGGAGTCAGGGTGCCACGCTTATAGCTGTCACCAAAACTTTTAGTGTAATCAGCGCCATTTCGGGATATATATTTAAATCTGCCGCTGGCGTAGTGAAGCTGAAAGCGCTCACCATCCATTTTAGTTTCCAAATAGAGCACATCCGATTGCATAAGTTCTTCAATCTTACCCGGAAACCTTTCACACAGCATTGGACGTAATTGCTGAAAGGGTTTAATAATGGCATTTAAATTGAAAACAGTGCTGATGGTAGTGTTGGTTCTCGGCACCTCCAGCAAAATCGAAAGCTTATCATCCGCCAGTAAATTACAAATGAGCTTTAGATCTGCGCAGCGCTGGTACATGTCCTTGGCCAGAGGATGCAACAGATCGAAAATACGTTGTTCTCCAATTCCCAAACTCATTGACTTTAGCAAAATGCGTATAAGCCACTTCTGTTCTTCAGCCGATGCCAGCTCAGCAAACCGTATCAGCTCACGTTCCTTTACTGTAGAGATGTTGAAAATCAACTGTATATACAGAATTTGTGTTGATAAAATAGAAGCAACATACCGGTTGAGTCTTCATTTGCTATAATATCAAGCATATCGTGTATTTGCTTAAGCGTCAGATTGCTCGGCTCATTATGACAGCGAGGCAGCAGTACAGAATTGATGACATCTGCGTAGTCTCGATTTGAGATCCAAGTTCGATGTTTCAGACGTTTAGCATCCTCAGCTGTTTGGCATGAAATGGCATAGTGAAAAGCATTTAAATAAGCATTTCTAAAAAAGTACATGACACGTACAATCGTTGGCGAGCTGAAGGACTCTTGTGTAGAGACGACCTAAGACGGTTATCTGCAATCCATAGTTGTCGCGTGCTCTATCCGCGCCGGGTATCAAAAGTCGCAACACTGAATAAAAACTGCTGGTACCGTCCTCTGCATGATTGACTGCTACACCGGATTTCTGGCGGAACGACTGTCGATATTTGGAGAAAGAGTCGTAATATCGCTTGAAGACTATTTCCTTACGCTGCGTATTATTCGCCGCCTTAACTCTCTCCATCATTTTACAAATATCACGAAACTTAATAGTATCGGCGATATCCATTGTGATATTATTATGTCACCATCTTAAATTAGATTCTAAATACACAAAGGCTTAGAGCTGGGTCGACCACTCACGATAACATCGATATATCGAAATTTTATTTTATTTTTCACTATCGATATTTCGATTTCGATAGTTAACGATAGTAGACCACGTTTTTGTATAACTCTTTTTGGCGCACGTGCAAAATTAATTGGTGTTAGCGGCTGGGAAACACATTACCTTGAGAAACATTGAACTGTTTAAGGTTTTGCTAGGTATATAGCAGAGAAATGTCCGGCACACAAGTGGGAACGAAAACGAATACATGAATTTGGTCAATAACGACGACAATATTAGTTGAATACAGCAAGAAAGTAAACTGAAATCGTGTTTGTGGACATAAATTTAATAATTTTGTTTTTTTGTACTAACACAAATGGAGAATCAACATTAGAGGTTCTGCTGGTCGACAGAGAAATATTGAGCATTTTACGCCGCTAAAAATTGTTTAAGTTTCAGTACTAAGCTTAACATTTTTATACATCGTATCTTTTTTAAATTTTTTCCTTGTAAAGATATCTCAACAAAACTGAAAATTTGGATATTTGGGACTAACTCTTACATCCTGACCAAATTTGATCAAATTCGGATTTCTTTATCATATAACTTCCATAGGAACAATATGAAGGAAATTAACCTTTAGTACGAAACTCACAAATTAGCTCTTCGTGCCAAATATCTATTTCACGAAATTTACATTTTTCCCGTCAAATCTGACTATTTTCCGCCATATCACAAAATCTGATTTTTAGGCAAAGTTTAATTACAGGGAAAAAATAATTATAGCAATGAACACGAAATTTAAATTTATATGTATTTTAACAAAAAATGTTATATTATATAAAATTGTGATTCAGTATAATCTTCACAAGCCGGACAACTAAAGACCAGCCTTTAAATTCTGCGAGCGGAGCGAACCTGGGGTTGGCGAGCGAAGCGAGCAGGGGGCGAAGCCCCCTAGTATTATATAATAAACGTCTTTACGAGGTAAAAGTGTAGTGACAAAAAAATTGCATGCCCCAAAATTTCAGATATTCGATTTTGTGATGAGTAGTGTTATTTTTTACATATAAATTATTTTAAACAGAAACGAAGAGATTAAAAAATTGTTTGCATGTAAAATGTCAGTATTGCAATTTAGAAATCTGTATACAAAAGTAAAGTTACTGACGTTGTCCGCGACCCAATTTGCAAAGAAACAGTTTAAGGGGCGAACCTCCTTTACACTGTCGAAAAATACGTAATTTTTAACTTTTTTTCTCGGTTATAATATAAAACGCACTTAAAGTTTCACGCGTCCGAGCATTCGCCACTCGGCCCGACCGGTTAAAAATCACAAAACTTCGTAAATATTGCAGATATCGAGTTGAAATATTTTAAGAATATTCTTAAACAGTTTTACAATAAAATAAAGTTATTTAATAAAAATAAATTTTTTGGACCCGATAAAGGGGGTTCCGCCCTTAACTCACTTCAATTACTTAATGCTCCCATTGCACTATGGGGTATTTGACTGGTATATATGGCATTAATTAATATTTTTCTAGTATAGTATTGTTAGATATAGAAAGTTGTACGCCCTCTTAGGTGCCTGTGAGCATAAAATTCAAAAAAAAATTGTGGGCGAGGGTTGTGACACGTCCACTTTACTAGAATAATGCTAGTATTATGTTTAATACTAGAAAAAAGACCGCATCAAAATATATTGAGTACACAGAGAGAAAAAAGCCGTGCTAAAATCAAGTTCGAATGAACTTGAACTTTCCCAGGCTGGGAAATATATTGAGAGTGGACGCTCCGCGGAAGGGACTTTATTTTCGTGGCCGCTTCAGTCGACTGACAGAGCTCGTAGCTTGCACAGCAAACGAAACTGAAAACATGCGCACTATGAAATACCCTCTACCCCCAAAACTTTTTTCCCACATTATTTTATACAAAAGAACGCCATAAATTTAATAAGTTCGTTATGGTTGATGATCAAACAAATACAAAGATTTGTTTTATTATTTATAAATATTTAAATAACCTCAACAGTTTGATATTTAAAATTTAACTCGTACAGGGTATGAGAGTCTACATACAAAATCTTATTGGCAGAAACGAAAAAGCATCGTTGCAAATTCTCTCAATACGGCACATGCAACCCATACATATGTGCACATTTATTTTTAGATGCACACATAGAAACAGATCAGGCTCGGCCTCTGTCTCTGTCTGGCTATATCAAGGTTTGTATGTGCAAAGAGGATTAGAGATGAATATTCGCATTCTGAATGAGCAGCAGAGTTCGTTCTCATTCCCTTTGCACACGCCTACACTGATATTTCTCAATATTGCGTACATTAGATTTCTGCGCGACGTACCTGAACATTGAATACACCATACATTTAAAAATAATAAATCATAATCAAATTAAACTTAACACCCAAATATTAATGTAAATATTACACTATTACAATACAATATTAGTTTAAGTTTGTTAAAAAAAAAACAACAAAAATATATGTATGATACGTTTAATATTGAAAACAATTTGTTTTTAAATTGTATACAAGATTAAATAAAATTCTTAAATTAAAATAGATATAAATACTTTTAGTAATAACCAATATATTTATTTGCAGTATAATTTTTACAAAGTATGGATGCGAAAATGAAGAAAGGAGCGCGATTGGCTGATCTGTTTGTATGCGTGAATCCCTTCCACAACCGGGTCACAAAAATAAAAGACTTCGCGCGGAGCGTCCACTGCCAAAACTTTCCAGGCCGGGAATATTTTGAGAGTGGACGCTCCGTCAATGAAAATGAATGACACATTCGTTTGTAAGGGATGAGTTCTCTATAGGTTATTTGCTTAGTGATATAATGCGCGCCATATCAGCGTGCGTATATGTGGGCAATTCCCCAGAGATGTCAACCGCGGCCAAAAGCATTAGATTGATCAAAAATGAGCATATTGATTTTACGTTGAAATAAATTCACTTTTTCTATATTTTTTCTCATATATATATAAATTAAAAAATTAAAAAGGGAAATTTAATAAACTTTGTAATTTAACTCTTTTCCGCACCACCATTGAGGTAGAGTTAACAGCGCGTTTTCTTTAGTGTGGTATCCCCAGTAGGCCTAATCCACAACACAAACTTTTGTGTATTTACTTAAATACATTTAGTATTATGTTTTATAAATATAAGTTCAACATTTATTACAAAATGTATTAATATATATATTATTTGAAAGTATATAAACTAAGCTCACATATCTTGCAAATAATATTTTCTAAATTTGTTTTATAACATTTTTTGGTACAAAACTCACATATAACACGATCACAGTTAGAGTATCTGGATTCTGAGAATGCTGTAGTCTTAAACGCGCAGTGAAGACATAAATCATTTAAAGAATCTCCAAATTTGAGAATTTTCTCAAACATTTCACTTCTGTATAAGTCATTAGACTTTAAGTTTGTAAGTGAAACGTTCGACACATACGATTCTGCAAATTGTAAAATTAAAATTCCGCAATTGTAATCATCCAATTGCTTGGTATGTTGAATTGAAGCCACTGAATAGTTTTCTTCTGGCTTCAAACGTTTTAACATTCTGAGATAGTATGTAAGTGGGTTTTAGCTGACTCGAGGTCTAAAATTGTCGATATGACAATTTATCAAAAAACAACAACAACAACACACAAAACACTTGCAGAAAGCAAGGAGCAAGGCTCGGTATACAGCTATTTCAAGAGATGCCAATCTCTATCATCAATACCGTTGTGCTGACTTGACCAGCGATCCAATAATCCAGATAGTAATTTTCAAATACACTAACCCAATATAATTTCCCAAATGGGTCTAAAAAGACTATCTCGATTTTCTTTTGATTGATAAATAGAATATAAAAATGATTCTCGAAACAATGAGGTATTATTAAATTGGTATTATTATTTAAACCACTTTAAATAAAAATCCTCATTATTGAAGCAATTTTGATTGAGTTGACAAGGCAAGTTTTTAAAAGACTCAATTCCATTATCGTATTAAATGGATGTAAGGCAAACATCGCCAATAAAATTTGTTAGCCACTGGCAGCCGTTTTAAGAAAATAAATCTTTTATAGTTATGTGAAATATAAAGGCAGGTGAATTGGTGTCAGCATGTACACATGAAAGTAATGTTTCACAACTTTGGTTAAAATTTGTATAAATTGCTTTGCTTTTATAAATTGGACGAATATTTCTTAAATTTGAATTCCATTTTAAAAGCATTCTTGCCGTCTATTGAAGAGTAGGAATGGTCATGGCATATTAATGCCTCATGATTTTCTTGGATTTTTAATAAACCAGAAAACCACTTTTGAACATACCTGCTTTTAATCTTTTACTTAGCGATTTTTTCCAACTTTCCTTATGCTTGGAAAGCTTTCGCTTGCACGACATTTCATCAAAACCCTTTGTACAACCATTTCATTAAATGGCCTTGCAAGCTCAACTTGTCTGCCAATGGACTTTGGAAAGTCATTTAACTGGCTTTAAGATGCTCTTATTTTGAGATACGAGTTCTTGTACTTTTGTACTTTTTTTAAATTTAACTCTAAATGAACTTTTTTCAGCAATAGACTGCAATGTTTGATCTTTAATAACATTGCTAGTCTCTGCCAATATTATATTATCCATTAAGTTAAGGGTGGGTGCTGCTCAGAATAATTTTAAAAATAATAAATGGCATCATCCACATTTTTATTAATATTTGGGGAAAGAAGAATGATTGTAATATATTTGAACCGTTCTTCTAAATCTCAAGCATTGTTTATTGAGTAGGCACATCCCAAAGCGTTTCTGAAAAACGTTCTGAGTTCAATATTGTTCAAGCCAAACACTTCGTCTATGTTACGACACATAATTTAGCAGTAATAGCTTGTACAAAATTGAACACAGACTTTGGGCAAAGTGTCACTAATATTATAAACGAAATTATAACAAATTTCGTTATATGTCGCAAGATCTATGTTATTATACTCTTTTAAAATTGCCCCAATTATTGCAAAACTAACATCAGTTGTTATTCTTTTGCAAAGAGACCATTTTAGCTTTTTTTTACAAAACTCCCGCAGATCATATAAAAATCTGCCCATATCATATGACGTATGATTAGAGAGAATTGCATGTGCGACAGGGAAAACAATTCTACTGTCTGGAATATGAGCAACCAATGAATATAAAAACATACGTTTTTAACGAAGTTCATCGGTTTCACTATATTTCCAGTAGCATCAATATGTAGAGTGTGCGGTTTTTTATGGGTCAAAAGCATATTTATATGTTCTTTGTCCCATAAGAAAACTTCTAGTTTTGTGGAAAGAAACTGAATAAAATGAGAAAACCCATTGGAAATCATATCGTAGGCATCCTTGAACGGATCCTTGTCGAAATCAAATTTTCGATTTTCCTTCGATATTAAATTTCTGTAAAAGGGTAATTTCTCATTGGTAATCTGGTCATTACCAACTCTAGCTCGAGACATATTTAGATTGTTTAATTATTGGGATCTATATTCAAACGCAGTTCTGTTTAAAGTGACTTAATTCATTTAAAGTGACTTTAAATTGAGAAATACTCATTTCAGTGTCAAAATTTATGCAATCTGAAAATTAGCGATTAAATGAACTGATCTGTTTAAGCGTTCGTTTAACTTGTAGCATTTTTTCCTAAAGCATTTCAATGCACCTTCAACATAGCTTGAGTCCATAATATTATTGGACGAACTATTATCGATGCAACTTAATATAGAAATATTATTAGTGTCTATGTTAGACATAGCACTAATAATAATACTATTGTTGATCAATTTTGGACTAGAAATATTATTAGTGTCTATGCTTACTATTATTGATCAATTTTGGAATAGAAATATTATTTGTGTCTATGTTTGACATATCACTAATAATATTACTATTATTGATAAATTTTCGACTAGAAATACTATTAGTGTCTATGTTTGACATATCACTAATAATATTACCATCATTGATCAATTTTGAACTAGAAATAATATTAGTGTCTATGTTTGACATATCATTAATATTATTAATTTCTAAGTTCGAAGAGTTTAACTTATTCTGTTTTGTGCAGTTAGCAGATTTATCTTCTGCACTTTCCTGCATTTCCTTTAAGCGTTTCTCACGAATCTGAAAAATTTATTTTATAATACATATTGGGTCTGTATAACAAGTACACTTACTCGCTTAAAACTTTTGTTGATAATTTTTCTGTGTTGAACATTATCTGTCAGTTGATTAGCGGCGCAATTTTGCTCTATAAGCTTAATGTTTACAATAAGAACTATAGATTTAAAATCAGGCTGTCAAAGATTATCAACTGAAGATATTATGTTCAGAGCAATAGCATCCTCATGGCATCTCTGAACGTATAGGACGTATAGTAGAGAAGTTCCGTTGGTCAGTATTGACGGCTCAGAAAATTCCACTGCCTCCACCACATTTTGGTATGGTAGGCTCTGGGTTTCTGCTAGCAATGTCTCTACTTTTTTATGATCCAGTAGGTTCGTGTTGACGACTCCCGTCTTCGCCAGTTGGCAAGCCCTCGTGATTTCGTTGACTTGGATTACCAGAATCATTGCCTTGTGCAATAGTACTGTGGCCACATGTACGTCCCCGTCGATGGCGTTTACTTTTGTGACAATGTCGTCCAGCTTTTGCAGCGAGTCGTGTGTGGCATTAAACAACCTCGTGTTTATCTTGATTTGTTGGTTGCTCCTTTTTACCACGTTGTCTTGGGACTGGAGGATACTGTTCCAGTCCGAGGCGTCCGGCGATCCGGCGACCCATTTCCACGCAGATCCTAGCCAATTGATGGAGCGAGGCTTACGGTGCGCTGTTGCGGTCATCTTTGCAATACCGTCCGTAGCTTCTTGTAGGTAGTGGCATACCAGGGCTCCGATTCTGCCGTCGGTGATCAGTGAAGCTTCACTGGTGGTTTTGTCGATGACCTGCTGGAGTTGTTGTAGGTCGATGACGTGTGCGAGTTTGAATACTCCGTTCACACGCCATACGATGCCTTGCTGGAGGGGGATGACTGGCGCGTCGTATTTGAAACGTGGACAGCTGCTACTATTTGAAGTATGGTCGTGCTTACAATATAAGAAAAAAGGAAGGTGTACAAAAAATTATATAGAACTTAAAGATAATTATACAAATTTTGTTTCTGTAAAGTTTAAACGATATTTTGTGTACTTTGTTGTGTTACTTATTTGTTACTTTAATACTCTGGTACTTTGGTTACAAGGTAAGTCACCTTTTTTATTTATTTTTTTTTAAAGAATTTGTTGTTGTTTTTTTTTTTGTTTTTGCTCGTGTTACTTAATGTCTATAAATTTTTTTATTTTTTTTTGTATCTGATTTAATATAAAAAATGTGTCTTATTTTACGTTTTAGGTTTGTGAAACGTTTTCCATTTCTTAATTATTAACTTTTAATATGGGACTTATGGAGGAGCTTGCCTGTCTTTGTCTTTACAGTGACCCTTCCATCCTCTTTTACCTCTTCTTTTTTAAGCCGGTGTTTGTCTTTACTCTTTATTTGTCTATTGGAGACAAAAATCGTGTCTCCCTGTCAATTAGTGTCTTAAGGGATTTTAGGGTGTCGTCTCCAATTATGCCATGGAAAGCGTTCAATCCTGGGAGAACAAAGAGTGTAATGGGGGTGTCGTTCCCCATTGGTCCGAAGAATGGACCCGTGAGTTTATGGGTTATTTTTAAACTACCTGCTGCGGATTGAACCTGGAATGGTTTAGCCAAGGGGGTGTAACCCTTAGCTATTTGGGGGCTAATAAAGTTTTTGTTTGCACCGGTGTCTATTAGAAATTGCAACATAGCCCCATCTTTGGCGCCATACTCTATGTATGGAACGCTAGAGAGGTGTCGGTCATAAAATTTACCTCGTCTGTGTTACCAAAGACTTCCTCAGAGATAAGTTGGTCATTTGGTTGAGACGGACAGTCTCCTGAGGTTGCTTCGTCCCTAGGACAAGCTTCCTCATAGTAGAGCTCATCGTTTGATTTTCCATCGAATTGACCTGTACCAGGGTCGTTTGGAGACGGGACGGCACTCAAATGGTATAAATTTTGAGATTTTCGAAAAGAGTTCAAATTGGATGAGGTGCTAGGGCTTCGTTTGAAATCCATACTGCCCTGATCCTGAGCGCTCTGATTGGAGCGATACGATTATCCCGACTGGTTTGATTCCATTTTTATGGCTGGTCGAGGACTCGAATACCGGTTTTGGTACTGAGGGGTTCTGTTGGAGTCTATGTTCCCTTGGCGATGGTAACCTACCGCAAGCTGGGCGTTAGGTACGGGCTGGTTCCCTTGGAACGGCCATGGGTATCTGGGACCGCCTACAGGGGGCCGATACATCTGGGGGGTGGCGCAAACCTATAGGGAACATGAGTCCTCGAAGTCACGTTCTGTATCTCCAAGCAAATGGCATAAGCTTCCGGTAGAGTATTTGGCTTACGAATTACTAGTAACCTGGAAATGTCGCTGTTCAGGCCTCTGATAAAGACGTCTAGTGCTCTATCTCTGTAGGATTCCACTAGAGCACTAGTGACCTCTGGGCTTTGTTCTCCGTTTTTTAAGTTGCCCAGTATGAGGGAGAAATGTTTGTTAACTGTCGCATAGAACGCATCTAAGGTCTTTGCGCCTTGCGTTAATTGCCCCATTTGATATTCGAGAATTCTTAAGTCGCGTTTGTCAGCGTAGTGAAGTGTTAGTATACGCTTTATTTCTGGCCAGTCGTCGTCAGACACGTCATAGGAGGCAAGCGCTGTTTCTGCGTTGCCCCTTATCTTCTGTCTAATGTGCAACAATATTGACCGATAGAGCGGTCCCTCCCTGATTATCTGATAATCTTTTAGGATAGCCTCGGCCCTAGCGATCCATGGAACAAAATTGTCAGCTTCGCCTTCGAAAGCCTGCAATTCCTTTACGCAGTCCGGCAAGGTCGCTATATCTTTTAGCTCATATTCATTGCGTGCCGGTGTCAGAGGTTTGGGTTGCGCGACAACCGGGGTGTTTTTCTCGCGATCATTCTCTAACACTGCGACTTTATCGCTAACCTTTTTTATATCTTCCTTAATATTGGCCATTTGGCCAAGTAGCGCGGACAAGGTCGTTTCGAACTTGGTGAGGGTTTCTTTAATTTCCTCCATTTCGAATTTTATCAAACAATGGCTTTTCGATGGTAATAAGGTAAAAGAAAGAGGGAAGGGGTTGGACAGACTAGAATTTATTCGCAGACCCTTTTAAAAATTTATCGGATGCAGAAAAAAAATTTTTTTTTTTATCAATTTTTATCCCTTTGTTTTGTGTTGGAAAATTTTAATTTCTATTACTTTTTTTGGAAATCGAAAACGTTTCACTCACCCTTGTTCGTGTTTTTTGTTGTGTGTGGCTTATTCCGCCTTTAACGTGTAGATTATGGTAGTGTGTTTGTTGGTTGCGCTGCTTCAGTGGATTACAAATAAAATAAATAACTTAATTCAGAAGAGTGACAAGTGTTTGTGCGGGATTTTTTTGCGTGCGTGACTTTTTCTTTTGTTTTATTTCTTATTCTAATTTTTCTTTTCCGAATTTATTCGGTCTTGGGCATGGTGGACCGTATTGTTCCTTTTTCGCATTTCGCCTACTTGGGTACGGCTGATCACACAACTCACTAGGCGACTCTTTTGTGCTGATAACACTGAGTGTATCTAGTAAGTTACCACTAACCACTTTTGTCGTTATTATTTATTATTTTATTGTGGGGCCGCTCGCAAACAAGTTGCCGCAGCGGTTATCGTTTAGATTATACTTTATTTACAATTCGTCTTTAATATTCGTCTAGTTAAGGACAGACAGATCGCCGCAACGGGTGCGTTATTTTACAATTATAGCAACTTGTTTGCGCTCGTGGATTTGTTTAATCGCGTTTCAACCCTTTTTTTTAATTGCATTCACGATCGTCACAATGACGCAATGACACTTATTTTCCTTAAATTATTTTGTGTAGTTTTAGGTTGAAGCACATTTTTTATTTAAACATAATCGCCAGAGTAAGATGAAAATGTGATATATTTTGAAAATACGTGTTACTGCTTTAAGTGCCTATGAACGAAATATTTTGTTGAATTAAAAACAATTTTCCTTATTTTTTTTTAATTTGCCTCAATCAGATATTTTTAAGTGAACGAAATGTTTTATTTAGTTAAAAATTTTCCTTTCTTTTTTTTATGAAATTGCTTCAATCAGATATTTTTACGTGGCAATCGTGATTGCATTTGGGTTGAAACACTCGGCCTTAATTTAAGGCAATGTCTCCTCTGCAGCGGGTAGTTGCTCATTTATTTTTCGGTTTTCATTTTTTTATTTAGTAATCTTACACACTAATTTTTCATTTTAATTTCTTTCTTCTTTTCGGGTTTCGTTTTCTGATTTTGTAATCTTATACACTAGTTTTTTTTTATATTAATTCTTTACATTTTTCTTTTTGTTATAGGACTTCACGCACACCGCACTGCACACACTTGTCTTTTATTTCGCACACTTTCTATCTGTTTTCCTTCTTTTTCACATATTTTTTCCGACTTATTTAGTAAGGTCCCCACCTATTAATAGATAGGTCCCTGCTCGGGCGCCAGTTAAGTATTTCCGTTATCCCATGATAACGAAAATACCTCGTTCCGCAGATCATGACGGCGGAATTCAGCAAGTTTAAACATTATCTGAACATTGCCGTGGAATGGTTGTCAATGCTCAATCCCACAAAAGTCCCAAGGACAAATCGCAACCAGTTAAATCGTTATAATCAGTTTATTCCTATAATTTGCTTAGTTAATTAGGTGTTCGCTTCTGTTCCCAAAGCCGGTCGGATTCTCTCTGCCAGTTGTCCGCTGGCCTCTTCCTCAGCATACGTCCGTATTGCAGACAGTGCAATTTGACCGCCACACGTTCTTGTTGTTTCGCCGCGTTGTCGTTGCCATGCACTCCATAGCTGATCGCAAGTTTTGGGTCGTTGCTGGCCCCGAACTTGCTGATGTTGTGCAACAGCGGATATGGTGACCGCTGCCTCAGCGTAGCCGCTGCTTCAGCAAGTCAACGGCACTTAGAATGCTGACTCGGCGCGGGGAGTGACGAGGGAAGTAGAACGTTGGGCTGTAAGCGGACACCGCGACAGCGACTGGAATGTGCACTTTTAACTTACATAATGCTATTTACTTAAAAAATGTTTGCTTAACATAAATATATTGTGTAAATAATGACATTAATGTAAAAATTTAGTAGATATTCGGAAATTTTCATTAATAAAAAGTGAAAAGACCACGACTATGTGCAACAGTCAGACAGCCTTTATTATATGTTGTTTTATGCATGTGTATTTCAGCTGAAATGGAAAATATGAAAATTGCAATTTTTCAAAAACCACGGGATAGAAATTGATAAAAATTGCTGCAAAATGTTAGTAAAATTGTGGCCCATTTTCCCATACCGTGCATCTGGAGCCGCACACTTAAAAAAGTTAGCAGCTATATATTAGCGGTGCCACATTTTTCATTTATAAACAAATGCTGCCACGTTGTTTTATGCATGTGTATTTCAGCTGAAATGGAAAATATGAAAAATGCAATTTCTCAAAAACCCCGTGGTAGAAATTGATAAAAGTTGCTGCAAAATGTTAGTCAAATTTGTGCCTATTTTACCCCATACCTTGAATATGGGACCGCGTTCTTAAAAATAAGTTAAAAAGCTATCAACGAAATTATCAAGCAGTTTTCTGCTGTAGGCATATGCATATATTCCGAGCCGTATCAGCGAGCTTTCTGTTGCGTAGTAGTTCACCTCACGTTGGAGCTACCAGTTCGAAAGGATTTGCTCATGAACTTTTTGAGGTTGATTTACAATTAATTAGTTTTCTAAAAAACTTGTAGCTTTAATTTGCTATATACCGTGTTTTGGGCCGTTCGTCCTGAGAAACGATATTAATGTCTGAGAACAAGGCATGTTTTGGCGGTCATTTTGTATGGGCCTTTCACCGAGGTAGCTGGACTCTCCAAAATATCTCAAAAACTCCGCGATAACTTTTTTTTTAATTGTACCATTAGAAAGGTGAAATTGTAGACTTTAATCGAGCATTAGCGGTTTTCGGGACTATCCTCCCTGAGCTTAGATATTTAAGAAATGGTAAAAATGTAAATTTTTGCACTTTTTATCTTCACTTGTTTCACCCAGTTTAAAGACTAAAATTGGCAAAATATTACTTAAAACTATAAATAAATAAATTTTCTACAATTCTGCATCATTAAATTATTGATTTAATGTCGAAAAACATTTAAAAATTATAAAATTCATAACTGGTGCCGACTCATGAACTAAGTTCCGTTTTTCGTTGCTGGCGAACCGTTGCTAACTTGACGCACATCAATATCTTATTATTCAAACTAGAGATGGGCACGGGCCTGTGCGGGCTTCGTGTCCCGCGGGCCTCTTCAAAAAATCCCGGGGCTTCGTGCATGAAAATCGAAAACGGGCTTTTTTTCGTGCGGGCCCGGGCCTAAGCCAAAAGCCCGGAGGCCCGGTAGGCCCAAAAGTCACGATTTAAAAAATATTTTAATATCGATTGGCACAAATATTTCTATAATTCACTGCTATATTATTTACACATCTCTTTTGTCGATATGACACTTATCGATAAGTTTGTCAAACTTAATTTCACGTGTGTTTTTAAGAAGAAGAAAGCGACAAAGCGGCAATATGAATAAGGCAAAAATGAAATTTTTTCTATTGTAATATCGGGCCGGGCCGGGGCTCTTGAAAATTTGACCGAGCCGGGCCGGGCCTTAAAAATTTGTTTCGGGCTCGGGCCGGGGCGGGCCGGGCCTTCAAAGGGAGGCCCGTGCCCATCTCTAATTCAAACAACAGAAGTGATAATATCAAAGTAGTTCAGTCTTTCAAGACAATACCAAAAAGTTAAAATCTGATAATTCGCAGTACAAATAGAAAACTAAACAAATATTTTAAAAATTGGCCCATAATTTACTAATTTCCAGCCGCCAAAGCCAATTAATTTTGCACTTGCTCCAAAAACAGTAATCCATAAACGCGGTCTACTATCAACTAAAACGTTAAATAAAAATTCATAGCTCAGGGGTATAATGGTTTTGTAAAATGTATATAATACGATCAAGTCGAAAATCAAGTTTTTGGTCGAAAAACTTTTTTTGTTGTTTGAGATATCTCAACTATCATAACTATCAATGGTATCATACATCCGGACTAAATTTGATTAAAATCGGACAATTATATCATATAGCTGCGAAAAGAACGACCAGTCGAAAATCAAGTTTTTCTAAAAAAAAGCGTTTCTTTGTTTGAGATATCTCAACCAAACTGACAGAATATGCTTCTGGGATGGTTTCATATATCTTAACCAAATTTGGTTGACACCGGACCACTATATCAATTAGCTGCCAAAGGAATGATCAGTCGAAAATTAAGATTTAGCATGAAATTTGTTGTTGTTTTTAGAGATAGCTTAACCAAACTCAAAGATTGGGGATTTGGAATTCAGTTTAAATCTCTTGGTTCACTAGATCATATCGATGTATGACGAACAATTAGTCGAAAATTTAATTCCGCATCATCAAATCTTCGGAGTGCCTAACATCGTGCAAATATTGACAGGATTTTTAATTTTTCGCGGTACCCGGCTTTTTTGACAAAAAAGTTATATTCTGCACCACAATAAGACGATATAATCTATATTAAGAAAACTTAGCAATATATTTAATGAGTTTTGAATTTAGTATGTATTGCACATATTAAATAAGTAAAAAAATGTTTAATTCAAATATTTGCCTTTAATGGCTTTTAAAAATACGCGTTGCGTTATGCAAATCCGTCTTACGGCTACTGGAGTCATAAATGACAAATTTTATAGCGGAAGCAAGTCTCTTCCAAGGCACTGAGCTAGGGGTAATAAGATATCATAAGGCGAGTTTAGATAGTGGCGGCATGGCCGCCTTATGCGAAGACCATAACATTAAGCGATTACTCTTCCATGAAGTTTGCGGCAAGCTGAGCTAGAACTTATGCTCAGTATTTTTCGTCTCGTGAATTGACAGGCCTTTTAAAATCGAACTATTATAGGCTCCCACGAAGTCATCAGCTGTAATGAATTTTCGTCAACTGAAATCTGTCGGAATTTAAATTATCTAAATGCACTTTGCGCTCGCACAAAAATCATAAAATATCCCAAAACAATATCGCATATGGGCAATTCTCCAATGTCGAATGCGATATTCGTACGCATTCAGAGTGAAAAGAAACATATGCCAAAACATTATTCTCTTTTGACAAAAGGCAAAACGTATATCTCTTGATAAGCACTATAATTGGTGCTAAGGTTAATGTCAGGTAATTGCTCGTTTTCAAGATAATTTAAAAAAAAAACATGGCATTCGCACGACGATTTTACGGTGACCAGTTTTAGCACTGATTTCAGCGTAACCTGCAAGAATATCTTAATGCGGCCAATTTTAGATCGTAAAGCATTGATTTATCTTAATAAAGTTTTCTATTTAATTCAAAAATATACAGTAGTTTATTTTTCATTTAATTTCAATCAGTGTGTTATGCGACATGTCGTTAGAATACAAACGGACCATTTTGAAAGTCAATTTTTCAGATAATGGGCAAAAATATTGAAAAAGTTAATTTATTTGAATGAAGAATTGATATGCTCATCCTAGTGAATTTCTTCTAGCGTATGTTGATTAAATAAATATCTTGAATACATTTTTGGAAGAAAATTTGACATGATGTGAATTTTTGATCAATTTAACGTTTTTGGCCGTGGTTGACTTTTCAGTGGAATTGCCCATATTCAATATTTGGGTAAAAAAATATCCCTATATAAATATATCGGTTCTGACAATAAATATCGATATTTTGATATATTATCAACAGCCCTTATCTATTCCAGAGCTTCGTCGAGCAGAAAGACAGTGTTGCCAATGCAACACGAACAAATAACAAAAAGTTTAGTAGTATAAAATTTTAACATGTAGAACTGATTTAGGTAAAAAGAGGAGAGAGTAGGAAATGGAAAATTTAAATTAATGGTAATATAGGAGAAATATGCTATGGCACGCAAGCACAGCTCGTATTGGGTATACCCATCTCTCTTGAACTTCTAATGTAGATTTTCCATTTGTATTAGTACAAAAAAACAAAATTATTTAAGTTATGTTCACAAAAACAATTTCAGCTTTCGTTCTTGCTTCTAATCTACCAATATTGAAGTCGTTTTTGAACAAATTCAGTCATCCGTCTTCGTTCCCACTTGTGTGCCGGACATTTCTCTGCTATATAACTAGAAAAAATCTAAACAGTTCGATGTTCTTCGAGGCCTTTCAGCTGTATGCAAACAGTGCTCGACAACGCCAGCACCTTATCTGGCAACTCCGGTTTCTTGAGTCTCAGGATCTACTAGCGGAGATAAATGTCAAGTTCTTCATCTTCACATTACGCCAGCGTATTTTTATGCTACTAAAAACTTTTTTATTGTTTGAGATATCTCTACCAAACTGACAGAATATGCATCCTGGGTGGTATCATACATCCTGACCAAATTTGATTAAAACATATGACCCAGTAGCTGAAAATATTTGGGCGCTCAAAATGTTCAATGTTTTGATATCTGGCTTACAAACTTCAGTTGTGAGGGCATAACACCAAAAATCTCTGATAAGTTGACTGGTCACACTGTTGTGCCAGCTGTGCACAACAAACAAATAAATAAAATTGCGGATTACAAAAGTGAGAAAATGAACCAAATGAGAAGTGGCAGCGACTTATAATATGTCCTTATGTGGGCTGCTCAGAAAATTTTCGTGTGTTTAACAGAACAGTTTGATAAACTGGTAGATTTATTTTGACCTTTCAAAACATCGATTTAATCAGTGTTTCGACTGAAATCTTTTTGAAATGAAAATGGCCGCCAACAAGTTGCAAAATAAAAGCCAGATTGAGCTTTTCGTACACGAAGAGAGAATCCGACTAATTGGTGAGGAGCAAGAAAGGACAATATTGTGGGACTTGACCGAAAAAAAATGTTGATAGAGTTTTTATAAAAAGTGCCCCGTAGAAGTGGCCATTTATCCCATATAAGTCGCTGCCACTTCTTTTATCATGTCCATTTGGTCAATTTTTTCATTTTTGTTATTCGCAATTTTATTTAATTACTTGTTGTGCACAGTGACGCCACAGAGTGACCAGTCAACTTTTCAGAGATTTTTGGTGTTATGCTGTGACACTGCAGTTTTAACCCAGATATCAAAACATAGAGCATATTTAGCGCCCAAAATGTTTTCAGTTACTGAGTACTTTGCTTTATCAACGTTGATCTGTGAACAGTGCTGTCAGGCGTTGAGCACCCACATAAGCTAGAAAAACTAGCCAAAAATAAAAAGATGAAGAAAAACCAGCTATATCCAAATGCAAGAAACCATACAACATCATTAGGCTTTTATTTAAACTGAATTAGTTAACAAATCGTCGATTTCATCTTTTTCTTTCTCACTCAAATTATTATTGTTTTTTTTTTAATAAGACTAACATATTTTTGTGGCAAGTTGTGTGGCAGCATTCTCCGTGTCTGCGCAATCCATTTATGTGAAATTCAAAATATATAATTAAAAAATTAATAATGATGATTGCAAATGATGATAATGATAGCAAAACATAGCTAAATATATATTTCAGATACCGAGATGTTTGACTAATAGCATTGGCGTTCACTTATTTTCCAAATTGATGTCGACGCATTTATATGTGGAAACGGGGTGTAGGAGAATATGGCGATACAGCGACCTAATCGATATATATTATCTAGAGATCTTCCGCCGTTATGCAACACTGATAACAAAAGTATAAGTAGATTCTTTTGACAAAATTTATCCAGCATACAGACAACAAAATTTACAAAATGCTGTATTTGGAAGACTATCTGGAAAGTAAGTAACCCACAAGGTAGATTGAACAAAAGTCAGCTGTAACACTATTTTATGTTCTTGATGCAGTGATTGAACATCTGCCGCAGGAGTTGCGCGACCGTTTTACAGAGATGCGTGAATTGGATCTTGCGGTGCAGAGTAAGTGAAAGATTGTAAAGGAGTGCGAATTGTTTTACAAGTTGTAACAAATTGCAATCCACACAGACAACATGGACTCACTAGACAAAAAGTCGCGCCTATTCTTTCAGCAGTGCAAACGCGGTGAGCTGCAACTTGAGTCGATGGACACCGAATTTCACAGTCTTCGGGGCGAATACTTTAAGGTAATGGAGGATGCCGACGAGAAGGTAGCTATTGCCACACAAATACATGAGCTTGTTGAGCGTTATCTGCGACGACTAGACAGCGAGCTGTTCAAATTCAAATGTGAACTGGAAGCAGACAACAACGGCATTACTGAAATTCTAGAGAAACGTTCGCTCGAGCTCGATGGTAGCAATTCCACAGCCGCAACAGCATTATTGCTAAGCATCAACCAAAAGGAGAATAGATACTATAATACCACCTCCGTTAACAACAACAACTTAACTGGCACTAGCATTAACAGTGCCGCCGGCATTATCTCTAGTACAGGTAACTATAGTGGCAGCCTACTTGTCAGTAGTTCCGCGCTTAATAACTTGTCTGGCAACAATAGCTCAGTTGTTAGCCATCAGCGACATCGTAAGTTAGAGAAGCGAAGGGAAACGATATGCACGGTGCCTGTACAGGAGAAACGCGCAAATCTAATTCAATCGTTTCCAGTTGCCGGCAATACCAACAGTGTTGGCAGCACCATTGTTAATGCTGTCATGGGTAATCACGTGAACAGCATCGCTGCACATGTGACCTTGCCAATTACCGGCAGCAGCGCCAGCCATGCTGTTTCCACCACAGTCAGTGGTAACGTAGTTCGCCAGTTGCCCGCGAATCTCACAGCCCACAGCGTACTTAGCAACAACACCACCAATGCAGTCGTAGCGGCAGCAGCAGCTGTTTCAAGCAGTAACGTCGGCGTAGGGCCAATCGCAGGAGCAGGCACAGGCATTACTGTCAACCATGGAAATACCATGGTCAACTATAATCTGCAGCAGCTGGGCGGGGGTGCTGCTGCATCGAGTGCTATTGCAGCCGCTGCGAGCCAAGCGATAGTAGCCACTCAACAAATGCCGCAGGGCCGACGTACGGCCAGCTTAAAAGCCAGTTATGAGGCCATACATGGCGCAGCCGTAGCGAGCAGTACAGAGTTCTGGTCGGCAGCAGCAGCGCATAACGGTAGTATGCAGCCAGCAACTGGAACGTTGACGAGCGGCTCACATCTTCATCAACAACATCACCATCAACACCACCAAGAGAAAAAGCATAAAAAGTAAGTATACCTTAAGTACACCTCAGCAACCATCTATGACGAACTTCATATTTGTGTGTTATAAGGAAACTGAATACCAGCATTTCTATGCCCGGTGGAATTACCTTGCAATCGCTGGGTGGCTCATCATCTGGTAATTCCATAACCTCGTCGTCATCATCAATGAGCGTGGACTCCATGGATATGCTGACGAATGTGTCCACTGCATTGCAGCATGCTAACATTAACCACAGCTCTCTGGCTATCAATTCCCAAGTTAATCAATTAACAACCAATCATGTAACCACAGCAGTGACCGCCTCCGCTACTGCTTCTCCTGTTGCCTTGCCGAATGTCAACAGCGTGACGGCGGTGGCTATTGGACTGCCTAGCACTGCACTCGCTCCGGGGTCTAATCTCACCATAAGTGAGAACGGTTTAGTTGTAGAGCAAACAAACGAAGGAGAATGGTCATATGATCCAAACGAGCCGCGCTACTGCACATGCAATCAAGTATCCTATGGTGACATGGTAGCCTGTGACAATGACGCCTGCCCATATGAATGGTTCCATTACCAATGCGTGGGCATTACTCAGCCCCCTAAGGGCAAGTGGTATTGCCCCAAATGCACAGCGTCCATGCGTCGTCGCGGTAATCGCAAAAACTGATACCCAACTCGGACTACAGCCGGATCTTAATAAGAGGTGGAGAAACCCGTTACAGACGAACAAAAATATGACACTATAAATAATAGTAGTAATAGCTTACATATGTATGCCTGAAATGAATAATTAAATAATGCTATTAATATTCCCAAGTTGACAATCATTTGTTTCTGGTGCCCCATGAGTCTTTAAAAAAAACGGGCCCCTGCCAAAATCTTTTATTTCCGATCAGACCAGGCTGGGCCCGGGCCTTACCTTGAGGCGTATACTTTTAAGCAGGGACCGTAATCATCATGAGTTATAAAAATTACATAGAGATGATTATTTAAAAATTTTTAAGGATTTTCTTCAATGATAATGATTAATTGATCGAAAAAAATAAAACTCAAATAAACATTATATTTGAGAGAAAAAATAAAACTTGACGGGGAAAAACATCACACTTCCCTGAAAAAATTAAATATGGCTGAAAAAAACAGTTTTTCATACTAAATATTTATTAGCATTAGACTGTTCCTATTTTAGCTATATGATTTATTTATTTATTATAAAAAAAACCTCTTCACGAGGTAACAATCTAGTGACAAAAACATTTCCATGCCCCGAAATTTCTAATATCCAGTTTTGGGACGAACTATATAAAATTTAACAAATAAATTATTAAGAAAAAAGTTTGCTAAATTTAACATTGAATGTGATCAATCAACTAATCGACATCAACACTGCCACACAGATTCCATTCCAGTTCGGAGAGACGGAGAAGGTACCTTAAATCATCAGATTTGCACGACTACGTCAAGACGTATTGGCAGAAGATTCCATCCCAACCAAGCGAGAGGTCTTGAAGGTCCTAATGTCGATCTTTGACCCACTTGGATTGGTGTCCTGTCACACAGTCGGTTTGAAAATCTTTCTTTAGCATGTGTGGAGCGAAGACCTCGGATGGGATCAAGACATGCCAGAGTCTCTACTCGACGAATGGCAAAGTGGAAGAGCTTGCTGCCACAAGTTCAAGCCACCGAAATTCCAAGATGCTACTCATACTATCTGGCAAAGGCAACACGCGTCGAGCTGCATACATTCGTTGATGCCAGCGAATATGCTTATTCTGCAGCATGCTACATACGCACTTGCTGTGATGAATCCGTCAATTGTCTGCTTGTGGCAGCAAAAAGCAAAGTGGCACCCCTGAAGCCTGTTTCCATCCCACGTAGGGAACTTCAAGCTGCTGTTGTTGGCATAAGTCTGGCAAAAAGGTCTGCAGCGCACGCGGGCGGAAAATCAACAAGATTACGTACTGGTCTTTTTCGAAAACGGCTCTATAATGGTTGAAAATGGACCCGAGGAAATTCCAGCAATTCGTTTTGCATCGCGTTTTAGAAATTCTCGAAGACTCCGACGTATCACAGTGGCGACGGATACCAACTAAACTAAATGTTGCTGAGGCAGCAACCAAAGTCAACAGTACCATCAAGATGGAAAATTGGTTGCATGGAGTTGACGAACTTTGTATGTATATATCTCAGAATATGGATGCATTGGACATGCGAAAACATGTTTTTGTAGCTCGAAAAGTACCAAGCATACATCTCGATGCCGCTTACACTCGTTTACAAAATCAAAAAAATGTTGTGTGAATTAAATCGAAGTGTGATTTTGTCATGGACATTGGCCTCCTAATAACGAAAATCGAACCTAAAATATTTTTATGTAAGCGTTTTCAAAATATTAATTTTTTTCGAATTTTCGAAGTTCCAACATTTTTAAGTATATTTCCAGTTCTATTTAACCGATTTAGTTAATCAAGCACTTAAATTCATGGCAACTAAGCCTACTACAGTATTTGGATCGGCCCAGGAGTTCAGATACTAGCGATTTTAATATGTTAAAAATTGTTTTTTTTTTTGTGTTTAATCTTTTGAGTTCGAAAACTCACATATCGCGCTGCAAAAAATATAAATGGCCAAAATAAAATGAGCTTCTAAGGTTTTGCATAAAGCTGACGCTGTTACAAAGAAATTAAGCTATTACTTGTGCAAATTTTTCAGTGAAAGGTCATATTTTAGCTTTTTATCGATTTTCAAGTTAGGTTCGTATGGCAGCTATACGATATAGTAGATCGACTTCAACCAAATGGCTGTAGACTAGTGTTATTTTTCATTTCGCTTTACAAAAATCAAATCTTTTGAACCAATGAAGATATTCTAAAAATTCTTTTGACAGCTTTTGACAGAAAAACCCATAAGCTTTTAAATGACTGTTTGCATAGGGTGATAGTCCTACAAAGTGATTATTGATTGTTGTCATAATTATTGAAAAGTGCATAGTTTCAAAGTGTAAATAATAAGCACTATCTTTTTTTTCGTAGAAGAATATTGATAACTAAAACGTTTTTAAGTAAGTGTACCGGTACGCAAAAAAAGCTTGGGAGTTATCTTCTACCAAAGTTCAAAAATAGCTAAATTTTAGGGTTTTTTTTACACCCTTCTGTCAAAAAAAATATACAAGTTAAGAAGCAAAGTAATTTTGCTAATAGTACCAATAACTCCAGATCGGTTGTATAGTTTTTCGTTCGAAAATTGGTATTTTATGTAAAAAGTTGCAAAAAATAAAAGGTTTTGGTTAAAATGGGTCAATTTTAAGAGGTTGTACCATCCACAATTTTTACTCAATTTTAAAATCCTTTTGGATTCGTAATCTTTAAAGAATTCTCTATCGAATGCAAATATAACTTTTTACGACCGCTTACCCCACGCTTGCCACGCTTTTCGGCCTGCGGCCGCACAGCGCAGTCGCAATATTTCTGTTATGCCTGGATCGTTTGAAGGCAAAAGTAAACGCCAAGATCAAGCCAGGACAAGTCAAGAGCAAAAATCTTAGTCTACCAGCATGCACAAGCATCTGGGTACTCGTCCGAAAACCATTCATTTTCGACAGGCATAGCACTTAGCAAGCAAAGCAGACAGTATGCATTGATGTCAGTGGTATTCTGCGCATACACGGAAGATTGAATTCTATCAACAGCATGGAGGACATAGTAGTTTTGCCGAGAGAGAACAATACTTTCTTACTCATCAAATCACACCACGAAATGCATCATAGAAAAACTCCAAACAAATCTATGTTCTTCGAGGCGAGTCAGCTGTTTGCAAACCGTGCAGGACAATGCCAGTTCCTTATCTGGCAACTCAGTTTTATCTTGAGTCTCATGATCTACTGGCGGAGATAAATGTCAAGCTCTTCTTCTTCACATTAAGCCAGCGTTTTTTTTATATGGAGTTCAGGTTTCTTCGAAGCCTTTTTTTAAGTGTCGGTACTATACTTTAAATCAGATTTAGCTGCTTTAAGCTTAGTACTGAAACTTAAATAATATTTAGCGGTGTAAAATGCTCCATCTTTTTCTGTCGATGAGCAGAAGAACAGTGTTGCCAATGCAACACGAACAAATAACAAAAAGTTAAGTGGTAACTCTATGCGTCAGCTGTGGTTTGTTTTAAATTTGAGCATGCAGAACTGATTTGGGTAAAAAGAGGAGAGAAAAGGCAATAGAAAATGTAAATTAATGTTCATATAGGAGAAATATGCTATGGCACGCAAGCACAGCGCGTATTGGGTGTACCCATCTCTTTTGATCTTCTAATGTAGATTCTCCATTTTTATTAATACAAAAAAACAAAATTATTTAAGTTATGTCCAAAAAAACAATTTCAGCTTTCGTTCTTGCTTATAATCTACTAATATTGTCGTCGTTATTGACCCAAATGCCGGACATTTCTCTGCTATATGTCTAGAAAAACTCTAAACAGTTCGATGTTCTTCGAGGCCTGTCAGCTGCTTGCAAACAGTGCTCGACAACAGTTCCTTATCTGACAACTCCGTTTTTCTTGAGTCTCAGGTTCTACTAGCGGAGATAAATGTCAAGTTCTTCTTCTTCACATTAGTTCATTGGTTCCTTCAAATTAGAGTTCGGGTTTCTTCAGTACGATCACTAAGCAAATAACCTATAGAGAACTCATCCCATACAAACGAAATGGGACATGCAGAAGTCTTGAGATTGAGTCCCCCTGAGAGAATTTCCCCGGGGACGTGATGTCAGGGACTTTATTTTTGCGGCCGCTTCAGTCGAATGGCCGAGCTCGTAGCTCGCACAGCTATGCAAAACAAAAACAAGCGCAGTATGAAATACCCTTTACCCTTAAAAATTTTTAATCTCATTATTTTGGTTAATGATTAAATAAAAAAAATAATTTGTTATTTCAGTTATAAATATTTTATTAACCTAAAAAATGTTATATTAAAAATGTAACATGTACAGGGTATGAGTTTTACATACAAAATTTTAATGGCACCAAAGAAGAGGCAATGCAATGTTACAAATACTCGCATCTCGACACATGCAACCCATACATATGCGCACACTTATTGTAAGATGCACACATACAATCATCAGTCTTGGCTCTCGGTTATTTCTTTCTCTGTCTGGCTATACCAGTGTTCGTATGTGCAAACAGGATGGAAGTTGAATATTCTCATTCTGTATGCTTTTTCGACGCGCGTTACTTTTGTGCCAACATAATTGCTTCAAGACGACTTTTGGGCAAAGCTTTACCCTTCCACAACCGGGTCCCATACTTTTGAAAAAGAACACAGCAAATAAAACTAATATGTCTCATTTAATTTAAATAAATATTTTGGTTGTTACTAATAGTATTTATTTCTTTTTTAATTTAAGCATTTTATTAAGTCTTATATACATTTAAAAAAAATTGTTTTTAATATCAAACTTATCAAGTGTAAATGTATTTTTTTTTTCGTTTTTTTTAACAAACTTGAACTAAACAATAATATAATGAGGGTGTACTTCAATTTGAATTTGATTTTTTGTATTTCTTATTATTCTTTTTAATATGTATGGTACCTGGTTGTGGAAGGGTAAAGCTTTGCCCAAAAGTCGTCTTGAAGCAATTATGTTGTCACAAAAGTAACGCGCGTCGAAAAAGCATACAGAATGAGAATATTCAACTTCCATCCAGTTTGCACATACGAATCCTGGTATAGCCAGACAGAGAAAGAAATAACCGAGAGCCAAGACTGATGATTGCATGTGTGCATCTTACAATAAGTGTGCGCATATGTATGGGTTGCATGTGTCGAGTTGCGAGTATTTGTAACATCGCTTTGCCTCTTCTTTGGTGCCATTAAAATTTTGTATGTAAACTCTCATACCCTGTACATGTTACATTTTTAATATAACATTTTTTAGGTGAATAAAATATTTATAACTGAAATAACAAATTATTTTTTTTATTTAATCAGCAACCAAAATAATGAGATTAAAAATTTTTAAGGGTAAAGTGTATTTCATACTGCGCATGTTTTTGATTTGCATAGCTGTGCGAGCTACGAGCTCGGCCATTCGACTGAAGCGGCCGCAAAAATAAAGTCCCTGACATCACGTCCCCGGGGAAATTCTCTCAGGGGGACTCAATCTCAAGACTTCTGCATGTCCCATTTCGTTTGTATGGGATGAGTTCTCTATAGGTTATTTGCTTAGTGGTGGTACTATGCTTAAACGATACAAGAAAAAGTTCATGCGTTTATTTAATGAGCGTTCATTGGAGCTTCTTCTGAACGAAACGACGCAACTCAACTCAACAGCCCTATGGAAAATACGCTTTGTCCGAAAACAAACTGTATAAAAAGTGACTTGGGTAAAACAAATTATTAGTTCTGTTGTCTGATTGCAGTGACATAAATTGAAAAAGATCAATAAACTATTCATTACGCGCTCCCAAAGGTTAAATATAACGGCCTCAAAATTGGCAAAATACGGAAAAACAAGAAAATGAGTTACAATGAGAAATGTGAGGCCATCACAAAAGAAGAATGGTTGCAACGATTAGAGCATTTCCCTTTTAAGCAGGCGGACATGAACCGTTTAATAATGAACTACTTAGTGACAGGTAAACAGAGCAATAAGCAATCATCAACTAACAAATTAATTCAAATTCATATCTGCTTTTCTTTTTAATATGTATACATATTTATATCGTTTATGTACATTGCAGAGGGCTTTAAAGAGGCAGCCGAGAAATTCCAGCATGAAGCAGAGCTCGAACCGAGTGTTGAGCTGAGCAGTCTGGATGATCGCATATTGATAAGGGAAGCGGTTCAGGCTGGCCGCATTGAGGAAGCCACTCGTTTAGTGAACCAACTGCACCCAAACTTGCTGGGCAGCGAGCTCTATTTGTTTTTTCATTTGCAGCAATTGCAGCTGATTGAACTGATAAGAGCAGGCAAGGTGGAAGAGGCGTTGGCTTTTGCTCAATCAAAGCTTTCCAAGTCAGGGGAGGAGATCAGGTTTGAGCTGGAGCGCACGCTGGCACTCTTGGCATTTGAAAATCCTCAAGAAAGTCCATTTGCTGATTTAATGGAGCAGTCGTACAGGCAGAAGATTGCCAGTGAGCTGAACTCAGCCATATTGAGATACGAGCATAGCGAGGATTCAACGCCAAAAATGATGTTTCTACTAAAACTTATATTGTGGGCACAATCTAAGCTCGATAGTCGTTCCATTAGTTATCCGACAATGAAGAACCTTGAGACTGCTCAGGTGGAGCCCAAATAAACAAATATTTACTCAGGGTAGGGGATTAACCGTAACAGTAATAAATGGGTGAGCGAGGGCGGGCATGGCAGATAAAGCGTGAATGTGAATGTAATCCGGAGCAAGTAATACCAATTTCTATTTCTATATAAATATATATTATAACTAATTGAAAAAGTGTAAAGATGACTATGGTTTCCAAAAGCAATTCATTTTATTAATGTTTCATGACTATTGTTGGCTGTAGATCACCAACCAAATATGAGATCCATGGCCTTGTTCATCAGTCCAGAGCTCTTCTGTGGTACATTATTCTTTGGCGACACTTGAGTGTCGTGCTGGGCAACGTTATAAGACTGCTGGGCGAGCGGTCGCACCTTCAGCTTGAAAGGCTCTGCATTTGGTTCCGTCACTTTGCCGTTTTCCTTGCTAATAATGTTATCATCGGTGCAGCGTGTAACCCCGACCATCACATTGATGGCAATTACCTTTAAGTTGTAATTCAACGCCTTGTCGCTTTCTATGCGCGAAGCAAAGCGCACGTGCATCCAGTTTCCATTCTGCGGTGCATGCACCACGTCCACAATGGTGCCACACATTGTAAAGTGCTGCAGTATCATTGAACTGGCTACTGGCGAAAAGCCAAAGATAGTAACCCAAAAGTCACTAGCACGTGCCTGTGGTGTGTGGGTTATTGTTAATGGTGACATGTTGGCCCCCAACGGCGAACTGAGTGCTCGTATTGAGGCATTGGGAGCATTTGCCACATATGAATCATTTAGCTGTGTTGCTGGGGGATGTGAGCTCTGATTTAAGCTGTAGTTAGAGTTGTTAAGATGAGATGCCTGCAGCAAACCCAAATGCGTGCGTTGCAGTGTCCCAGACATCTGCTCACTACGCAGCGAATCAAACAGTCCTTGGGTCGGCGGACCAGCTTGATGACTAGTATTTGCTGCACCGCCACTTCCGTTAGCGCTGCCGCCGGCAAAGAGAGTGCGAGTACCAACAGCTGAGCGATTAAGCTGTTGCAGATTGTTGTGTCCCATTTCTTGAGTCGTGTAGCTGCTCGGAGGCGAGGCTGCTGACAAGAATAAAAGTAAGTTAGTGCAATTACCTACAGTAAAAATATAGAGATTGAACACTAACCAAAGCTCACATTATAGCGTCCCAACTTTGGTGACAGAGTGTTGTTATGGGGAGTCATTGTCTGAGGATCGCCCATAAGAAAAGGCGGCAAATATTGGTTTTGAGTATTGCCCGGGCTGCTGATAGGACTGCCAAGTGTCATAGGCTCCATAATTTTTCGTATATTTTAAAATCACTAGGCCAATGAATTTTTAAAATGATGAAGTCTTTTTGGTATTGTCAGGAGATTCGAGTACAAGTGTTACAAAAGAGAGTGGCGAAACTATCGAAGGCCAATGTAGGTATCGAATTATACTAATTTCGCTGCACTATCGAGCTACCAAAACTTTTTGTGCGTCACTAGTCGGTAGTAGAACAACTATGCTTAAATTATGTCTGGGTTATGAATCAATTCCTTGTCACTTAAAATAATTTCAAGAAATTTATATTTTTATCACGTATATTAATATTTCTGTCAAAATATAAGTAGGATGTTTAGTTGTAAAAAAGTTTAACAATACTTAGAGTTGTCCTGAAATCAGGGTATCAAACCGAATTTAGGTTATCGGTTACGCAAATTTTTTTTATATCGGTTACGTAATGGCTATCGGTTTTTTGTATGTTTCGGTTTCGAAAAACCGGTATGATTTCGGTTTACAAAACAAATTTAAAAAAGGGGGCTCCGCCCCCTGCTTGCTTCGCTCACCTACCCACTCATCGCTTCGCTCGCGAGGAGGTGCGGCTACAGTCGAGTGTGCTCGACTGAAGGATGCTCTGTGCCGATAGCCTCATACGTATTTGTAAGCCGTTGGGCACGCCGAAGGTTTAATGATGCGGCACTCAATTTTGGACTTATTGTTCGTCATACATCTATATGATCTAGTGAACCGAGAAATTTAAACCAAATTCCCAAACTGTGAGTTTGGCTGAGTTATCTCTTAAAACAACAAAAAATTTCATACTAAATATGATAAAGTTGTCCGATTTTAAGCATAGTTCCCAGTAGCTGAAAATCCAATTTGAAAGGCATCAACTTAATTTAAAAAAAGGGCTGCAAACTGGATCGAAATTATTTTGTAAGGCTATTTCTAAGCGTATGTATTTAGTACGTAAATGCTTGCATTCAATACCTAAATGTGGGCTGCGCAGAAAATTTTCGGGTGTTTTACAGCACAGTATGGTAAACAACTGGTAGATATATTTTGATCTTTCAAAAGCAAAGAACTCAGTAGCTGAAAACATTTTGGGCGCACAAAATGTTTAATGTTTTTGGATGTCTGGCTTACAAACTGCAGTGTGACAGCATAACACCAAAAATCTCTGAAAAGTTGACTGGTCACACTGTTTCGTCACTTTGCACAACAAACAAATAAATAATATTGCGCATAACAAAAGTGAGAGCACGAAATTTAAAATTAAATTCCATGGCTTTATATTTGTGATTCTTTTTGCAGGATTTTTTAAGTATTTAAATAAAATTATAATAAATTAAAATTTATTGAATATATGTATGTGTAACGTAAATATTAATTGTTATCAAATCAGTGTTCTCATTGCTGCAAAATGATCTGCCGTCTCTCCTGCAGGCGAATGCACAGCACTCAACTTTTAACAAGTTGGATTTTAAAATATAAAGTGCCATCATATGGCATTCTGCATTGCATACAAATATCTACATACATATACTTTTAAAAAATCGTAAATATTTTATTGGTTTGTTTTTTAGTGCTCGCACTCAAAATGTTAATGTTTTTGATTTAAGTGAATTAAAAGCAAAATTTAAATATCTTCTTTATTTGTAGGACGATCGCTTTGATATAATATGCTTATTTATAATCTACCTGTTCAATTAAGAAGAGTTTTATTAAAAAGTGCGTCTGGAAACCGTTTTTTTTCGTTTTATGAGCGAAGGAAGCGTGACATGACGAGGAACCTACATACCAAATTTGAGCTCCAGCTCTTATAGTCTCTGAGATCCTTTGACTCAAACAGACGGACATGGCTCAATCGACTCGGCTGTGGATACTGATCAAGAATATATATACTTTATAGAGACGGAGACACTTCTATCTGCCTGTTACATACATTTCATAAAACCATAATACACTTTTTGACCATTTTTAATGGGCACAGGGTATACAAATGTTAGATTTTGGAATTTTAAAATAAATGTTTAATAATTAATTTGAGTGGCAGCACTGTTGCATCAACTGTGGTTTGCTTTTAATTTGGACATGCAGAAATGATTTAGATAAAAAGATTAGAGCATAGGCAATGGGAAATGCTGTAAATGAAGAAGAAGAAACATGCGATGGCGCGCTAGCCCACCGCGTATTGGGTGATCCCATGTTTGCTTAATTGTTTTAAGTGGATTCTCTATTTATATTAATAAAAAAAACCAAAATTGATTAATTTATGTCTACAATTTATTTCAGTTTCTGTTAATGCCTTTATTCGAGCAATATTGTCGTCGTTAGTGACCAAATTAATGTCTAGAAAAACTCTAAGCAGTTCGATGTTCCTCTAGACAACCAACAGTACTGCACTGCAATGTATGCTGGACAATTCCAGGTCTTTATCTGGTAACTTAATTTGTCTGGTGCTTACAGTATCGACTAGCAGACTGAATTATGAAGTTCTTTTCTTTACGCCATCCTTCTTTTTAACATGAAGCTAAGACCTGAAAGAATGATTTTTTTCACACCATACCACGCTTTAAGCATAGTATCCAGATGTTCAGTATTTTGATGTCTGGCTTACAACTTCAGTGTAACAGCATAACACATAAAACGTTTAAAAAGTCACACTGTTGCGTCAGCTGTGCAGAACAAACACATAATAGAAACATTTAAAATTGTAACTGTATTGTAAGATTAATGGCCACTTTTTATAAAAACTCCATCAAAATGTTTTTTTTTTCGGTCTAGTCCCACAAGATTGGCCTTATTGCATCTCTTCATTTAGTCATGTTTGAAGAGCTCAATCCGGCTTTTATTTTGCTGCTTGTTGGCAACCATGTCTCTTCAAAAATATTTCAACTAGACGAATCACCGAAACAGTTGATGTTTTGCAAGGTCAAAATAAAACTACCAGCTGTTTACCAAATGGTCTTTCAAAACGTCAGTAAATTTTCTGAGCACCCCAAATTTAGGCTTTAGAGACAGCCTCACGAAATAATTTCGAGCCACTTTGCAACCCTTTTGTTTTATATCGAGTTGACACCTTTCAAACTGTATTTTCAGCTACTGAATACAATGCTTTAAAATTTAATTAATATTTCGGCGATCAGATGGACACAGCTGCTCCATACAAAATGTGTGGTATGTCCAGATTGATAAGGAAAATTTGGCCACATTTAAAGTTTTCAAATTATCAGGTCTGAGGCAGATATTGATTAGATTATAATTTGGGTTTATGTGCAACCGTTCACTTAGCGATTGCTTACGTTTGATTTTTCACTATTTTCTTTTCATTTTGTGATTTGTACCTATTTTTAAATTCACAAAATCAAAATATACTCCTATATATGTTATCAAATTCTAATATGAATACCAGGTAGGCGCCTATGAAACCGATAGACGAATATGTATAAATTCCAAACTGAGCCGAATGTCATTTGACATCTGCCAACAATGTTTAGTTTACAGTTTGTCTAGTTTCACATAACATGCTACCAACAACAATCGTCCAATTTGAACCATTCTTTGCGCCAAAAACGCCCAGAATATCAATATGGGCAGCACACAGTGATTTTCTTGGATGATAAATCACCAACATACCTAGCATTGCATACTCGGGAAGAGGTTGCGTCGTACAATTGGGAACCGCTTATGTATTATTTACTATGTATGTAACAGGCAGAAGGAATCATCTCCGACCCTATAAAGTGTATATATTCTTGATCAGTATCAACAGCCGAGTCGATTGAGCCATGTCCGTCTGTCTGTCCGTCTGTTTAAATCAAAGGATCTCACAGACTATAAGAGCTAGAGACTTCCTGGATGACGGGCGCAGATCAAGTTTTTTTTTTAAATTTGGATCGGACCACTATATCATATAGCTGCCATTGGAACGATCAATCGAAAATCAAGCTTTAGTATGAAAAACTTTTTTGCTGTCTGAGATATCTCAACCAAACTTAGAGAATATGCATCTGGAATGGTATCATTCATCCTGATCAATTTTGAAATCAGAACACTATATCATATAGCTACCACGATCAGTCGAAAATCAAGTTTTAGTGAGAAAATTTTTTTTGTTAAAGATATCTAAAAAAAACCTCTACGAGGTAAAAGTCTAGTGACGAAATTATTTCCATGCCCCAAAATCCAATATCCACTTTTGTGACGAACGATATTAAATTGTATAAATAACTTTTTCAAAAAAAAAAACAGTTTCACATTAATTTATTATCTCAGAGTATATTTTCGTCTCCTCGTTTCATGAAGAAAGAAAGTTTCTGCAAAAGTTTAAGAAAAACGGTGAAAAATAGCGCACGATAATATCGCACAATTATATCAATATTGATATTATCGTTTTAAGCAAAGTACTCAGTATCTGAAAACATTTTAGGCGCTCAAAATGTTCAATGTTTTGATATCTGGCTTACAAACTGCAGTGTGACAGCATAACACCAAAAATCTCTGTAAAGTTCACTAGTCACAGTGCACAACAAACAAATAAATAAAATTGCGAATAACAAAAGTGAGAAAATCGACCGAATAAACATGATATGAGAAGTGGCAGCGACTAATACCCTAATTTTGGGATTAATGACCACTTATATGCTGATCGAAAGAGGCAGAAGAAGAGCAGGAACGCAAACGGCGCAAATATTGGGTGCACCCATATTTGCGAGAAAGATACATCATGGGGCGATATAGTAACGTTGCTTTCCCTGGCACTTTTTATAAATATTCCGTCAACATATTCTTTTTCGGTCAAGTTCCACAATACTGGCCTCTGTTTCACCTCTTCAATCAGCCTTGTCCGCGCTTCGTTTTCAAAAAGTTCAATTCGGCTCTAATTTTGCTGCTTGTAGTTGGCAGCCTTTTCTCATCAAAAATATTTCGACTAGTCGAAAGACTGATTGAATCGATGTTATGAAAGGTCAAAATAAATCTACCAAACTGTGTTGTAAAACACCCGAAAATTTTCTGAGCAGCCCATATTTAGGTACTGAATACAAGGGATTAGAAATAGCCTTACAAAATAAATTCGAGCCAGTTTGAAACCCTTTTTTTTATAAGGAGTTGATACCTTTCAAACATGATTTTCAGTTACTGAATACTTTGCTTTAGAAAATGTCACTTAAAAATATATCATTGCCAAAAAATATCTATCGATATATCAATATTATATCAACAGCCTTACAACCAGTGGTGCCATATTCGTTTTTTTCCCGTCAAATCTGGATTTTAAAAAAGGCCATTTGCTAGAAAAATTTGAAAACAGCGGGTAGCGGGAATTCTGGCTTTTTTTTTAACGTGCTTTTAGTTTTTTTTGTATATGCCCAAAAGTATGAAACAATTATTGCTGACATTGTTTTGTCGATGCCTGCCATCACCTTTAATAACATATCGATTGTATATTGTTGTTAAAAAACAACCTCAAAGAACATCGATAAGCCAATTTTTATGTGCGTCAAGATAGCAACGGTTCGCCAGCAACGAAAAACGGAACTTGGTTCATGAGTCGGAACCAGTTATGAATTTTATAATATTAAAATGTTTTTCGAAACTTAATCAATAAAGTAATGATGCAGAATTGTAGAAAATTTATTTATTTATAGTTTTTAGCAATATTATGGCAATTTTAGACTTTAAACTGGGTGAAACAAGTGAAGATAAAAACTGAAAAAGATTACATTTTCACCATTTCTTAAATATCTAAGCTCAGGAGGGTTGCCCCCGAAAACCGCTTATACACGATTAAAGCGTGCCATTTCACCTTTCTAATGATATCATTTTTAAAAAAAGTTTTCAGAACGTTTTTGAAATATTTTGGAAAGAGCGCATCTACATCGGTAAAAGTCCCATACAAAATGTACTGCCAAACTATATGTCTTGTTATCAAACCTTAATATCTTTTCTCAGGAAGGGTGCCCCATAACGCGGCACATAACAAATTAAAGCTACAAGTTTGGTGAAGCTATCGCAATTAAATTTAGAGAAAGTTATCAGACAGTTTTTTATAAAATTAATTAATTGTAAATTAACCCCAAAAAATTCACGAGCAAGTTCAATCGAGCTGGTAGCTCCAATGTGAACTGAACTACTACTCAACAGAAAGCTCGTTGATATGGAGCGGATTATATTTGCCTGACTATTTTCGTTGCTAGCTTTTTACTCAATTCTGACTGCTTGCCCCCAGATGCACGGTATGGGAGAATATAGGCCCCAATTTTACAAACATTTTGAGGTGCCTGTCATCAATTTCTATCAGTGTTTGAGAAATTTTCATTTTTGTATATTCTCCATTTTGGCTGAAACAATGTGGCAGCATTTGTACATAAACGAAAAATGTGGCAGCTTTTTCGTATGAAACAGAAAATCGTTGCTAACTTTTTACTCAATTCTGACTGCTTGCCCTCAGATGCACGGTATGGGAGAATATAGGCCCCAATTTTACAAACATTTTGATGTGCCTGTCATCAATTTCTATCAGACAGTTTTTGAGAAATTTGCATTTTTGTATATTCTCCATTTAACATACATAAAACAACGTGGCAGCATTTGTACATAAACGAAAAATGTGGCAGCTTTTTCGTATGACTGACTGCTTGCCCCCAGATGCACGGTATGGGAGAATATAGGCCCCAATTTTACAAACATTTTGAGGTGCCTGTCATCAATTTCTATCAGACAGTTTTTGAGAAATTTACATTTTTGATATTTTCTATTAAACATACATAAAACAACGTGGCAGCATTGTGCATGTACATATTTAAATAAAGGCTGCCTGACTGATGCACTTAGTCGTGATCATTTCACTTTTTATGAATGAAAATTACCGAATATATACTAAATTTTTACATTAATGTCATTATTTATTTATTTATTTAAGAAATGGTGAAAATGTAATCTTTTTCAGTTTTTATCTTCACTTGTTTCACCCAGTTTAAAGTCTAAAATTACCATAATATTGCTAAAAACTATAAATAAATAAATTTTCTACAATTCTGCATCATTACTTTATTGATTAAGTTTCGAAAAACATTTTAAGATGATAAAATTCATAACTGGTTCCGACTCATAAACCAAGTTCCGTTTTTCCTTGCTGGCGAACCGTTGCTATCTTGACGCACATAAATATTAATGCCATATAACTTTAAACATAAATATATAGAGCAAATTGAAAGCCAATATAAAAAATTCACTTCGTGAAATGGCAAAATATTGACAGCAGTACAAAATTTTGGATTGAAGTCAATTCCTATAAGGATTCTGGCGGAAACAATACTTTTGCAGAGCTTGCTAAGGTTGCCATTGATATATTATCGTTGCCTTGGTCCAACGCCGAAGTGGGGCGCATATTTAGCGAAATAAACTACACTTGTGTACTTTATTTAAGGTAATGGGTTTAATTGTTTGCTACATAAAATTGATGAAATTATTCACATCACAGAGCAGCTGCTGCTCAAATTGTTCAATTTCTTTCTGATCAACTGATTTTATGCGCTCACTCTTTCCCTCTCGGGAGAAAATACAGAAACTAAATGAATTGAAAAACTAGATTTTTGTTGGCTCTTTTTTTAATTTTTCAGCTTTTTTGCATCGTTGCTCCCGTCAAAAACAGATTTTTTTCAAACAAAAGTTGGCAGCACTGCAACCACCATAGTGGGCTATCGATTAACAGTTTCAATTCAGACATCGTGTACGGCTGAGCTACGGAGCAACCGGGAGTGCCGTACGTCTCTGTATTTTTTTATTTTTTGTGTTTTTTCACCAAATATATATTTACAAAACAAGACACTTCGAACAGCGTATGCAGTTTGTGTAATTATTGCAGTGCAAATTAAAATATTAATGCGCGCAAGTGTAATTGATAATAAACAGCGTCCCGTCTGCCACACAAGTTCCCAAATTTGTATATCAAATAACTCGAATTTAGTGCGTCTTTTCGTAAAATTTTAAAAGGTGCTATAACACTATGTGGAGTCCCACACATTGCAGTGTAACTGGTAAGTGCAGGTGCTTCACACTTTACGTCCCCTATTGGTCGGTCAGAATAGTAAATAAAATTAGGAGGCTTTAAATATATATATGTATATTTCCGACTGAGATTCCCCCAATATGAAATATTAGCATGAAAAACCAACAACCAATTGGACAAAGTTAATATTCTTAATTGTTCGAATACCACCTTATACATTAAAACCTTAATTCTTTTTCTTGTTCTTGTTATTGTAAATATCCTTTTACGGCTAAGAAGCAATAATACTTATACTTAAATAAAAAAAAATTGTTGTGTGGTGAAAATCATTTTACTCTATTTAACATCTTGTTTAAAACTACACTATTTTGCTTTTGACGCGACAGCGTCGCTGACGTTGACTCCGACGTAATACATTCAACAACGTTGCCGCTGCTCGTACGCTCAGCTGCTTTTGTTGCTGTGTAAGTTTCCCGATTTTCTCTTTTTTTTTTGCCCATTTGGGCTTTACTCTATACATATACATACACTTGCCAGAAAAACTATGCGTACAAGCTTAATGCGAAACTTTGATTGTAAAAAAAGAATACTTGTATTCATAATAATGTCTTCATTTTTTTTAAATGACTGACACATTAATTATAAATAAACCTAGTAAGTTTTCTATTTATTATGAATTATATTAATTTTTTTAAAATTAAAAAAAGAAAAATGCATCGGATTTTAGCAAAGTATGCGTACAAACTAAAACAAAAAAAGTACTTATAAAAAAAAAACATTAAATCTAATAAGAAGTTGGATACTCCTTCCTTTTAATAGTTTCCAGAAAACGCTTTGGAATTGATTTGACCAAATCATGGGTCACATCAGGCCAATCCTCCATGATCCTCCAAGCCTCCATATCCTTGGATGTAATTGTTCGTAGAGGAACCACAAGGTTGCCCACTCCACTTGTTGCTATACACCTCCTTACAGTCAATATCGCATCATTTTTACATCATTTTACACATAGTTTTTCTGGCAAGTGTATACCCGCATTATCAGTGATTTACGTTGATAAGATAATGTTTTCATTTGCCATTTTCATTGCTCGTGCGATAAAATTGTAATGCGGTGCTTACTCATCGCGCGTGACTTAAAAATAGGAACACAAAAGCAAACCTGCAATTCTACATACACACATTCCCCACCTATACTTTTGTATTATTTGATTGATTTCCTCTATTTGTTTGCATCGCTTGTAGTTTTGGGCACGGATCTTAGTTTTGTAGCCTGGCCCAACCCGGGCCGGAAACCTTGTTATTAGGCCCGACCTGGCCTGGCCCGCTTATCCCTATTTAGTGTTAGTTTTTCTTTTAAATCTAAAAATATTTAAATTATTTAGATATTCTGATCCAGAAATATTATTATATCTTTAAATCAAAATTTGAACTAAGCCTGGTACGATATTGCTTAGAATATTTTCATATCCTAAACGGGTATATTAAGTTTGTGCAAAAGTATGTAACGGGCAGAAGGAAGCATCTCCGACTCCATAAAGTATATATAGTATATATTCTTGATCCTTGTCCGTGTAAACAAAAAGATCTCAGAGAGGGTAAGGGCTAGGACCACCAAATTTGGAATATAGACTCCCCATTAAGTCAAGCAGATCGAGTTTATGTTAAAATTTCGGTAAGGTGGTCGTAATTCGAAAAAACCTGACATCACCTTTAATTTGGGGTTATAAGTTAAATCTTTAATTTTTTTTTATGCCAACGGGTGCAGGACAATGCCCAGCATCTAATCACTAATTTTCAACAGGATTGGTTCATAAATAGTGAATATATTAATAAGTTTGTGGCAGCAAGAATATAGAATTAAAATGATTAATTCATTTATTTTATTTTTACTCTGCCAGAATGTATGCATGTATGTATATCGAATTATCCGGCATCTGCCTAGACGGCACAGTGGTCAAAGTGATAGGTGATGGTCGGCATGGTAAACATGAGACGCGAGTTCGAGTCCGGGCGAGGTGCTTGCAGAATTTTATATTTTTCTTTTATTTAAATTGTCTGCCTGAATGTATGTATAACACATTTGCCAGCGCCAATACAATCGTTTCATGGGTCTGAGGGTAGGAATACCAGCCCGTGCGTTAGAGGTCGTGGATTCGAGCTCGAGTCTTAGTTGTGAATTTCAATTATATTTTAATTTAGGTTTTTTTTTTCTTTTTTTCTTTGAATGTGTTTAAAAAATGTAATAATGTAATAATAATCGTGCAAGTTGGTACATACTCTCATTTATATCATATATGTATGATAGCTGTCATAGAAACGATTTGTCGATAATTAAGGATTATTATAAAAATTATTGTCCTTTCTAGAGATATCTTAATCGAATTTGCTGCGTTTTACCTAGGCTCAGGGTATTTTACTGTCGATTGCACTCGACTGTTCCGCTTGCTATATTTTGAAACAGTCGCTTTTCGTGCCTACTGATTCTCAGGCCCGAAGTCCATGCATTTTTTGAATTGTCTCGCGGGACACGACACGTCGTGCCGGCCGAAGGAGCTCGTGTCCATATCTAGCTTGTTTACTAGACATATGCTTGAGTATACTACACACCCCTGCGGTTCAGTTGGTGTGACACCTCACCCAATTCTATCCCCAGGGTGCATTACTAGTAGAGGGCGCTAGGCAAATTATACGAAATACTAACTCCGCGATGCATCACTCTTAGCTAGCTAAGTCGTTAGCTTTAGGTAATGCAGAGGGCGCTAGGCAAATAAGCGAAAAATAGAAAAATAGCGAAAGTAAGAAAAGTGACAAAGGTAACGAAGAAAATCGTTGACGGATTTCTGTTCGGTATTTTTTTTTTCTTCTTTGTCCGCTTGCTTGTGCACGTTTAACTCGGCGAAAATCCTAAGACGTTACGCTTGTAAAGTTAATCAAAGTCTTGTAAGTATTGATTTTTAAGAACCTATTTATATACATGTAAAAGCTTAAATGCTTTTATATTTTATTGTGATTCTTATTGTTTTTTCCAGAATTATATTTTCATCTGAAAGCAATGGAGCAATTTATTTTCCTCATTGATATGTAAGTACACTGTGTAATAAAATTTATTCATCATATATAAGCAATTTAATCACAATTTTGCTTTACAAACTCTACTTCTAACTATTAGTTCGGGCCATGAAGCAGGAGCTGCGTAACGCAATTAAAACATTAATAAATAAAAATAAAATTAAGCCACAAGATATATATACATGTATATAATAGAATAAAAACATATTTTAATTTAAAACCTGCCTATTTTATTAACTCCGTCATACTAGCGACGTTCCCATCTACCACGTCCTAACGATGCATCAATCCCCTTGGAGCTTGCCGTTAGCTAAGGGTAATGCAGCGCCGTACCGCTCGGTACGTTCAGAGGACATGTACTGCAAAAATTCGTTAGAAATACGAGCTTTAGGGTAAGTCTCCTTAGTACCCATCAACATTTCCTTAGGTTTTGCTAGCTACCCGTTCCACAGGGACATGCATGTAGACACATACAGTATTTTCCAAAACTTAAGCATCCCTTCAGGTCATATTTTTTAATTCATAATTTTTAAATAAAAACAAAGTTTTTAATTTATTGTTTTTCCTTTTTTTATTTGTTTATAAAGAACCCTTTCTCTAAGTTTAAAAAAAAAAATTAAAATTAATATTTCGCTGCCAGTCCTTAGTTCTGGTTGACACACGTAGATTGTTTAGGCATAGAGGATATCATATTATGAATTATATCCGGTGATACTGCTTCCCAAGCTATTTTTACTGATTCGAATAGATCTTCTTTTGTATTTTGAATTTTCTCAATTTATTTTTAATTTACCAACTCCCACAAGTTCTCAATTGGGTTAGGATCAGACGATTTGACAGCCCAACGAAGAACTTCTATCCCATTGGAATCCTCATTGAATCCTTAACCATTTTTGCGGTATGTTTCGGAGTGTTATGATGTGGGGGCCTCCATTGGAGTGGCAACTCCAAATCAACAAGTGGATTGGATGGGAATTTAATGGGGTATAAGGTCTTCGTTGGCCTGCCAAATCACCCGATCTTAACCCAATTAAGAACTTGTGGGAGATCGTTAACTCGAAAATCAACAGAGAGTATAAAAAATACAAAGGAAAATCTATTTGAAGCCGTAAAAATAGCCTGGGAAGCAGGGCTAAGGATTCGCAACGAAATATTAATTACAATTTTTTTTTAACGAAAACACCTTCATGCCTTAAAATTTCTGATATCTAATTTTGTGACAAATGGTATAAAATTGTATATAAAATTTATTCTTAAAAAAAAAGTTGGCATGTTATTGTGGGAGTTTCAGTTTTACCGGGCTTTAGCGATTTCCCTCTACACTAGCGATTTTTAGAAAAAGTCGTCGAACAAAAGCTTATAGATTTTTGATTAAGAATAAGTCCTCATTCAATCTTTTAAGCTATATCAACGATTTGATGCAAACGGACAGACAAACTGACTTTTCATCTCATTTTGGGAAGGCCACTACAAATTTTAAAATTAGTTATCTTTTGAACCACTAGACGGATTTTTATGATTTATGTGTCATTTGACGCGTATTTTTGATAAGGTTAAAAATTTAACCAAAAGGCTCCAACGGCCCTTTTGTCCCCTCCACTTACACCTGCTTATCTCACAAACCAGGTAAGTTTTCTAAAGTATGTAGTAGTAGTTTTTAGTATGCAATTTTGTTAGTTAAAACTATACCTTTCGATCGGTATATAACTCGATCTGATCGGACAGTCATAGCAAATTTTCCGTTCATCCTGTATATATTGCTGGTCGCCTTTCGCACCTTTCGTGATGCTACCGTCACTAGCGCGGACTGTCGTCCGCAGTGATTAGGGGTAGCGAACAAAACGTTGTTTAGAGTATTTTAGAGACAGTTGTCAACGTATTTGATCGTGCAAGGCCCAAGTATATGTAAAATCTTTTTTTCGTTCCATGTAAATTATCTGATTTGTTGCATCTTTAGTTCAAGAGTAAGGTGATTTAATAATAAGGGGATGTTCACGACAACTGGCCTCTTTTCTGACAGCTATTCTGACAGTATGAAAGAAAACGTTTTTGAAAGTTTTTTGTCTTCTCGTCTTCTCCTTTTAATGTAAATCGTATCGAATGCAATAAAAATGTTAATTGCTAATTTAATGGTTAAGTTTATTTAATTATTAAAGGTGTTCTGGATTTTCGATTGGCATGTCCAGAGGGGGGCGTGATCAAATTTTAAAACAAACTTAATCTGCTTTGAAAAAGTGCTGTTAATTCAGTCAATTATTTTATAGGTAGCTATGGCTATTTTTATACCCTGTGCACCTTCGAAAATGGTCAAAATGGGTAAAATCGTTTTGTGAAATGTATGTAACAGGCAGTAGGAAGCATCTCACTGGTAAATTTTACACAGAAAAGTGTACAGAATTCGTACATCGCGCTCACAGCTCTGCGATCCGAGTTCATGTAAAACCCTAATTCACTTTTACACATGCGTGGACAAAATTCCCTGAAGGAAAATTATAAAGCCGCACTGCAGACTCCGCTACGAGCTCAAACGTTTTAGTGAGTTCGTCATAGGCTTCGGCTGCAACTGGTAATTTTTGCACAGAAAAGTGTACAGAATTCGTATAGCGCGCTCGCAGTTCTGCGATCCGAGTTCATGTAAAACCCTCATTCGTTTTTACACATGCGTGGCCAAAATTTTCTGTAGGAAATTTATAAAACCGCACAGAAGACTCCGCTACGAGCACAAACGTTTTGGTGAGTTCGTCATAGGCTTCGGCCGCAACTGTTCAGAAATGAATTTCTGCTGTAGGGAAGTAAGCGTTGGATTTCTGGCTGGTTCTAGTAGGAAATATGGTCGGAATTCTTATTGAAAAATCCTCCCCTAGGGATCGGCAAATCTGCACGACAGTAGAACCAAACAAGTGTAACAGTCGAGTGCAATCGACAGTAATATACCCTGAGCCTAGGTAAAACGCAGCAAGTTCGTTTAAAATATCTCTAGAAAGGGCAATAATTTGTATACCCTAAACTGGTATATAAAGTTTGTGCAAAAGTATATAACGGGCAGAAGGAAGCATCTCCGACACCATAAAGTATATATATGTATATATGATCAGTATCAAAAGCCGAGTCGATATACCCTTGTCCGTCTGTCCGTGTAAAGAAAACCATCTCAGAGATGGTAAGGGCTAGGACCACCAAATTTGGAAAATAGACTCCCCATTAACTCAGGCAGATCGAGTTTATGTTGAAATTTCGCCACGCCCACTGTGGGAGGCGTTATTCGAAAAAGCCTGAAATCACCTTTAATTTAGGGTTATAAGTTAAATCTTTAATTTTTGTTTGGCAACGGGTGTAGGATCATGCCCAGCATCTAATCACAAATTTTCAACAGGATTGGTTCATAAATAGTGAAGATATTAATAAGTTTGTGGCAGCAAGAATATAGAATTAAAATGATTAATTAATTCATTTTATATTTACTCTGCCAGAATGTATGTATGTATGTATATCAGGATAGTCAGCGTCTGCCTAACTGGCGCAGTGGTCGAAGTGATAGGTGGGCGGCATGCTAAACATGAGACGCGAGTTCGGGTCCGGGCGGTGCATGCAGAATTTTATGTTTTTCGTTTATTAAAATTGTCTGCCTGAATAAATGTATAACACATTTGCCATCGCCAAAACAATCGGTCTATGCGTTCGAGTCTTGGTTGTGAATTTCAATTATATTTTAATTTAGTTTTTTTTTTTTCCTTTTAATGTTTCTAAAAAAAAATTAATAATATCGTGCAAGTTTGTACATACAGTCATTTATATCAAACTGACTTTTCATCTCATTTTCGGAAGGCCCCTAAAAATTTCAAATTTAATTATCTTTTGAGCCACTAAACGGATTTTTATGATTGAGGTGTCAAATTAAAAAATTTTACCAAAAGGCTCCAACGGCCCCATTTGCTGCAATCATCTAAATTTCGCCCCTCATACTTACACCAAGTTATCTCACAAACAAAGTGAATTTTTAAAACTCTAAGTAAGCACTTTTCGTAGTTAAAGCTATACCTTTCGTTCGGTATATAACTCGATCCGATCAAACAGTCGTTGCGAGCTTTCCATTCTTCCAGTGTATATTGCTAGTCGCCTTTCGCACTTTTCGTGATCCTTAGTGATAATTTTATTTCAACGCTGCTTTAGATTCTTAGATTACATTCCTAAAATTATTTAAGCTAATTTAGATATATATTAACACTGGAAAGAAGAAAAGCAAACAGTAAATAAAACTGTGGTAATTTATGTGTTTTTGTATTTTACTTACCAGGCATATTTATATACATATGTACGTATAGCACTGCCGATTGTTTCAGACTGTAATATATAAATAAAGTAAATCATATTAAAATACTCAATAATTAAATTAAACTTACCTTTTCTAAATATGTTCACACAACACGTGCTGACACAAAACTGAAGCGCATAAGAAAAGCGGCAAGAAATAGCATAAAAAGAGTAGTAACCCATACAAAATTCAGCCGATTTAGTTTTTTGTGCATTGATATAACTTCTGTAAAATCCTATGACAACCCTACAAAATTTAGGACAAAAAAGAAACAAAGAAAAAATCCAACCAGCGTTTTGTGCAACCAAACGCCATATCGAACTCAAACAAACGCGAGAGTACGTAGCTGACTTGTCTGCGTGTAATTCACACCACTTAGTAAGAGTTCTGAGCAGCGTTTTGAAGGGCCGAACGCTATGTCGAACTCAAAGAAATGTGTGATTTCGTGGTTATCCTGGCTGCAGGGAACATCTACTTTGAGGCATACGGTTCTTAGCAGCGTTTTGTGAAACCAAACGCTATGACGTACTCAAGCATTCGCGAGAGCTCGTTGCAGACTTGGCTGCGTGTAATTCACACCACTTAGTAAGAGTTCTGAGCAGCGTTTTGAAGGGCCGAACGCTATGTCGAACTCAAAGAAATGTGTGAGTTCGGGGTTAACTTGGCTGCAGGGAACTTTTACTTTGAGGCGAACGATTCTGAGCAGCGTTTTGTGCAACCAAACGCTATGTCGTACTCAAGCAATCGCGGGAGCTTGTAGCTGACTTGGCTGCAAAGATTTCATGCCTTGAGGCGATCGATTCTGATTGCTGAGCGCGCCCCTGACAGCTTGTAGCCTTAGGGATGCGCAACTTAAATCTAAAATTTTTGGTGCTCCGGCCGTATAGAATTCGGTCATCACATGCCTGCAATCCCGGCTGGGATCTCTGACCCTATAAATTATATGTATATATTCTTGATCAGCATAACAGCCGAGTGGATTTAGCCATGTCCGTCTGTTTAAGTCAGCCAATCTCAGAGACTATAATAGCTAAAGACTTCTAATTGGGTACGCAGCCTGCTGAATACCGGGCGCAGATCAAGTTTATTTTTAAATTTCGATCGGGCCACTATATCACATAGCTGCCATAGAAACGATCAGTCGAAAATCAAGTTTTAGTACAAAAAATATCTCAACCAAACTGGGAGAATTTGAATCTGAGATGGTTCCATACATCATGACCAAATTTGGTTGAAATCGGATCACAATATCATACAGCTGTTTTTGGAGATATCTCAACCAAACTCACAGATTGGGAATTTTCCATTGCCTTTAACATTATGATCAAATTTAACCGGTTTAAATCGGTTCAGTCGAAAATTTAATGCGGCACCATCAAACCTTCGTCGTGCTTAACGGCGTGCAAATACGTATTAGACTATCGGAGTGCCAGGGAACAGGGTATCCTACAGTCGAGCAAATCGATTGTAGCCGCACCTCCCCGCGAGCGAGGAGTGGGTAGGCGAACGAAGCGGGCAGGGGCCGGAGTCCCCTTGATAATGTGCGTTTGCTAGAAGAATTTGAAAATTGCCGAAATAATAGGTAAAAAAACAAGAAGGCGCCGGCTACAGTCGAGTGTGCTCGATCTAGTGAACCGATTTAAACCAAATTACAAGTTCTCAATCTGTGAGTTTGGTTGACTTATCTCTCAAAACAACAATAATTTTCGTTCCTATGGCAGCTATATGATATAGTGGTCCGATTTCAACCAAATTTTATCAGGATATATAGGACCATTTCAAATGCATATCCTATTAGTTTGGTCGAGATCTTTTAAACAACAAAAAAGTTTATTTTCGACTGATCGTTCTTATGACAGCAATATGATTTTGTGGTCCGATTGAATAAATTGTATTTAATTTAATTAAAATAGTAAATCGTAAATCGTAATCGTAATCGCTGAAATCGATGTTGCTCATGCCAAGAGTAGCCATTATCTAAAATTTGCTCAGCTTGTTGAAGTCCGGCAACACCAAATAATCTATCCCACTCTTCTTAATCATCGAAATCAGCTGTTAAAGGCTGCTGCATTGCGCGCGCAATTTAAATTTAAATGCTATGGTTTAATATTTGTGATTCTTTTTGCAGAATTTGTTAAGCATATAAATACAATGATAATAAATGAAAACCTATTGAACATATGTGCGAGCTTACTAGCTTATTATTAAACATAATAATTAATATAAATTCAGAGATTTCAGTGTTGTAAAAGGATCTGTCGTCAAGGTGTCAAGGTGCAAAATTATAAAGTGGCATTTATACATATCGCTTTTTGCAATGCATACTAATATCTACATACATATATTTTAACACAATCGTAAATATGTATTAATTTAAACCATGTTAATATATTAAAATAGGATAGAAATTGTAGCCAAATATCGATAATTTTGCCTATCGCTCGTATTTGCGTTCGCACTCTTTGTACACGTGCTCACTGTTATGTTTTTGCGCAAACAAATGTGCACATGCTATCTCGCTCGCACTTGCCTATGTCTATGATTTTGATTTATGTGAATTAAAAGCAAATTTGAAATATCTTCTCTATTTAATAGTAAATCGCTTTGAAACTTTCAGGGTCATTAAATTGGCTTACTTCTTATCATCATGTTTAATTAAGAATTGTTTTATTAAAAATCGCGTCTGATAATCTATAATCTAAAATTTAAAACAAACTTGATCTGCGCCCGCTATACAGCAACCTTCATACCAAATTTGAAGTCTCTAGCTTTTATAGTCTCTGAGATCCTTTGGCTCAAACACTCGGACAGACAGACGGACATGGCTCAATCGACTCGGCTATTCATGCTGATCAAGAATATATATACTTTATAGGGTCGGAGATGCTTCCTTCTGCCTGTTTCATACAGTGCATAAAACCATTATACCCGTTTTTGACCATTTTCAATGGACAAAAATTAAAAACTTAATGTTCCATGCCCCTATTATTTTTGCCAACATAAATTTCGAAAATTTATGTTTTTTTCTTTTTATATTATAATATGGACTTAATTGTTGTTAAATTTAAATAAAAATTGCGATAAGGTACTAAGTCTAAGAGTTTACATGCTTCAGATCTTGGAAAGATGAAAATAATATTGAAAAAGCAAACCAAATGTGTCTCTATTAAATCTGCCGCCACTGTATATTTACTATTATTTAGATATGTTTTTCTATTTATTGGGGCCTGTTCTGAATGCCGAAAATGTGTGGAATTGCCGCAAATCGAGTTGTTTGCTGTTCCGAACTCCGCAAATCGACAAGAATTGTCGTTTTCAAAACGTGTGCTGTAGAGTCAGCGAAATTAAAAGTAAATGCTCTTTAAAGCATTCAAATAAAATCCTAAAATTATAAACAAAAAATTCTAATAGTGTTGAACATTTTTAGAATCGCTTAACATCACTACTTTAACTGTCTAAAGTTGAAATATATTTAAAAGAATTTTTTTATAAACATCTATAAAATATTGCATGAAAAACAAAACCGATGGTTTCAGTTATACTGACTTGGTTAATGTTGATCAAAAATTTATATTTTTTTTTCGGTGTGCTGGGCCTCGTTTTCCCTGTTCAGCAAATTTTATTTGCTTTGCAAGCTTTATAGACTCTTTGTACTTTTCAAGTACAGGTTCTCAAAATGTATTTATAAAAAAATTTATTACCCGCGACTAAAAGTAAAGATAAAACACATTTAAACACATTATACGTTCTTTAAGTGATGTTAATACACAGAAATTTGCTTTCCATTGTTTCTCTTTTAGCGTCTGGTTCTCAGCTAAATGTCACAGCTATTTGTTTAACACATATGTACATAAACGTTTGTATGTATACATACATACTTGTATAAATAAATAAAGTGTTTACACAGTTCGAAAATCTAGTTGTTGATAAGAATAACCGAGGCTTTTAAACTCTGTTAAAGTTGTTGAACAATATTTTACTGCAATATCCATTTATCCTAATTTTTCCCTTACTAATAAATAACTGGTTGAATTTTGGAATTGAATTGAGGCCTGTTCTGAATTCCAAACGTTTTCAAAAAAAAAAAGCGAAATGAAAATGAACGTTTTACTCTTTGCTGTTCCCAATTCCGACCGAAATGGACTTGTTTTTACTTTTCAAACTTGGTTTCGAAAACTTTTCGATATCAGTAAGTCATCGACCGTGTCAGCTGTTTTAGTCAATGAAGAAAAAGAAATTCTACTAACATTGTACTAACATTTTTTTTTTGTCATCAGCTGGTTGCCTGTGCATGTGTTTTTTCATATCGACAAGAATCTCAGTTGCCAAATCAAAAATAAAAACATTCAAGCGCCAATTTTTTATTTAAATCCGAATAGATTTATTTATAACTATTTTTGAAAATTCATTTCTAATATTTCATGTTATAGCAGATATAAGCTAAATTTGACTTAAACTTCGTTGTTCAAATTTTATTATTCAATTGAAGCAACTCTAGCAGCTTTTTATTGCGAGAGTTGATATCAATAATACAAATTAAAGTGGAATTTAGAACAGCTCGGATCAGTCATGCCGCTCGGTTTTGTTTTTCATGCAATATTTTATAGATGTTCATCAAAAAATTCTTTTAAATATATTTATGCTTTAGACAGTTAAAGTAGTTATGTTAAACGATTCTAAAAATGTTCAACATTATAAGAATTCTTTGTTTTAGGCATTCATTTTAATGCATTAAATAGCATTAACTTTTAATTCCGCTGACTTTACAGCACACGTTTTGAAAACGACAATTATTGTCGATTTACGGGGTTCGGGACACCAAACCACTCGATTTTTTTTTGGCAATTCCACTCGTTTTCGGAATTTGGAACAGGCCCGAATAAAAAATGTTGTAAGAAAAGTTCATGGTACATACTAAAATTTTTTTTATTTATATTTATGCTTAGCTGTTGAGAATTAAATAAATATGAACAGAAAAAAGATATTTTGGGTTTGCTTCACTATTTTAGTTTTTGTGCGCGATTAAATTCAAGATGTGTGAACGTGGAATCAATTTTGCTGTATGTACATACATTCTGACGGAGTAAATATAGAATAATTTTATTCATCTTTAATTCTATTTGCTTGCTGCCAAATAGTGCGTGTCACAAAGTTGTATGGAATCGTGGAAATGTATGTAACAGGGAGAAGGAAGCATCTCCGACCTTATAAAGTATATATGCAGACGCTTACGAAGTAATAAGAACAGCAAGTGTGAAATCTGAATTTGGTAAATAATGGTGTTAAAATAACTTAATTATAATAAACCCTTATATTATTCTATATTTTGGACAATTGTGGCAAGATAAAGAAAATACTAGAACGAATATTCCAATCTCCAGATGCCGTTTGTATAATTTCTGTATAGTCCCGATGTGTGTAAATAAACTGGAAAAGGAGTGGAGTAGCCTTATGCTAAATGTATGCTACTAAGAGTATACTCATAAATTGTTAAAACTGCTGTTCAAAACGACAATCCATTCCTTTCTCTTCTTGTTCTTATTATTTCGAACAGCTCAATTTCGAGATAACCCAAGAAAGTTGCCATTATAATTGATTAGGAAATATCAGGATAAGAATTCTTTTAGGATATAAATAGCTTAAAAAGTGTACTATTAAAATAATAAAATGACATTTTATAAAAATAGGTGTATAGTAATTCTTTTGAACGATTGAAGTTTTCACTTAAGATGTTCTTATTATTTCTCACACGTTTATATATTCATGAACGCCCACGCCTGCAGAAGACATGCAGATCCACACAATTAGTCCCCCGGCACCATGTTTCACTGATGGTGCGAGGTTTTGTTTTTTGAAGCCGTGTTTGGTATTCGCCCTACAGTTATCCTGCCATCTGACGGAAAATATTAAACTGGCTTTCATCTGAGAAGAGTACCTGGTCCCAGAATGAGGCTAGCTTGCTTTCAAACTCCTTTGCAAAATCCAAACGCTTCTGTTGGTTGATAGGATAAATTTTAAAAACAAAACCTTGCACCAGCAGTAAATCATGGTACCGGCAGACTAATGGTGTGGGCCTGCATGTCCTCTGCAGGAGTGGGCGAGCTGATCTTGATTGAAGGCATAATGAACAAGACAGTTTACATGGACATTCTAAAAAACTTAAAAAAGTGCCGAAAACCTAAGCCTACCAAACAATTTCACTTTTCAACAGGACAACGATTCGAAATATATGGCCCACGACCTTAAAATGTGGCTAGTTTATAGTGTGGCACAGACCTCCAGACCTAAATCCTATTCAGTATCTGTGGGATGAGCTTTACAAGGGGGTCAAAACGGGCCAATTCCACAATATTCGATTTGAAGACAGCTTTAATTAAAGAATGACACAATATTGGACGGGAGACCACGAGAAAAGTCTCTTCCATGCCAAAACGTTAAGAAGCCGTCATTAAACAAAGGCACCGCCCCTTGCTCGCTTCGCTGTCATGAAAAAGAAGTTAAATGAAATAAATTTAAATTTAAATCTGTGGTAAGCAAGTGATTATAATTGATCCAACATTTGTTGCAAGAATTGGGGAAAACCCAGAAGAACCCAATCAAATCAATAGAAAATATTTAAGTTGTAATACAAACTCACGGAAGATCACTGATCCCAGAGCTCGAAGATCAGTGAGATCAGAGATTTACCGGAGGTGATTAAAAAGAGAAGCTTTAATAAGGTGGAGAGACAGATTGTTTGAAATTAAGTGGTATAATTCATTATAGTTAGAGCAGAGTACTATAAAACGATTATGCAAAGCAAAGTCAGTAGTGCATGTAGGCAAAAATAATGGAGCGAAATTCCTAGTTGCCCTAAAGGGGACATTGAAGCTAACCCGTTCTAGTAATGATGGAGAGCTAATATCGCCATTAATTAACTTATGGAGGAAAATAACTACAAGAACTGTTCTACAGTGATCAAAGGACAGAAGATTGAGAAGCAGAAGTCTGCTTCAATAAGGTGGCAAACGGAGATTTGGATTCCAAGCAAAATCCCGAAGTGCAAAAAGAAGAAATTGCTTCTGTACAGACTCAATTTGATCTTCATATATTTTGTCCTGAGGATTTCAAACACAAGAACAATATTCAAGAATAGGTCGAACTAAGGAAGTGTATAATATTTTTGTGACATACGGGTCGTTAAATTCTTTAGACCAACGCTTTATAAATGCAAAAGTGTCCTTTGCCTTATTAACAATAGAAGAGATTTGAAGAGTGAAACCTAATTTATTATCAGAGAGGACACCAAAATCTTCGACAATCGATATGCGTTGCAAATTAGCTTTATTGATCGAATATGTTCCTAAATAAGGAGTTATCCTGTTAAAAGTCATAAACATGCATTTAGAAAAATTTAAGTTCAAGTGATTAGCAATGCACCAACTATGCATTGAGCTTAAATCATCTTGTAATAGCTTATTGTGTCCAGGCTCCTTATATGATAATATAAGTTTCACGACATCTGCATATATAAGTGTGCTACAGTGGGATAAAGCGCAAGGAAGATCATTAATAAAGAGATTTAAAAATAAAGGGCATAGATGACTACCTTAAGGAACCCCAGGTGTGACCTGAACAGATTTTGAGGTGGCTGATCTGAGTAGTACTCTTTGGGTCCTATCAGAGAGGTAGGAAGAGATCCATTAAAGGAATGAAGGGGGCAAACCAATTTGGTCAAGCTTTAGGAGAAGAAGTTTATGGTTTACAGAGTCAAATGCTGTACTGAAGTCCGTGTATATGACATCAGCTTGCATTTTATTGAGGAAAGCCTCATTTAACAAGGAAGTGAACTCTAGTAAATCATTCGAAGTTGACCGACTCTTAACGGAACCATGTTGAGCAGGGGAGATAATCGACTTACAGAGATGCTGCAAAGAAGATGTAATTATTTTTTCGAAAAGCTTAAAGATTGCTGATAACTTTAAAATTTCCCTATAGTTTGAAATATCCGCTTTGCACCCTTTTTTGTGCAGTGGGATAATGAAGGATTCTTTCCATATTGCTGGAAAGACAGTTGACTGTAGGGATAGATTGAAAAGAGTTAATAAAGGGCTTACTAGGGAACTATAACACTCTTTCAACACACAGCCAGGTATGTTGTCAGGGCCAGAAGAGTAAGAAGGTTTAAGTGCTTTAATTGAAGAGATAAGGCAACAATCGGTTATTGTAGGTAAAAGAAAAAAATTGGATGATGGAGGAGAATAAAAATAATAGTTGTTAGTAGGCGATATAGAGGAATAAGTAGATTGGAAAAAATCAGCGAAAAGATCGGACGCACCGAAATCATCGCTAACTTTATAATTGTTAAGGAAAAAATTATTAGGTAATGAGGATTTTCGACGTTTGAAGTTTACGAAGGAGTAGAATTTTCATAACACTGAGAATTTTTAATAGTGAAATTAGCTTTAGCTTTTGAATATTTTAAAAAGTCCAAATTCGATCCAGTCAATCTGAACTTTTTAAAATATTTTGATTTGAAATTTTTAAGGTAAGGTAATCTAGGAGTAAACCAAGCAGGCTTAAAGGAAACGGACTTAACAACACTATTAGGGATACAGAAATTAAAAAGCTAATTAAGAGTGTTGTAGAAGAATGAAACAGCTAAGTTCATATCATTCGTGTTATACAGAATGGACCAATCTGTTGCAGCAATCAGTTGGTTAAGCAAAGTGAAATTTCCTTTGCTAAAACAAAGGCAATAATTTACTGAGGATGAAAGTGTAGGATGATGAGAATCTTCGGGCTCAACCACAGGAGAAGATCTAGTGACAGTATCACTAGACAAATCATTAACAAAAATAAGATCAAGCATCCTGTTAAGATTATTCAAAGTTGAATTAATTTGAAAAAGTGGAAGCTCAGTTAAACCATCTAAAAACTCATGCTGAGCTGAGGGAACTAAATAGTTCAAGTCATTAAAATATGACCAGGGGATGTGGGGCAGGTTAAAATCACCGACAACAATAAATGTCTTTGTCACGCACAAGGCTAGAATTTTTTTTTTTAGTGACTAAGATGTCGCATAAAGATTTGAATTTCAGATGATGGTGGTATATATGAGCAGGAAATATATAAGGCGCATCACGGAAAAGTAACCTTCACAACAACAAATTCAATATTGTCAAGCGTAAAAATGTCAATAATTTCTGAGTGAAAAGAGGATTTAACAGAAACTAATACACCACCTTCACGGCGATTATTTTGATCACGTCTAAAGGTGATATTGAACATTAATTTGATCATGGTGTAGTTTTTTGGGGCATTAATAGGTGCAGCTTGGGCCGAAGTGCTAGGAGTTGGAAGGCTAATGGGAGTGGAACGTGGTCTATTTTTTTGTTTGAATTCGTGAGGGGGCCAAAATTTAGGGTCACATATAATTGGAATCGAGTCGGAATATACACTAATTTTAAAAGATGAAATTTCTCGAGGCTCAGAGAAATTAAATTTACTAATAGAAACATTAGCTGAATATTTACTAGCGATGTACGCAGAAACAGATTTTGTTGACTGCTTACGAGGAGCAACAACTTTTAACAGTTGTTGCGTCGACCTAGAGGGTTTTTAGACGGTCTGTTAGATAAATTTGTTCTAACGTCAGGCACTATAGTATTTAGCATACTAGTTGAGGGGACAGCCTTATCAACCGAAGACGCGGACACAACAGGAGTTGTTGTGGTCGATGCAAGGGCTGCCAATTGTGCCGAAGGGCTTAAAAGAACTACCGGAGGAGTAGTAGCCACTGAAGAAGATCTAGTAGTTAAGAAAGGGGAAAGAAGATCATTAAATTTGCATGGCGAAGGTGATAGAACTAGTGGTGACATAAAATGGGGGCTGCCAAATAAGATGTCCCAGGCTGGGAGGAATGAGAGGCACCTAAGAATTGAGGATCCAACTTTCTATTAGGTGGTTTCTTGAAATTAAATTCGGTCAGTAACTTCAAACTTTAATCGAAGTTTCTAGAGAGTTATTTAGAAAGATTGCAAAGCTTAAGGAATTGATTTTTCACGCTATTGTACATGCGTGTGAAATCAAATTGTATATAAATGCAAGTTGGACAAGACCAACACAGTCCAACAATGACTTTTTTATTGTCATTGGAAAGGATTCTTTCTAGGTCAATCCCCAGTAAGGACAGTAAGGTTAAGGGCATGCACTGAAAAAGTGAATTTTGAATATCAAATAAAAAACCATAATTATAAAAAAAAATTTTTCTGATTTTGGTAGTAAATAAGTTGGCTAGTAGAGGAAAAATGCTTTGCATATAAATATGTTAATGATAACGGCGCAAAATGGCATCTCTTGTTCAGAAACCCATTGGTTTTGTGAGTCAATCAGTTTGTTTTGATATCAAACTGACTAAAGCATTTATCCAACATAAACAATTTTTAAACTGATTTAAATTAAACTTTAATTTTTTTAAACATTTTAATGATTGAATGTCATTCTAATAGACAATTTTTTTTTTATTATTCATTTCGCTGCGCGCGAAATGTCAAACTAAAATTTGTTTATTATTATTTTATTAAAATTTTAGTTCTTAAATGTTGTACCTTGTGCATAATAAATATATTTAGACACCTCAGTATCACTTCAACCTCCACAGAGATAAGACTTGCTACAGCAAAACAAAAACCAACTCTACGCAAACCAAAACACAACAGTAAAAACTGCGACAAACAAACATCAAGCACAAAAGAAACAAAAAACAAACACATATCAGTAACCGCTGCATCGGGCTTAAGCCCAACAGCAACAATAGGCAAATATAGGCAAATACACCAACACACAGCTAGGCGAACCCAAATACATTGTTCTAAAGAGAAATGACAACAACTCATTTGATAATGTTTCACCACTCATCATTAAAAAAACCATAGACCATGCTTGCGGAAGAGAAGTCGAATCATGCAAAAAAACAAGAGACGGATCCCTTCTGATTAAAACAAAAAACCAACTACAGGCATTAAAGCTGCTAAAACTAACCAAAATGACAAACATGGAACTAACTGCAACAGAACACAAAACACTAAACTCGACCAAAGGTGTTATCTATTGCAACGAACTTCGCAACATAAGTAAAACTGAAATTCTTCAAGAACTGAGAACACAAAAAGTAACCGAAGTAAGAAAAATATTAAAAAAACAACAAAACAACACAAATCGTGAAGACAATAACAACAATACACTAATAGAAACTGAAATTATTACAATAATATTTGCAACACACAAACTACCCGAAAAATTAAAAATTGGCTACGGAACTGTACGAGTACGACCGTACATCCCCCTACCTCTCCAATGCAAAAAATGCCTGCGCTTTGGACACCCTACCCCAATCTGCAAGAGCTCTGAAACATGCAAAAACTGCTCAGAAGTGAAACACACATACGAAGGCGAACTCTGCAAAAACACACAAACATGTCTAAACTGTAAAAACAACCCGGAAATTGACCACCAACATAGCCCACTTGACCGCAAATGTCCAACATTCCTCAAGCGACAAGAACTGACAGCAATGAAAACCACAGAAAAAGTAGACCACAAAACAGCGCTAAATATGTACCATAGCAGGCACAGTCAACAATTGAGAAACACGTACGCCAAAACCCTTGCAAATTCAACACCCCGCACAACAGCCGCACACCCACCCAAAACGCAACACACACATACACAAAACACCACATCAACACCATCCATCTGGTCCAAGCTCATCCAAAACATCCTCAACCACATCACGATCAGCCGAAATAACACCCGCACCGCAGCCACAAAATCATAATCATCAAAAAAACACTCTCGAACACATGGAAACTTACGGTAACACAGAAACCACAACCCAGTGATGATCTAAAACTAAGAATTTTTTCAAAAGTTAAATCAGGCCCTCTTTCTACCAACTTCAAGCCCTCCAAAACAAAACCAAAAACCAAACCCTTAAACAACAACAAACACACAAAGAACAACAGCTACAATGAATCTGTTTAAGAAAACAAATAACTTAAAATTAAAACTTAGACTTAAGCCCAAACTTATACTACTCTTAACCTTACTTAAGCCCAAACACATATACAAATAATGTCGCTAAAAGTAATTAAATGGAATATCAAAGGATACACAAACAACTACAACCAACTCCTCATCCTTATTAAAAAACACTCCCCACAAATCATCTCCCTCCAAGAAACTCACATACAATATACCAATAACATACCAACACCAGTCAACTACAAAATGTTCACAAACCAAGCCACTAACAGATTTGGAGACGTAGCATTGCTAGTTCACAAATCAATACAACACACAGACCTCAAAACACACAACGACTTTGAAGTATTAGCAATCAACGTTCGATCTAAGCAAAACTTAAACATATTTTCCGCATACATTTCCCCAAGCAAGAAAATCACAGTTAACAGCCTCCAAAATTCAATCAACACCCAACAAACACCCTCAATAGTCACTGGTGACTTCAATGGCTGGCAACCATCTTGGGGTTCACCAACAACAAACACACGAGGAAAAACTGTCCAAAAAATTATTGAAAACACACAACTAATACTATTAAACGACAAATCACTCACCCATTTCTCAGCACACAACACATTCACACACATAGACCTCACACTCTGCTCCCCTACACAAAATAGAAAATACTCGACAACCTTCATGGTAGCGACCACTTCCCAATAATTATCTCCCTTTTCCCAACACATCAAAAGACCAGTATCAACAGACCACACTTTAAACTAAAAGACGCCAACTGGCAACAATACGAAACTCTCACACATCATGAAAACTTAAAATTCGCTATCTCCGAAAATCTAAATAAAGAATCAGCCCAAATCAATAGACTAATTCTGACAAGTGCAAACCTAGCCATCCCCCAAACTTCATTATACAGACAACCCAACAAAGTTCCCTGGTGGAACAAAAACCTTAGCCTATTACGAAAAGCAAAACAAAAAGCCTGGAAAACGCTAAGCAAGAACATCACCATATAAAACATCATTAGCTATAGACGCACAAACGCTAAACTTAAATTCGAAATTAAAAAAAGTAAACAAGAAGCCTCCAATTCATTCACCTCAACAATTCAACCTGCAACCCCCTCATCACAAATATGGGCTAATATAAGACGCTTCTGTGGACTCAACCCGATCAAACAAATACACGCTATAACCAATCCGTATTCTAGACAAATAACCAGAAGCAATCACGAAATAGCCAACATTCTTGCCCAACACTGGACAGATCTAGCAGAAGACTCCAACTTCACACAAGAATTTCGAAACAACAAATACAAATCAAACAATATAAACTACCCATGATAAAAAATAGCTCTCCAACAACAAAAAACAGAATCACCAACCTATTCAACAAAATCCTCAACAACTATATACCCCAATCCTACAAAAACAGCCTAATTTTACCAATACCTAAACCGAACACCATCAAAACAGAACCCACCGCCTACAGACCGATTTCCCTAAACTGCTGCCTCGCAAAAACCCTAGACAAAACAAGTGAGCTCCGTCTACAGTCGAGTGTGCTCGACTGTAGAATACCCTGTGCCCTGGCTCTCCGATAGGTCATACGTATGTGCCCTACGTTAGGCATGCCAAAGTTGTGATGATGCGGCATTAATTTTTTGACTAATTGATCGTATTACATCTATGTGATCTAGTGAACCGATTTAAGCGAAATTGCAAATTCTGAATCTGTGAGTTTGGTTGACTTATCTCTAAAAACAACTATAATTTACGCACTATATCTTAAAATTCGCTTCTATGGCAGCTATTTGATATCCGATTTTAACCAAACTTGGTCAGGATGTAGAATACCATCCCAAATGTGTATTTTGTTAGTTTGGTTGAGATACCTTAAACAACAAAAAAGTTTATCATGATAAAACTTGATTTTCGACTGATCGTTCCTATGGCAGCAATATTATATAGTGTTTCGATTTCAACCAAATTTGATCAGGATGTATAGGACCCTTCCACATGCACATCCTGTAAGTTTGGTGAAATTATTTCAAACAACAAAAAAGCTTTTCATACTCAAACTTGATTTTGTACCGATTGTTCCAATGGCAGCTATGTGATATAGTGGTCCGATTTCAACCAAATTTGTTTAGGATGTATGGAACCTTCCTAAATGCATATCCTGTCAGTTTGGTCAAGATATTTTAAACAGCAAAAGAGATTTTCATACTAAAACTTGATTTTGAACTGATCGTTCCTAAGGCAGCTATATGATATAGTGGTCCGATTTCAACCAAATTTGATCAAAATGTATAGGACCATCCGAAATGTAAATCCTGTTAGTTTCGTTGGGATATTACAAACAACATAAAAGTTTTTCATACTAAATCTTGATTTTGGGCTGATCGTTCCTATGACAGCTATATGATATAGTAGTCCGATTTCAACCAAATTTGATCAGGATGTATAGGACCAAACCAAATGCATATCCTGCTAGTTTGGTCGTGATATTTCAGACAACAAAAAAGTTTTTCATACTAAAACTTGATTTTGTACTGATCGTTCCTATGGCAGCTATATGATATAGTGGTCCGATCCAAATTTTAAAACAAACTTGATCTGCGCCCGCTATCAAGGAACCTACATACCGAGTTTGAAGTCTCTAGCTTTTATAGTTTCTGAGATCCTTTGACTCAAACAGACGGACGGACAGACGGACGGACAGACGGACAGACAGACGGACATGGCTCAATCGACTCGGCTATTGATACTGATCAAGAATATATATACTTTATAGGGTCGGAGATGCTTCCTTCTGCCTGTTACATACATTGCACAAAACCATTATACCCTTTTTGACCATTTTCAATGGGCACAGGGTATAATAATAGCCAAAAGACTATGGTGGTTTGTCACCTACCACAATCTCTTAAGAACCTCCGAACCAATTTGGCTTTAAAAAAGGCAAATCGACTTAAGACAGTCTACTCTATGTAGACTGCCTCATAATGAAATCACACAAACACACCTCACTCGTCAGTCTTGACTTCTCAAGAGCATTTGACCGAGTAGGTATACATACCATAGTCGACCAACTCCAAGAATGGGAAATTGGCCCTAAAATAATCAACTACATCAAAAACTTTATGCTCAACAGAAAAATAATTGTCCGTGTCGGGTCACAAACCTCAAACATGCTCCCACTATCCAACGGTATCCCCCAAGGTTCCCCCACATCCGTAATTATATTTCTCATCGCCTTGAACAAATTATCAAATATCATCACCCTACATAAAAACATAAACTTTAATGCATACGCCGATGACTTTTTCCTAATAATAAACTGCAACAAAAACCATAATTACACCCTAGACAACCTACTCCACGAAATAAGAAATTGGGGCTCCTACTCAGGAGCCTCGCTGTCCTTATCAAAATGTCAACATCTACACATCTGTCGAAAACAAAATTGTACATACAAAATAAACTGCTACATCATCCAAATCCCCAACGTAGACTCCCTAAAGATACTAGGCATAACTATGAACAATAAACACAAATGGAACACCCATATAAAATCACTTTTGCCATCCCTCTACTTAAAACTAAACATAATTAAATGCCTAGCCTGCCACAAATTCAAATGCAACACGCTTACACTCCTCAACATCGCAAAAGCAACCGTTATCGCCAAAATAGAATTATTTCTTTATGGGCAGTCTTTATGAGCGACCTGCAAACAGCCAAACTCTCGAAAAACCTTACAAACTCAAAAAATACCCCCCTTCTCAAATTTGTCAAAAACCCCAAAAACAAAAAGAAAAACATTCCCATAATCGACCATACAATAAATATGTGTAAAGAACTGGGAATACCATATAAACCAAACAAGCCTTTCAAATACAAACTACCCCGCGACCTCACCAACCTTATTGACACCACACTACGAATACATAATGAACCCACAACACCCCCGGAAACATATCAAAAACTTTTTAAACATACCAAAGAAAACCTAAAAAATCACACGTTTAAATACACAGACGGCTCAAAATTAAACGATACAATAACCTACGCCATCACAACCGAAACAACCGTACTAAAATACGGCACCCTACGCCCCTACTCCTCAGTACTTACCGCTGAAACAATAGCAATCCTAAAAGCCATAGAGCACTGTAAGAATATGAGAAGCAGATTCATCATTTGCTCTGATTCCCTATCAACAATAGATGCAATAAATAACACGAACAACAAAAACTTTTACTACGACAAAATCAGATCCCAAATCATACACCTATCCCCCAAAATAAAACTAATGTGGATTCCAGGCCATGCAGGCATAATAGGGAATGAATTTGAAGACCAAACAGCGAAATCAACACACAAAATGCCACTAACGCTCACCCCAAATACAAACCCAACAGACATAAGCAGATACCTAAAACAAACATTCACAACCAGACAAAAACAAAACCTCTCACACTGCAGCCAATGGTACAAAAACATAAATTCAAGCAACATACACATAGGGAACTACTTCAGTACACCACATAAACTCAACAGACTTGATCAAATTAAAATAATTAGACCCGCCTAGGTCACACAAAACTCACCCATCAGCACTACTTTGACATTAACCTACCTTTATCCTGCCCACTATGCAACAACAACAGCAAAATTACCATAGAACACCTACTAAATACATGCCCAACACTGGACAGTACAAGACAAAACATATTTAATAACTCAAACCCACTAGACCTTCTCTCTGACGGAAAATTGGTTTTCTATCGTTAGTCGTCGGTTACCTGATGTATGCATTTATGCGAAACAGTTAAGATTCATTGCCCCGACCCAGTTAGCGACTATTCCAGACGAATAACATAAGTGCAGTGAATGAAACAGGTCTGAAATCGGATCTCATCCCCGCCTCCTGTCGCACCAATTGATTTCCAGTTAACGGTATAGCCAACAGCTCACAGTCGATTGCTGACTACCAACTTCTTCTTTACAAGTAGGCAAGCTATTAGTTGCCGAACCTGAATCGGACTCTTTAATCTGATATGCGGAAGTATTGAATCTGAATATTTTTTGACCTTTCGCATTGGGTCACTTGCCTTAACATGTACATTGTACATACATACAATGGTTAAATTGTCTTTCTTTAATTTCCCCTTTCGTTAAGAAAAAATTAAATTTATTTTAAATTTTCAGAGAAGCACGCATGAAAATTAATATTAAAACCTTTTGCCCCAGAAAAAAGAAATGCAATTTATTTTTAAAGTAAAAAACACAAGAATGATGTGGGTTTTTCACAAAATTGGATATCAGAAATTTTGGGGCATAGAAATGATTTTGTCAGCAGACTTTTACCTCGTATCAGAATTTTCGCACGATCGCAGCTATTGTGATTGTTGCTAGGGTTGCGAATTCTGCTATTTTCCCACAATCTCTGGTGTTTTACGAATTCCTATCGCAGGCTAAATTGTGAAATAGCGGCTGGTGGGAACAATAGCTATAGTTAAAGTTAAAATGAATTTATTTTAGCTTTGACAAAACTACTAGTAGTAATCCAAAACATAACATAGCATCTCTTTTAATCGAGGTTGCATTTTTTATCATTAGTCAAGAAATGCACAATCGATTTTAAAAATCTTCGAATTTCCAGTAAGCTAATGAATATACATATCTGTTATTTACTTATCTTTATACATTTATAAAACTCTTTGTCCTGACTCACTGACTGAAAACTTTTTTGTTTCTTAAGATACTTCAAGCAAACTCACAGAGTGTATATTTGACACTGCCCGATACATCCTGACCAAATTTGATCAAAATTTGATTACTCTATCTTATAGCTGCCATAGAAACAATCGGATGAAATTAGACTTTAGTATGGAAAATTTTTTTGTTTCGTAAGTTATCTTACCCAAACTCATAATTTGTATGTTTGGGACTGTCTTTCACATGGTGACCAAGTTTGGTCAAAGTCGAATGACTATATCATATAGCTTCCATTGGAGGAATTGAATGCAAATTAACCTTAAGTATGAAAAACTTTTTTGTTTCTTAAGATATCTAAACTAAACGCAGATTGTATGTTTGGGAGTGCCTGTTATATCCTGACCAAATTTGGTTAAAGTCGGATTACTATATCATATAACTGCAATAGGAACAATCGGATGAAATTAACCTTTAGTATGGAAAACTTTTTTATTACTTAAGATATCTCAACCAAACTTACAAATTGTTTGTTTGGGGGTTTATTTTACATCGTGAACAAGTTAGATTAAAATCGGATTACTATATCATTAAGCTGCCATTGGAACAATTGAATACAAATTAACCTTTAGCATAAAAAACTTTTTCGTTTCTTAAGATGTATTTACACAACAACAGCCGAGTCGATTTAGCCATGTTCGTCTGTCTGTCCATTAAATTTGGATCAGACCACTAAATCATATAGTAAATAGTATTAAAAACTTTTGTGTTGTATGAGATCCTATACATCCTGAAAAAATTTTAAATCGGACTACGGTATCATATATCTGCCAAGTGAACGATCAGTCGAAAATCAAGTTTTAGAACGAAAAACTTGTATGTTGTTTTAGATATCTCAACAAAACTGACAGAATATGCATCTGGGGTGGTCTTATATAATGACCTAATTTGGGTGATATCGGTCTACTATATCATATAGCTGCCATAGGAACGATTAATCGAAAATTAAGATTTAGTATTAATTTTTGTTGTTTTTGGAGATATCTCAATTAATTATGATCGAATTTGGATTAAATCGGTTCAGTAGAACATATAAATGTAATACGAAAATTTAATGCGGCACCATCAAACCCTCGGCTCGCCTAACGACGTGCAAAAACGTATTCGAACACCCTCGACTGTAGTCGCAGCTTTCCTTGAGCGAAGGGAGCAGGGCGCGGAGCCCCCTTATTTATGTTATTTTTCTTATTATTTTTTCTTTAATTCCATTTTTTAACGCTTTTCATTTGTTTTATTTTCCATTAAAAAGATTTTTGTCCTGTATACAGCCGAAAAACGCCCCTCTCAGGCGACTTGTTTCTTTATATAGTCTGCTTAGACTTAATTTGGACTCTTTTAATTATGATATATTGAATGTGGTTCATTTTCAACGGAAATTGAGTCAAAACCAAAGCGACAAAGCAATTTAACGTTTGAGTTGAATTTATTTATGTATCTTTCAGTTTGTGAAACGCTAACGATACCTCGAGGAGCATTGGCCTCAGGGGCAGCAGTAGCAACAGTAATATCATCACGCTTAACGGTTTCATGATCATCATCGTCGTTGTGGTACTCTGTTTCGTGTCTCAATACTTGCCACGCCCCCGAAAGATGTGTCAAATTTGAAACACTGAACTCTTTGTGAGTGTTGAGAATTTTTTATACCCTGTGCCTGTGAAAATGAGAAAAAAAGAGCATAATGGTTTTGAGAAATTTATGTAAAGTGGCAGTCCCAATAAAGTATATACATATATTCTTGATCAGTATCAACAGCCATGTTTGTCTGTCTGTCCGTCCGTCGCATCGATATCAAACACTATAAGAGCTTGAGACTTCAAATTTGGTGTGTAGGCTCCTGGATACCGGACGCAGATCAGGTTTGATTTTAAATTTAGATTAGATCAATAAAAATAAAAAAATTTGGTCGGGATGTATATATATGACAACACCAAATACATACTCTGTGGGATTGGTTCTTATGTTAGTGAGCCCATGCAGCCGTTTTCGACATATGTGCTGCGTACAGAAAAGGATGGACTTGTACCAATTTTCATCAATACACAAATCTTCAAAACTGAGACCCAAATTGCATAGAACAGATGTAAATGGCCATAACGACTCAGCTCATCAACTCGATCAAGAGGTGGCAGAGAAATTCAAACCAACTGAGATTTAACCAATAACAAACTCAAGTTAGTTAAAGGTGTTGTTGGTGTTCTCGGTTTGCGCGTTACATCGACTAATTACTCAAAAAATTTAAATCTCTTAAAGTTCTGTGTCACCTTTGGTTTGGTTTGTTCGTAAGTTATCCTGGAACCTAAATCTCTAGATAATTCTGTGGCTACCCTGGTTTAATTGTATGTGAAAATTTAAATGTTGACCATTTGGGACACCATTTTAAGGAAAATGCTGATTGTCAAAGAGCAAAATATTAAGAAAAATATATTTTTTGTTATTTAATAAAGATGCAATACATACTACATTTAATATTCTTGTACTGCACTATACTGCCAGACAACGCTTCCATCTTCACTTTAATTTGAAACGGCAACTTTATGACAGTTTGATTTATAACCCTCTGATTCATTTTGTAAGGGCACAATATCAATGCACATACATCAATAGTCAAAATACTAATATTCTTTTAATAATCGTAAGAGTACCTTAGCAAAATTTTGTAAGCTACGAAACTAGACGTTTTTCAACGGAGGAATATCGCGGCAAGTGGAAAGATACTTTTGCTGAAATAAATATGTAATAATAAATAATAAGCAAATTCCTAACAAAAATAACAGCGACAACAAACAAAAAAGTAAGTTAGTCGAAACTGCTCGACAACAAGATACTCTGCCTTAGACCGTAAGATACCCTAACACTTACATATTTGCACTCACGTCCATTCTTATATAAGCACATTAAAGTTCATACGTGTATGTATCGTCAGTTTTTACTTATTCTTCCTTTGTCCGCTGCTATGGGAAATTGTTTCTTGTAAAACTTCTAGCATTGTTATCTGACCGTAGATGAGCGGAAGAAAATGGACATGGCTATATCAACTCGATTGTTGGTGCTGATGAAGAAAACATATACTTTTTGGGTTCTGACACGCTTTCTTCAGACTGTTACATTCGTTTAAACAAAGGACAAGCTCATCAAAAGAATCAAATGACAATGATTTCATTGAAATTAATTAAATTAATATATTGACCTCACCGATGGAATAAAAAACCAACGAAAAGTTGAAAGAGCAACACAAATATTGTCACCAGTTGCATTACTGTGGATTTTAGAGCCCGCATTTTAGAGGTCGCGTGCTAAATAATTCTTAAATTTATACAAAAACTAGGGACTCCGCCCCCTGATCGCTTCGCTCGCCACCCCCGACCCCGCGCTCGCTTCAATGAGGTATGGGAGAGAGGAGCACTTCTTATATTTCCATCTTGAATAAACTTCTTTGAGAAAAACAAAAACACAAAAAATTCTGGTTAATGCGGACATCCCGAAAATTCAGACAAATGTATGGTTTTTTTTGTAAGAAAAGAATAGAAGTATCAAATATGCGTACAATGATGTGCAGTTCAATTATAGTAAACACAAATTATAAAGCCATTACGTCTTCTCAATACTTTTGATAACAATGGGTCGTTATTTCTAACATACAAATATATACTGCGGTTGATATTGCTCGGCCTTTATTTCGGGCAGGTTTTCAATCAGTAATTGCTTCTTTAATTGCAATGGAGCAGTAATCAGTAGCTGCTGAATGACATCATACGTTTCTTTACAAATCGGCCTATAACATGATATTTTTTATTAAAGCAAAGTACTCAGTAGCTGAAAATCATGTTTGAAAGGTATCAACTCCAGATAAAAAAAAGGGTTACAAACTGACTCGAAATTCTTTTGTAAGGCTATTTCTAAACCCTTCAATACCTAAATTTGGGCTGCTCAGAAAATTTTCGGGTGTTTTACAACACAGTTTGGTAGATTTATTTTGACCTTTCAAAACATCGATTCAATCAGTGTTTCGACTAGTCGAAATAGTTTTGATGAGAAAAAACGGCCAACTACAAGCAGCAAAATACGAGCCGGATTGAGCTTTTCGAAAACGAAGAGCGAATAAGGCTGATTGAAAACGTGAAACAGAGGCCAATATTGTGGAACTTGACCGAAAAAGAATATGTTGATAGCATTTTTATAAAAAGTGCCTGGGAATGCTACGTTACTATATCGCCCCTTGATGTTTCTTTCTCGCAAATATGGGATCACCCAATATTTGTCCCGTTTTCGTTCCTGCTCTTCTGCCTCTTTCAGAACAGCATATAAGTGGCCATTAATCCCATAATTAGGGTATTAGTCGCGGCCAAAATGTTTTCAGCTACTGAGTACTTTGCTTAAATCAGAAAAAATGTAAGCAATAACATTTCCTGTAAAAAAAATGGAATGGGTCAATTCCCGCTGCCCGCTGTTTTAAATACTTCATGTTATTGGTCTTTGGGATAAAGCCAGATTTGGCGGAAAATCGTCAGATTTAGACGGGAAAAAGTCATCTTTGGCAGAAAAAACATCAGATTTGGCATGGAAAAAAAATCATATTTTCCACAGAAAGCCAGATTTGGCGGGGGTCAAAGTTGAATATATTTAATCGGGTAATAAACGGCTGCTATAAACGGTTTGAAAATATTTTTTTTTTAAATTTTTCTATGCGTCATTTCTATGTAAACATTGAGTTAGTTGACAAGGCCAGCTGCATACTACCGATCCACCTGTTGCCATATCGTGCTATCCTCCCACTCACTCTACGAATGTGTCTGTGTGTGGGTGCGTTTGCCCACAATTTGGGAAAGCTTTCCATTACGTGTTGAATACGTCGAATGCTACTCCTCTGTCAGCGGTATAACACTAGATTTGGCACAAACAACTATTTCATCGATTGCCTATAAATACGAATAAAAATTGCGTATTGAAGTCGACTGTGGCCATTAAAATTAGCCGCAATTCCGTTAGTCAGATAGCCAGCCAGCCAGAGAAACTGTCAATTTAGCGAACCAACATATTGAACCTCTTTCTTTGATTTGTTTTTGACGCTGTTTGGCATATTTTGCCATTTAGCTATTACCATTTGTATTTGTGTTATTCATTGGGAACCCTTGAAACCGGTTTATTGATAATTATTAATATCAACTATAGTTAGTGGTTAAATTCTAGCCTATTCTATTGTAATTGCTTTTCGTTGACGGTTGTCTATCCACTGTCGCCTTGAACTTCAATTATATACAAGCTTATACGTACATACTAGAGATTTAGAGGCCAGAAATAGCCGGCGGCGGCGGACTAGCAGGTAAAGAGAACCGGCGACGGCGGCTAAGCCGTCGCATTTGTCGGCGACGTATGCAGTTAGAAAATAAAATTTTCTTTTTATACACTAAGCGGGTATATTAAGTTTGTTAAAAGTATGTAACAGACAAGGAAGCATCTCCTACACCATAAAGTATATATATTCTTGATCAGCATCAACAGCCGAGTCGATATACTCTTGTCCGTCTGTCCGTGTAAACAAAAGGATCTTAGAGATGGTAAGGGCTAAATTTGGAATATAGACTCCCCATAAAGTCAGGCAGCACCAGTTTATGTTGAAGTTTTGCCACGCCCACTGTGGGGGGAGGGGGGCAATTCGGAAAAAAGTGACATCACCTTTAATTCAGGGTTTTAAGTTAAATCTTTAAACCAGCAACTAATCACCAACTTTCAACAGGATTGGTTCATAAATAGTGGAGATTTTAACAAGCTTGTGGCAGCAAGGAAATATAATTAGAATATTTAGTTAAATCATTTTATATTTACTCTGCCTGAATGTACGTATGTATGTATGTATATCGCGTTAGCCAGCATCTGCCTAGACCGCACAGTGCACTATGGTAAAAAAAACCCGGAATTTTGGCATAAACTCTAAATATAGAGATAAGGACTTGAAATTTGGCATGAACCTTAGTTAGACTAAGTTACAATTTTGAATTTTTTTTTTGTTGGATTTGGACCACGCCTATTTCAACGCTTTGATACAAACAAAAACACAAACAGACAAACTGACTTTTCATCTCATATTGGGAAGGCTACTAAAAATTTCAAATTTAATTATCTTTTGAACCACTTAACAGATTTTTATGATTGAGGCGTGATTCGATGCGTATTTTTGATAAGATAGTAGAAAGCTAATATTACCAAAAGGCTCTAACGGCCCCATTTTCTGCAATCATCTAAATTACGCCCCTACCATTTACACCTGCTTATCTCACGAACCAGGTGAGCTTCCAATAGTCTTAAGCACTTTTGTTAGTTAGAGCTATACCTTTCGATAGGTATATAACTCGACCTAATTGGACAGTTATAGCAAATTTTCCATTCTGCTTGTATATATTGCTAGTCGCCTTTCGCACCCTTCGTGATGCTTTCGTCACTAGCGCTGACTGCCGTCCGCAGTGATAATAATATTGTAAAACTTGCTTTGTAAAGTTACTAACGCACATATAGTTAGAGCAAGTAAACAACACGTGAACTACAGCTATTAAATGTTGTAGATATGGGACATAGGGAGATGGAAGATGTGACAATCTCAACGATTATTCGCTTATTTGAAACGACTTTATACGAAATATTTAAGATATATATATATATATATTTTTTTTTTAAGCTGTATTAAAAATTATGACGCTGGACGCCGAGCTGTTATTTACGTGGCTCGGCGGCGACGCGTTAGAAAAGGCAAAAATAAGCACCGGCGGAGGCGCACAGTGTAAGATTTTGCCAATTTAGGGGGACTTAATTCAGTAGCAGTCGTATATTTAAAGCTATCGACTTAAAATTTGGACTACTACCGCCAAATACATTTTTGAACTAAAAGTTAAAGTGGGCGTGGCACATAAAAGGGCGTAAGATACGGAAAAACTAGAAATTTTTCATGTTTTTGACATACAAACCGCAATTAAAAATAAACACATTTTTTTCAAAAAAGTATCCGGTTAGTATTTTTTGTTTTAATTTAAGCCAACAAAAAAATACGTTTTTAAAATTAATAATAAAAAAAAATGTTTTTTTCTCACAATTGATTACTTTTGTGATATGCTCATGCTTTTGATTGTAACTTCAAAATGACTGGCTGGATAAATTAAAAAGTGGTTTTGTTTTAAAAGTAATTAATTTATTAAAAGAAGAAAGCGATTTTCATATTTTTCTCTATTTTTTTAAATTAAAAATAAAAACAACTAAAAGTTAAAAAAAAAATTCACGAAATAACTTTTTGCAGATCTTTACTTTTTCTTTGCTGTGTTTTTGAGCTACAATTAGAAAATGGTTTTAAAGTTATTCCGCTGCTGTTTCAGGTTGAATAATTATTGTATAATTAAAGTGTTTTATTGTACTTTGAAGCCATTTTACTTCATTGGTCATAAATCTGGATCTATCTCTCCTAGATTCAACTTTAATTCATGGCACATTTTTGTTAAGTACACCTTTAACTTTTTATGATCAATATCATTGCCAAAAATTATCGCTGCGTGCTCTAGAAGTGAGTTAAGCTTAACGGTTCTTACTTTGCTTGACCAAACCTCTGCGCGTTGTATTGCAAAATTGAAGGCCTTTGGGCAAGATTTTATTGCTGATCCTGATTCAGAATGATTTACCATTTACGGCGTAGTCGCGGGCAACATTTAAGAGAAATTTTCTTTAAAAAGTAAATATCAGAAATATTTCTTTCCGCCAATAACAACGGAATATGAACGTGTCAAGATTGTGGGGGACATTGCCTAATCTCCTAAAAAAAGCTCTACAAAGTAAAAGTCTAGTGACTTAAACATTTCCACGCCGAAAATTTTTGATATCCCATTTGGTGACGAACGATATTATCATATATGTAGATGTAAGTTGAACATAAAACGAAAATTTAATGTGGCACCATCAAACCTTCGGCGTGCGTAATGGCGTGAAAATACTTATTAGGCTATCGAGGTGCCAGGGCATAGGTTATCCTACAGTCGAGCACACTCGGCTGTACTAGCACCTCCCCGCGAGCGAAGCGATCCGGGGGTTGGCGGGTAAATCAACCAATAACGTCCAGGGTCCGCGGAATGTCTTAATTTTGATTTGCCTGGCCCATTTCCGCCAGCAGTATCAACGACCACAATATCTTATTATCTTAACACGCCGCTAAAATTTCAGTTTAAGTCAACTGTAATTTACATATAGGTAGTGCCTCAGTTTTAAGTTCAAAATCTAACGCTCCTCTACTTTGATAACGGCCCGAAAAGCTAACTTCAAGACGCGTTGAGTTTTATTAAAGAGTGCTCGTGACCTCGACGAATCCAAAACCTAAAGCAAACTTTTAGCCAGAGCATCCGGTAACCACAACAATTTTGCTTTTGGCATTTGCGTTGTGTATAAGTTCACAGCATTGACGAGACGGTAATTGAAGACTACACTTCTCATCTCTGATTACATAGGAATATATTAGAGATGAGAATTAATGTGCAGACATACCATTTGTGTATGTAAGTCGTATTTGCAAACATATTGCATGTGTATATAAAAGTACAAACTGTGATGTAAGACAAGATCATATAAGAAACCCTTAAGGAGGAACATATCTAGTGAATACAGCGTGCATTCCCCTCCCAATACGTCTGTTATCAATTTTACGACGAAAAATATTAGACTCATTGTAGCTGGCTTATCGACGAAGACTTTCGACTTCACGTTGCCCCACAGAAAAAAGTCCAGTGGTGTGATTTCACAGGATCTGGACTGGCAGTTGACAGGTCCAGAAATAAGCTGCTCACCGAACTGGTTTCTCAATAAAGCCATTGTTTAGAGCGCTGTGTGTTTCGTAGCACCGTCTTAGTGAAACCAAATGTCCGCTCCATCAAATGCTTCAATTTCCGGATGCAAAAATGCATATATTATTAGCGCTACCGCCATTGACGGTTACATTCTGTCCTACCTAATTTTTAGACCCCGTACTTGGGTGATTTCACTCTGGGGTGATTTCACACATTCTAAATAAGTTTGGTTGAAATCGGTGCGCTTTATCATATAGCTGCATTAGGAACAATCAGTAGAAAATCAAGTTTTAGTATGAAAAACTTTTTTGTTTATTGAGATATCTCAACCAATCTAATAGAATATACATCTGGGGTGATTTCACACATTCCGACAAAGTGTGGTTGAAATCGGTATGCCATATCACACAGCTGCCATAAGAACAATCAGTCAATAATAAAGCTTTAGTATGAAAAACTTTTTTTTTATTAAGATAGCTTAACCAATAACTAACTAACTTAACTAACAGAATATGCAACAGGGGTGATCTTATACATTCTGACCAAGTTTGGTTGAAATCGGTCATGAAAAACTTTTTTGTTTGTTGAGATATGTCAACCAATCTTATATATTCTGACCAAGTTTGGTTGAAATCGGTCTACTATATCATATAGCTGCCATAGGAGCAAACAGTCGAAAATCAAGCTTTAGTATGAAAATCTTTTTTGGTTATTGAGATAGCTCAACCAATCTAACAGAATATGCATCTGGGGTGATCTTATACATCATGAAACAGTCGGAAATCAAGCTTTAGTATGAAAAACTTTTTTGTTTCTTAAGTTATCTTAACCAAAATCATAAATTGTATGTTTGGGACTGTCTTTCACATCATGACCAAATTTTGTCAAAGTCGGATGACTATATCATATAGCTGCCATAGGAACAATCGGATGTCAATTAACCTTTAGTACGAAACTCGCAGATTGGCTCTTCTTGCCAAATCTCTATTTCATAAAATTTAGCTTTTTCCCCGCCAAATCTGACTTTTCCGCCATATAACAAAATCTGATTTTTAGGCAAAGTCCAATTACAGGGAACAAATAATTATAGCAATGGACACGAAATTTAAATTTATATGTATTTTAACAAAAAATGTTATATTATATAAAATTGTGATTCAGTATAATCTTCACAAACCGCACAACTAAAGACCAGCCTTTCAATTCTGCGAGCGGAGCAAATTTTTTTTATAATTAGCAGACGATCTAGACACATTGGTCCCGGGTTCGAATTTCCCAGCTAGGACAGATGTTTTTTTGTTTTAAGATTTTCTAACTTTAATTTAATCTTTTTAAATTAATGTTGTATTTACATCAATTCAATGTTAATATTATATTTTTTTTCTGTTTGTTATTGAGATCTGCGAAATGAACATTTTGCAGTCTCGTTTATAAGCTATTAATGTTACACTGACATTTTATATTAATGTTATATTTCAATCAATTCAATGTTATTATAATCAATTTTAGGATGATCTGTAAAGCCTATTTTAATGTTATTTAATGTTAAAAGGGCGTTGGCAGCACATACCTATGTGTATTTTATCAACATATTGTTGTGAGCTCATGTGGCCTAGAGGCCTAAATTGCCGACATTAGCGGTAATCAGAATTCACGTGTTCAAATTTTAGAGTGAGGACATCTTTCAAATTTTTTTTTAATTAGCAGACTGTGAACATTGGTTGTGGGTTCGAATCCCAGCTGGGACAGATGTTTTTTTTTGTTTTAAGATTTACAAATGTTTGGCTGATTTTATATATAAATTTTGTATTTACATCAATGCAATGTTAATATTAGATGTTTTTTTTTTTTTGGTTCATTATTTAGAGGTCTACGAAATGACCATTTCCTTGACTCGCTTCCATTAGGGTTTTAGAAGATAAGAGCTTTATTTCATTCACTCTAGCCCAGATGTCCTTGTTATTTTCTGTTCTAGCCCTAGAAAAGTATTTTGTAGGCTTTAGCGCAAGAATGCTCAATCGTGTTCAGATCTGGCAAAGCAACAGTATATCATTATACATGGAGCGGCCTATTTTAGGGTCTTGACCTAATATTTTTTAATGTCGTCTACCGATAAAGCACTTAAATTTGTTTTGTTTACTTCAATATATGATATTCTTGAATTTCTACAGTTTTTTGTGCTGCTTGAAGTTACTGAGTCAAGAAGTTATTAAAAACAATTGCAATCGGTTCTGTTTTTTGTAACCTTTTTTTTTTTAGTCAAATTTTGTAAATTTTAAAATATCAAAATGATTTATTAAATATTTTAAAAAAATGATTTGAATTCATATTGATGCTATTATTTTTACCGGTCCTGTGGACATACTCATAAATAAAAAATTATTTGTGTGTAATTTAATTCTTATGTAAATAAATATATATTTTTAGAGAAATAATTTATAGACCAATAAATGCTTAAATATGCATAATAGGAAGCTCTCACTTATTGTATTATATTATTACAATTTCTTTTCACAGTGCAGCGTGCACGAGGACTTCTGACCAAGGGCAAGAATGGCACCAACAACTGTTTTGTCACAATCGCCCTGGGAAAGGAGAAGTATCAGACATCGGTTAAGGATAAAGCCGAGACGAGCGTCAATTGGAACGAGGAGTGCGAACTGTGAGTGCAGTCAAATTTGTAATATATATATTTATATTTATATATATATATTTATATATATATTTATATATATATTTATATATATATATATTTATATATATTCATAACGTCAATTTTGGGGACCCTCTCAGATTTCAAAATTTTGGTAAAATATCTGGTTAATATGCCTCAAGTAATGTTCTCCAGAAATTTTGAAACTATCAGTTATGGATCGAAAGTTATAGAATTTTTTGTAGGGAAAGACAAATTTAAGGACCTCATATCTAACAGAAACTTCAGGGACCGGGTCTCCGAAATACACATTCCACAATATTCTAAATTTTCCAATATAGCTTATACGATAATTGCGGGGACAAAAATGTGGCGTTGTCACTTAATTTACGCAATTGTTTATAACGATCATTTTGAAGTCCAAAAATTTTCTTAAAGAAAGGATTATATTTGGGACCCTTAATATAACGCAGTTTATGAGGACTGTGTCCCTTAAATGTCCCATATATAAATCAAATGTTCCAATTTCATTTCATGTGAAGTTTCATACATTTAGAGTATCTATCGAGCTATTCAAGGACTGTCCTTAAAAGTTACCATAAGAAAAGTATAAATGCCAGGAATAGTATAAAAAATTCAAACCAAAAAGTGTTCCATTAAAAACAATTATTTATGGAACCCTTAGTATGACGCAAACTTTGAGGGCTGTGTCCCTTAAATGTCCTCTTGATAAGCCAATGTGTTCCAATTCCATTTCATGTAAAGTTTTGTAAATTGATTAGTTTTTTCAACTTTCCTTAAAAATATCTTGAAAGGAAGGAATGGTGAGAATATATATGTAACCATATAACTTGGGGTCTTAATTTTAACACATTTTTTTATTTGAGGCTACAATCAATAAATTTCTTCTTCAAAATTCGAACAGAAATACAAATTTTGTATTAAATTGAGAAAGGTTCGAACCAAAAAACCTATAAATCTCGGTGTATGGTACACCAAACCTTTTTCAGCATTTGAAGATCTGCAGCCTTAATATACAAAAATTAAAAATTTATGCCATCCTCAAGAAAAATCCAAAGCGATAATTGATAAAAATATATATTTCTTTTATTTAGAAAGCAACAATGTAAAGGCAACAAAAACTTATTTCATTCATAATGATGTCTCTCTTAACATAAATAAGTTAACTTTAATTTTAAAAAAGTAAACCAAATTTCTGAATTATAAAAAACACTTTTAAGTCTCAGTTAAAGTATCAGCTTCAAACTTTTAATTTAGAACTTTGTTATACATAACAGTAAAATAGCATACAAAATAATAAATCATTTTAATTCTCCTTTCTTTTAATGAGAATTTTAACATTTACTGAATAAATTTTAAAATAAAAAATTGAATGCTACTCAATGCTATCTAAATATCAGTTGTATTCTTTTAATAAAGAACCTTGTACTAATTAAAATTGTAAAAATTATGAAATAAGAAATCACTCTAATTTTCATTTCTTTTCACCCAAAAAATTGATAATTAAAATGATTCGTTATTTCATAATTTTAACATTGTTATGTAGTACAAAGCTCTTTATTAAAAGAATAAGACTGATATTTAGTTAGCACTAAGTGGAATTACATTTTTTAAAATTCCACAATAAATAAAGTGACATATTTTCACTTTAACATTGTTAAGGAATGAACAATTTTTAATTTAACAAATATTAAAAGTTCTTGTTCTGTAAAAATAAGTGAAAAATTTGTGGGTAAGTAAATTAAATTAACTAAAGAGCGAAATCGAGCGCTTTCGTGACTCAGCTTTGCGCTGATTATCTATCCATGTTTTCAGTTGCGCGGGAGTACGATTTTGCAGGCATTTGGAGCTTCTGATTATCTCATTGCAATGATGGCAACGCGTCCAACTGTTTTACATCGCCCAACAAGCTTGTAATTTTAGCTCGTTCCTCTTGACTCCAACGCGTTATTTTTGTTTTTCCAAAAGGAGATCCTGTAAGTATTTAAATATGCATATTACTTCGGGACAAAATGAATACATTTTCTAATACATACGGGTACGGCGCTTTTTTGCCTGCATGAAATTTTCTTTAATTTCAGGATCTGGTTCGTCAGTAGATTCAATCCTCTGACCTGATACACAAGATTGTGTATCAGTAGTAACTCGGGATTCCAAGTCATTTGACAGCCCGATCCTTGAAACTACATTCTATATAACAGATATTTCGATTATTAATCTTATTGCAAAATATAAAAAAAAAGTAAACTTACCTAGTAGATTGCTATTTTGGATGCACTTCGGGACTCCAAGTTTTTTGATAGCTCGATGCTTGAAACTTTTTTACATAAAATATATAATTTTAATTATTGATTTAATTCAAAAAAGAAAAAAAAACAAAGAAAATAAACTTACTTGGTGGATTGCTATTTTAAGCATTAACATGAGTTTCGGCAGCACTTTGAGGTTCCAAGTTATCTGACAGCTCTATATCTGAAAATACAATGGAAATGGCAATATAACAAAATAAAAATCTAATTATATCAAAACAGTAATGCTAAGAAACTAAGGCTGCATTTATGCAACAAATAATTTACTAATATAAACTTTTAAAAACAATTATACTATTTAAAAAATAGTTTTCTGAAATTGTTGTTAATTTTTCATTTAAATCGAAGCATCGAAGGAATTTTAAAATAATGTTAAGTCACTAAAATTATTATTTAGCTCATCACACTTTTTTTTTAACTCCTTGTCATCTGAAAATAATCAATATGGATTTCATACATTAATTCAATTTTAATTGTTATGTAAAAACATAAATATGACTAAACAAAAACTTGGAAATTAATATATGGACAGACTTGTACATACATTATATTGAAAAACAATTTTACATACATGTATATGAATATTTTCAGTTTTTTCACAGCTGCTTATATCACTAAGAATATGACAGACGAACAGATATGCATTCTTAATAATACAAATACTAAAGTGGACATATTTGTATAGGTATGATGTAGAAAAACAGAATAAACGCGAAAAGCGGAAGGAGGCTCACACACCTGTACATGTATTCATATGTAAATACATATGTAGATACATATGCACATACATAAATTATTTAATTGAACATCTGAAAGGGAGCAAGCACGCAAAGATGTACGCACACACAAAAAATCTCACACTCATGTTCATATCTCCGTACTTTAAATACACACTTTCATATCAATTCACAGCTTTTTAATTGCACATATATATACACACCAATGTACATATCTCATTTCCTATGTACATATGTATGCTCAAATTAATGTGCAAGCCTATGCACCTTTATATGTACATAGGCTCATTTGTGTATACATATGTACAAGCATATGTACATAGATATTCTCATACGAAGATACGTTAATTTTCAGTCTTTTTAAACTTATGCACTACATATGTATGTAAATAGGAATGAACACTGGTTTTTTGTAATGCTAACTAATAGATTCCAAAAGTTCGGTTTCGATATTTGACCATTTTTTTTTTGCAATACATTTATTATTATTATTGAATTCGCATATATTTCTATTCGAAAATAAAGAAAAACTTTCCGCATTTACATATTGAATATGTACATTTTCATAAACTTATTCAAGAACTCTCACACTCATGATCATATCTCCGTAATTTCAATACACACATACATATCAATACACAGTTTTTTAATTGCACATATATAAAAGAGCACATAATAGAAAACAGAAGACGGACGATATAAATGTACACACACCAATGTACATATCTATTTACCTATGTACTTATGCTTGTACATATGTATGCACAAATTAATGTACAAGCCTATGCACCTTTATATGTACATAAGCTCATTTGTGCATACACATGTACAAGCATATGTACATTGTACATACATAGGTATTAGCATACGAAAATATGTTTTTTTGCAGTGTTGTTAAACCTGTGCACAGACTTAGTATGTACATACATCTACATACATACATATGTATATGAATAGGAATAAACACTGTTTTTTTTAATGCTTGGTTGGAAAAAACGCATCGAAAAACGCCGGCACATTCACTAACCACTAGATCACAAAAGTTCGGCTTCGAACTTTGACCCATTTATTTTTACTAGACCTTTATTTTTATTAAATTCGCTAGTTTTTATTTGAACGAACGAAGAATTTTCTGCAATTAATTATTGAATACATTTCACTTTTTTCACTTAACGTCAAGCACGGACAAAATTGAAATCGAATGATTTTGTTTCTCGCAGTTTCCTCAATCTGCGCGTCGCACTTATACTTTTGCATACTTTTGCATACATGCTTTGGAAGAAGGATAGGGACTTTATTGCGCAATGTGCTGAATGCCAAACATTAAATACAGCCTTCTTGCAAAACAAAAACAAACTATCTGGCATCACTAAAAGAAAAGCTGTCAGCTGTGGGTTCTATTGTGCACCGATTGCACTGCTTGCAATTCTTGCAATGCTTGCATTGTTGCTGCTGCCATCATTCAATGCTAAGGAATTAAGATATAATATCTTGCCGACACGAATTTTCACAGATATGTGTTATATGTCAAAAAACGCGGAAATAAGCTGCCTATAACATATAATAACTTCATAGTGATTTTGAGTGTAGATTTTTTTTAAATCGCCAATGAAATCTTAATTCACCTGTAGCTTCTTACCTATGAACTCCAAAAAAAAAATATTACAGATATGCCTAAAAGATCTTCAAAATACCTTTTCAACGATATATAGAACATATCTGTAGCTTTTATCGTTTGCTAAGCTTAGCAAATTTTAGCGATTTCCCGCTAAAGTAGCGTTTTTTCGAAAAAGTCGTAGAACAAAAGTTTCTAATTTTATGATTGGGAATAGATCCTGATTCACACATTTTAGCTATTTTAACGCCTTGTTACAAAAAAACACACAAACAGACAAACTGACTTTTAATCTCATTTTGAGAAGGCCACTAAAAGTTTCAAATTTAATTATCTTTTGAACCACTGAACGGATTTATGATTGAGGTGTCATTCGACGCGTATTTTTGATAAGAATCGTAGAAAATTAAAAAAATGTACCGAATGGCTCCAACGGCCCCATTTGCTGCAATCGTCTAAATTTCGCCCCTCCCACTTTTACCTGATTATCTCGCGAACTAGGTGAGTTTTTAAAAGTGTTAGTATGCACTTTTGTTAGATAAAACTATACCTTTCGATCGGTATATAAGTCGATCGGACAGTTATAGCAAATTTTCCATTCTTCCTGTATATATTGCTAGTCGCCTTTCGCACTCTTCGTGATGCTTTCGTCACAAGCGCGGACTGCCGTGCGCAGTGATTACGGAGATATGATCATGAGTGTGAGAGTTCTTGAATAAGTTTATGAAAATGTACATATTCAATATTTAAATGCGGAAATTTTTTCATTATTTTCGAATAAAAATATATGCGAATTCAATAATAATAATAAATGTATTGCAAAAAAAAAATGGTCAAATATCGAAACAGAACTTTTGGAATCTATTAGTTAGCATTGAAAAACCCAGTGTTCATTCCTATTTACATACATATGTAGATGTACGTACATATTATGTCTGTGCAAAAGTTTAAAAAGACTGCAAATGAACGTATCTTCGTATGAGAATACCTATGTACATATGCTTGTACATATGTATGCACAAATGAGCCTATGTACATATAAAGGTGCATAGGCTTGCACATTAATTTGTGCATACATATGTACAAGCATATGTACATAGGAAGTGAGATATGTACATTGGTGTGTATATATATGTGCAATTAAAAAGCTGTAAATTGATATGAATGTGTGTATTTAAAGTACGGAGATATGAACATGAGTGTGAGATTTTTTGTGTGTGCGTACATCTTTGCGTGCTTGCTCCCATTCAGATGTTCAATTAAATAATTTATGTATGTGTATATGTATCTACATATGAATTTACATATGAATACATGTACAGGTGTGTGAGCCTCCTTCCGCTTTTATTCTGTTTTTCTACATCATACCTATACAAATATGTCCACTTTAGTATTTGTATTATTAAGAATGCATGCAAAAAAAAGTGTGACGAGCTAAATAATAATTTAAGTGAGTTAACATTATTTTAAAATTCCTTCGATGCTTTGATTTAAATGAAAAATTAACAACAATTTCAGAAAACTATTTTTTTAATAATATAATTTTTTTTAAAAGTATATATTAGTAAATTATTTATTGCATAAATGTAGCCTTAGTTTCTTATCATTACTGTTTGAATATAATCAGATTTTTATTTTGTTATATTGCCATTTTCATCGTATTTTCAGATATAGAGCTGTCAGATAACTTGGAACCTCAAAGTGCTGCCGAAACTCATGTTGATGTTTAAAATAGCAATCCACCAAGTAAGTTTATTATCTTTGTTTTTTTTTTTCTTTTTTGAATTAAATCAATATTTTATGTAAAAAAGTTTCAAGCATCGAGCTATCAAAAAACTTGGAGTCCCGAAGTGCATCCAAAATAGCAATCTACTAGGTAAGTTTACTTTTTTTTTATATTTTGCAATAAGATTAATAATCGAAATATCTGTTATATAGAATGTAGTTTCAAGGATCGGGCTGTCAAATGACTTGAAATCCCGAGTTACTACTGATACACAATCTTGTGTATCAGGTCAGAGGATTGAATCTACTGACGAATCAGATCCTGAAATTAAAGAAAATTTCATGCAGGCAAAAAACCGCCGTACCCGTATGTATTAGAAAATTTATTAATTTTGTCCCAAAATAATATGCATATTTAAATATTTACAGGATCTCATTTTGGAAAAACAAAAGGAACGCGTTAGAGTCAAGAGGAACGAGCTAAAATTACAAGCTTGTTGGGCGATGTAAAACAGTTGGACGCGTTGCCATCATTGCAATGAGATAATCAGAAGCTCCAAATGCCTGCAAAATCGCACTCCCGCGCAACTGAAAACATGGATAGATAATCAGCGCAAAGCTGAGTCACGAAAGCGCTCGATTTCGCTCTTTAGTTAATTTAATTTACTTACCCACAAATTAAAAAAAAATTTAAATTTTTCTTATAGAACAAGAACTTTTAAGATTTGTTAAAATTGTTTATTCCTTAACAATGTTAAAATGAAATTATGTCACTTTATATTTGTGAAATTTAAAAAAAATTAATTCCACTTAGTGTTAACTAAATATGAGTTGAATTCTTTTAATAAAGAGCCTTGTACTAACAAGGTTAAAATTATGAAATAACGAATCATTTTAATTATAAATTTTTTGGGTGAAAAGAAATGAAAATTAGAGTGATTCTTTATTTCATAATATTTACAATTTTATGTAGTACAAGGTTCTTTATTAAAAGAATACAACTGATATTTTGTTAGCATTAAGTAGCATTTAATTTTTTTTAAACATTATTCCGTGAATGTACAGCGTGGGTTCTAGTAAGTGTCGCACCTAATTTATGAAATAAAACCAAATCTAGAGGGAAATTTATATCGAAAACTATTTATTTATATTTCGTAGAGTATTTTCTTATATTTTTACATATTTAGCTCGAATCTTTCCCCCTTAGCTTTTTTTTTTACAAACTTTAAACGCTTTTGAAATCCGTTGCAAGCGGCACGGACGACTTCATCGGGTATTTCTCCCCAAATTTTTTGGAGTAGACTCTTGAACTGCTCCAACTTCATGTTTTTTAAATTCTTCAATTTGGCCAAAATATAACCCCATATGCAGAAGTCCAATGGATTCAGATCCGGAGAGGATGGAGGCCATTCATCCACCGGAATAAAGCATGGTACGTTGTCCTTGCACCACTTCTGAACACTTTTCGCTTTGTGAGCCGGAGCAGAGTCTTGTTGGAAACAATATGAATTATTGCCAAAAATTCTGGATGCATGAGGCAGATCTTGAAGTGGAAGCTTTCATCTTTAGGTTATTTTTAATAATATTTCGAATGGTCTTACGGCTCACATTAAGCTCCTTGGCCATTTCTCTTCCCGAAACTGCACAATTTCTTCTTATTTTTTCACGTACAGTCTTAACCAAACCAGGAGTAGTAACGGTACTTTTACGCCCTCCGTTTTTTGATATTTTTACACTTCCAGTTGCTTTGAAGCGAGCAACAGTACGTTGCACAAATCTGCGATTCACTCCGATATTTTTTAACGAATTAACAATTTCGCTAGTTTTTTTTTCTTCCAAATGCAATTTTTGCACAAACTCTCTTTTTGCTTTCATAGCTTACACACTTTCAACAGAAGATATTTGAAGTGACTTTTAAGTAAATTGATTTCACAATAAACATAAGAAGTAGAAATAATAACATGTGCCAATCTGTGCGGCATTGCTTAAGCACAGTATCGCTTTAACAAAGTGCGACACTTATTAGGGCCCACGCTGTATAATGTTACAATTCTCATTAAAGGAAATAATAATTAAAATGATTCATTCTTATTTATGTTAGACATAGCTATGTATAACAAAGTTCTAAATTTAAAGTTTGAAACTGATAGTTTTACTGATACTTAATAGTGTTTTTTTATTTAGAAATTTGGCTTACTTATTTCAAATTAAATTAAAAAAAACTCCATTGTGAATGAAATATTTTTTTGTTTTCTATAAATTGTTGCTACCCAAATGAAATAAATATATATTAAATCAATTATCGTTTTTTATTTTTCACGAGGAGGGCCTTGCATTAAATAATGATCTAATTTTGTAATGCTTTTTAAGTTTTAAAAATTGAATGAAGTTTATATTAAGTTTCTTTGTTTTTCTTTGGATTATATACAATTTACTTTAAATCTCAAATTAATATATTTGGAATTGATGTAGATCAGAGTTTGTTAGGAAAAAAATGTAAATGTATTTTTTTTCTTACCGTTTCCTATCATTCCCCTGGTTTAAAGAACGTTGCTTTCAAGGACAGATATTGAAATCAACTACTGTCCTAAATATTTTTACTAGATATTTATACGTTCAACAGAGAGTCCTCAAAATAGTCAATATATATATTTTTGTTCCACTATTCCACTGTTCCATTTCACGGAAATTATTTTAAAAAACGCATTTGCGGTCTACAAACTGTTAGTATTGTCATTTTTATATAAAGAAACAATTTAAATCAATAATTAAAAATAATAATATTATGCAAATGGCCAACGAGATAAACATAAGATCGATTTGAAAGACCTGTCCCCAATAATAACCTTACATCTAATAAAGTGGAAATTACATTTTTTAAATATATGCCTATTAAATATGTTTATGATAATTCAATGTTTTTAAGGTAAATGGAGGGTGTTATTTTCTGAGAAAATGGCAGATTTAAAATTTCATCGCTCCATCATAACGAATTTTAAGATGTCCTCAAAATAAACAAAAAACTGCATAAATTAAAGGGGACAGTCCCCGTAATAGCAAAAAGTCCCCTTAATACACATATTTTTGAAAAAGTGTCCCCACAAAAGTCGTTGTAAATATATATATTTATATATATATAAGTATATGTATTTAAACACCACATACCTGACATTGAAATGAATGTTATTTTATTGCTTTCAGAAAAATTCCGGATCAGGGCAATCGGGCAGAATTGACGCTGACGTGCCTGCATCGTAATAATCTGGGCATCGATGAATTTCTCGGCCAGGCAACACTACCGCTTAAGGACATGGATGTGTACGATAGGCCGCGCGCCAAGTGGTTTAAGCTAGAAAGTAAGCCAGGCAAAGAGAAGAAGAACAAGGAGCGGGGCGAACTGGAGGTACGCATAGCGTTCGTTGTTAAATCCGGATCGTTGACTGATCTTAGCAAGAAGGACAAACACAAGTCTTCCATTGGCCAGTTGGCAAGTTCCGTGGGCGGCAGTCTGCTCTCCATTGGTCAAGGCGAGAAGCGCAAGAGCATCAAGAAGCTAGCAGGCTCGCTAAGCTCAAAGCTACACATACGCAGCAAGAAGAAACACGCTGAAGGCGACGAAAGCGGCTCGTTCAGTGGCTCTTTTGCAAGTATTGGTACCCCCAATAGCTCATCAGGCTTAGGCGGCATTGATGGCGGTAGTGGTCGCCGGCGGGGACAACTAGCTGGCGAAGCCGATCCAGGCGTTATAAGTGAAGATGAGGACGAGTTTGTGTTCGACAATCTTTCACATAAGAGCTCTGGCAGCTCGATAAACATACAGCGCTCCGGTGTGCAGGTTCCGGTCTCCAGTGCGATAACTAATTTTGCTCCGCGCAATCCATCACCGCTCCTGAGCAACGGAACCGACGTTTCAAAAGGGAAACTCAATGGAGGTAAGCCCAAATTGCAAGAGATACTTGACAAGGATCGAATCGTTGCGGAGATGGAACAGCTTGAGCTCGATTTTAGCGTTCGTGCGCGCACTCTGCCACCTCCCTCGAAGCCGCCTCGCACCCCGCAAACACATCAAGAGGCTAACATTGAACGTGAGAGCCATAAAGAAGGAAAAGTTCGGATGGATAACTCGGAGATAAAACCACTCGTCAAGCTGGATGAGTGGGAGTCAAAACTTTATGGTGAAGAGAAGTATCTAGAGATTGGAAGTAGTGATTCTTTGAAGCTTCGCAGCTGGGAGACACGCGTACCTCTGCCGGCAACCACCGAGGAAGCATCACCACCTCCTTCGGCATGCTTGTCCTCCAGTTCATCGGACGCTGCGAATGAGGATGGGGAAGAGAAAGAGGAGCAAGCGCCTAAGACAACACCGCCACGACTGTTGTCAACTGAGGATTGTAGGAGTAAATCGCTCTTCTCGCCCGATATGAAGGCATGGAACTTTAATTCGTTTAACGCAAGCTTCGCCAAGTTTGAGCAACGCAATAGCACTGCAACTTTTGCGGATGAGCAGGCTTTACATGAGTCGGTGTCAAGCTCAATACCGGAACCAACGCCTTACTCCGTGGAGTCACAGACTTTGTCAAGTGCGCGTCCCACGCCACAGCCACGTGTAACCAACAGTGATCAACTAAAAGCGAAGTCAGCGGCACTAGCCAAAGCAGATATTGTTGCTGAGGCGGACTCTGTGCGTCAACGACGAGCTGAAGAAGACGCGAGTCTCGAGGCCGAGCTGCGTTTGAATGAACAGCGGTTGCATGACGAGGAGGCGGCTTTGAAGCAGGAGCTTGAGTTGCGACAGGAAAAAGAGTGTCGGCGTGATACGAAAAGGCGAGAAGAGGATCAGCGACTCTTAAGCTTTGCCAAACGCTCCACCTCTCTGGAAGAACAGTCAAATACAGAACCGTTGCAGAACAGTACAGTAACAAAAGAGGCGTTTGTGAACGATGTTGATGCAAGCATAGACCACAACTTCTTAACACCAGAGCAATCGCCCAAGGAGTTCAGCAGCAATGGTGGCGACAGCGGCGAGCGGTTGGAGAAGCGACTAGGAAAATTTAACTATGGCAATAAGCGAGGTGAGCTGTTGTACCCAAGACACCACAAATTGAGAAATATAAGTAGAGCAGATAAGCTCGAAATAAAAGAAAGCAGAACTGAAACTAAAAACCCAGCAAACCTATCCAGCCACTAATCCACAAACTTCCTCACTATTTCACTTCGAATCTTATCCTACTTGGCGGCACGGGGGAGTGCGGCGTGTGTGTGAGCAGTGTTTTAAGCCACTGGCGGATACAACGACCAATCAACCAAATATAGATCCGAGCAATCAAACTAAGCTATTTTCCAAATCAGCTGTCATCTTCGCGTCATCCTTTTAACGCAATCTATTTTGTTCCTTTTCATTTGTCAAACAATTTCTCGGACTAGCTTTCATTTTCGCTCAATTCTTCTCGCTCTCGCTTTGCTTCCAAATTCTGTTTGTTCCCTTTTTGTTGCATCCGCCAGTAATTTTTGTCAGTAACTTATGTTGCGCAATGTCGCAGGTAGAGAGACTTTTCAGCCCGATATTCAACGGGTACAAGGCGCTAATTAGTTTGCGCAAATGCATAGCTGATATACGATTTTAGAGTTTTGCAATAGCTCTGCATACAAACTCTTAACAATAAAATGGTCACTGTGACCTGCGCCGATTTCCAAAAGCTCAGTTGCTGCAGTGTTGACTTGCGCTGCTAAACGACTACTGCTGCTTCGCATTAAACTATTCTAAATTTAAAAAAATTCAGGGACCGCGGTGAATTATTACCTTGTTTATTTTTTATTTAATTTAAATTTTTATAATGAATAATGGTTTAATTTATTTCCTAAAAGTAAACATCAAGATGTAATTTTTGAATCAATATCTGAGTTTTCGAACTCAAAAAATGACAAAAAAAAAAAACGATCTGAACTACAGGGCCGATTCCAATTTTGTATATAAGAGAGTTGTAGAAGGTTTAGTACCTTGAATTTGAGTGCTTGGTTGGCCGAAACTGTTAAATAAAACTGGAAATATACTCAAAACAGACGGAACAACTTCGAAAATTCGAAAAAAAAATTAATATTTCGATAACTCTGCCATGAAAAATATTTTAAGTGCGATTTTCGTGATTAGTGGACCAATGTCCATGAGAAAATCCAACTTCGATTTAATTCACAAAATGGATGTAATATATTTTGGGATTGGACCAATAAGAATTAGAAATATTCGTTACTCTTCTACACAATAAGAAGTGGGCAGGAGCCGTTTCGGGCCTCAGTGCCTATTAGACTTTTTACGAAATAGTCGGACTCGGGCCTAAGACTTATTTTGGGTCGGGCTGGGCAAGGTGATCGCAGCTCTTAATGTTATTAGACCCCGTACTTAAAAAAAGGACAGGGGTCTATTAACTTTGTCATAAAAAAAATGTGCATAACAGGCAGAAGGAGGCGTGGCAGACCCCATAAAGTATATATATTCTTGATCAGCATCAACACCCGAGTCGATATAGCCATGTCCGTCTGTCTGTCTGTCCGTCTGTCCATCCGTCTGTAAGAGCGTCTAGATCTCAGAGACTATAAGAGCTAGAGCCTTCAAACTTGGTATGTAGGACCATCTTTACTGCAAGCAGATCAAGTTTGTTTTATATTTTGGCCACGCCCACTTTAACGCCCACAAATTAGAAATATCTTATTTTAAACGACAATTTAAAGGATATCTCAACCAATCTAACAGAATATGCATAAAGGATAGTTCTATACATTCTGAAGAGGTTTGGTTGAAATCGGTCCGCTATATCATATAGCTGCCATAGGAACAATCAGTCGAAAATCAAGCTTTAGTATGAAAAACTTTTTTGTTTATTGAGATATCTCAACCAATTCAACAGAACATGCATCTGCTGTGATTTCATAGTCTCTGACCAAGTTTGGTTGAAATCGTTCTGCTTTATCACATAGCTGCCATAGGAACAATCAGTCGAAAATCAAGCTTTAGTATGAAAAACTTTTTTTGTGTATTGAGATAGCTCAACCAATCTAACAGAATATGCATCTGGAGTGATTTTATACAATCCGACCAAGTTTGGTTGAAATCGGTCTTCTATATAATACAGCTGCAATAGGAACAGTCGAAAATCAAGCTTTAGTATGAAATTTTTTTTTGTTTATTGAGATATCTCAACCAATCTAACAGAATATGCATCTGGCGTTATCTTATTCATTCTGACCAAGTTTGGTTGAAATCGGTTTACTATATCATATAGCTGCCATAGGAAAAATCAGTCGAAAATCAAGCTTTAGTATGAAAAACTTTTTTGTTTTATTTGGTTGAAATCGGTCCACTATATTATAAAGACCATAGGAACGATTGGTCGAAAATGTATACTGAGTATGCAATTTTTTGTTGTTTCTGGAGATACCACAATCAGACTCGCAAATTGGGAATTTTCTTTTGTCATATATATCCTGATACAATATTTTATACATGTATGTAGCGATTAATATTATTTTCTTTTAATCAGGAGTTGCTTTTCCATAGTAAGTACGGGGTCTGCGACAGTCGAGTATGCTCGACTGTAGCACCGCCCACTAGTTTTTTTTACAATTACCACAAATGTAAAGACGTAGACTCTTTTCTACACAATTTGTTCACGATTTATAAGACAATACCAAATGTAAGAATGATTGATATATCTAAATAAACAGCGAAGTTTATCATACTATAGGTTAATTTCAACCGATCTTTCCCATGTCAGCTCTTAGGGATCTGATCTAACCGAATATGACAAATGCACCGGCTGCAGCAGGCCTACACTGCAAAAATATATTGGGCCTGTTCCAAATTTCATCAATATATTGCCAACACTAAGAACTCAGTTTGAACATACATATGTATATACTTTACGGGAGCTGCAACGCATTCTTTAATGCAATACGCATTTCGTGACAATTTTATGATACAGAGAATCAGAGTTACTCAATTTATTATGAATCTGATCTTAGAATGTGCCAAATAACTGAGCCTGGGCAGTTCCCGTATTTCTGGAACCGCAACTATTTCATTGCTACAGGAATTTCCAACATTTGAGTTTGAGTTCAGTTTCACGAAAGCTATAACAGTAATTAAATGATTCTTAAAGGTAAACTTACTTACCTTACTTTTGCCCTATGCTTGTTTTTTTTTTCTAATTACCATTATTTTATTGTTGCTCTCGTTCTTTTTCTTGCAGAAAAACAGAATGTCACTGATAGTAACTTACCAAGTCCCAAGTCCACGGAGCGCATCATTATTGGACACGAAAAATCCGGCTCACACGCGGAACGTCGCTCTGAAATCTCTGCACAGTTGGCCAAAAAATATGAGGGCAAGTCTCGTGAGGTATGTAAAGAAATTTATTTCTCGTTTACTCAAGACATTAACTTTACTTCCACTCTATCTACTTCAGGAATTGATGCTCATCGCTAATGGCATGGAGAACGAGGCGTTGTTAATGCGACAGCGCGTTAAAGAATTGGAGGACTATCTGGATAATTTGTTGTTGCGCGTTATGGAAACGCACCCGAAAATCTTACAAAATCCTTATTCGCGCACAACGTCGGCCAAAAGGTTCTTTAATTACTTCACGCTTGTCCATATATCTTTTGCTGCAATTCACTAAATTCCGTTGTTCATCTCTATGTGTATTTCTATCTCTTGCTTTTTTTTCTCTTTTTATGTAGTATATATTCTGTCTTGTTTTTATTCAGCACTGTATTTTTAATCGTAGCCTCCCGCACTACAAAACACCCAGTCAGTTAGCCTCATCCATCTGCATGTGCATCACTTGCATTGTCTAACATTATAATTTCTTTTGTCTCTTACCTTTATTTGATATATATATTTATACATATTTATATATTTTTTCATATTTCTCTTTCTTTAGTTATAAAAATTACATCAATATGAATGACTTCTTAAAGTAAGTGTTGTGAATTTTGCGCATGTAGTTGCACCCACAAATCTCAGATGCACTCGAACACAACAGCTAAAACCAAGAACCACACCCCTGAGAGCATCAGATCAGCAGCACTAGCGGCAGCAACAACAACCCCAACATCAACAACAACAGCAGGATCATTTAACAGTAACAAGAATTTACAAATTCGAGGAACGCACTGAGTTACTGTGATCCTTGACAAAAGGGTAAAAAATGTGTTTTTTTGCTGCTAAATGTGCTTTCAATACAGGTTTTAATTGTTTCTGACAGGATTGCCAACTGTCAGTCACTTTCTAACGGTATTCATCTGACTGCATCTCTTTACCACTCTTATTTTGCTTTTGATGTTAATACTTTCTCTGCGCTCTTTATTGAACCGCACATAAAACACATAAAAAACAAATTTTTTTATGAAAGTGTACTATACATATGTATATGTACATATACTTGAGCACATATTAATACATACAGCCGTGGTCATACAATTGACGCTAATTAAATGTGCAGATTAAAGGTTAATTTTTTGAAAATTTAGGATAAGGGAAAAAGTTTAATGGCATTTCTTTAACTATTGTCAGTCTTTAAAAAACTGCAAAAAGTGTTATTTCTGTTGCTTTTGCTTTTGAGAAGAACGAAAAACAAAAGAAAACGATCGCCGACGAAAAGCGAACAAATAGCAGCAGTCACCGTTTTAGAATTTTTGATTTTGGATGCTGCCTTTTCACAAGATGCGGGCATATATTCTTAGAAAAGAAATTTCAATCCCAACTACTAATCAGGCAAAAATTGAATGTGCTATATTAAGGTTTATGATTAGAAAGCTGAGATGGCTAATCACTAATGGTTAGCTTTTCATCGTGAAAAAGACCTAAAAATACGTTTTAAGACCCTCAACTATCTGGCCAGATCTCATAGTCATTGTGGTACGCAAAAAATTACTTTACAATGATTTTATCGAAAATGGGTTTATGTCATTTGTAACAATGGCTGAAAACTAAAGTCAGTCCATATTTCCATCAATTCTGACTCCAAGCCAAGAAAATACACTGAAAAAAATTATTTTTCCGCAGCTATGCTATATGAAATTTTTTCTGTGCTTTGGTCGTGGTTTTTTGAGCTACGGATAATAATTTTTAATATCAGTACATTGAGACACTTTTTAAAATCTTGTACTAAAAAGGACTAAGTGTCAATTAAATTATTATTAATATCCACTATAATTTGACCTGCTGTCCACAAAGCGTTACCCCACCTCTATGTCGCCAGGATCCTGTCGATAATTAATTTGGTGATTTAGGGGTTCAGTTAACGAGTAGTGTCCTTATTCAAGTTTTTTTTTCTGATTGACTGAGTCTTTGAGTTTTCCAAGACTCATTATTAAATATATCGGACCATAAAATACAAGGAACCCAAGGAACCCTGAAAACATTAACCTTTTTTTTAAACAATCTCAGTTTTTTATCAACATGTAACAATAATGTGACCACCTAAAATCATAGATGATCGAATATAAAATATAGATAAATAAAATGTGATTAATAATGAGGAATCAAATGACGACTAACAGTTAACAACATGAAAGCAACTAACAGTTACATTGCAAAATTTAAAATCAAGAGGGGAAAGCTTTGAAATGCAAACAAAACATTTTATTTCTTGTGACATGGCTGTATGTACATATTTACATACAAACAGGGTGGCCCACGCCGTCCTGCTGGAACCATATGTCGTCGATGTTTTCATCTTTCATTCGGGGTAAGAAAAAGACTTCCAACATGTCGCGATAGCGGTCACCATTGGCGGTTATGGCGGCTCCTGATTCGTTTTCGAAGAAGAACGGGCCAATGATGCCACCTGACCACATACCGCACCAAACAGTCACTCGTTGTACATGCATTGGCTTCTCCAAGACGACGTGCGGGTTTTCGGAGTCCCAAATGCGGCAATTCTGCTTATTGACGTAACCACCGAGGTGAAAATGAGTTTCATCTGAAAAGATGATTTTTCGATAAAAATGCTCATCTTAAAGAAGTAAGTTTAAAGTATTTCCCAACTTAAAAAAAAAATTTGGCATTCGGCACTGCGCAAAAAAGGTTATTTTTATTAGGTAAGAAGGATAGGGACTTTATTGCGCAATGTGCCGAATGCCAAACTTTTTTTTTAAGAATAAGTTATATATTCAATTTAATATTGTTCGTCACAAAATTGGATATCAGAAATTTTGGGGCATGGAAATGTTTTCGTCACTAGAATTTTACCTCGTAAAGAGGTATTTTTTAGAAGATATCAGACGTTTTTGAATTTGCCTGTATCAAGCCATTGATGCGGCATTAAATTGACTTATTGTTCGTATTACATCTATATGTGCTACTGATCGGATTTAAACCAAATTCTATCATACTGTTAAAGACAATATAAAATTCTCATTTCGTGAGTTCTGTTGGGATACCTCAAAAAATAACAAACAATTTCATACTAAATCTTAATTTTCGACTGACAGTTCCTATGACAGCTATATGGTATAGTTCTCCGATTTTAACCAAATTTAATCAGGATATATAGGACCATTCCAACTGTATATCCTGTCAGTTTGGTCGAGGTATTTCAAACAACAAAAAAGTTTTTCATACTAAAACTTGACTTTCGACTGATCGTTCCTATGGCAGCTATATGATATAGAGGTCCGATCCAAATTTTAAAACAAACTTGATCTGCGCCCGCTATCCAGGAACTTACATACCAAGCTTAACTCTTATACTCTCTGAGATCCTTTGGCTCCAACACACGGACAGACGGACATGGCTCAATCGACTCGGCTATTGATACTGATCAAGAATATATATACTTTATAGGGTCGGGTAGGGCACAGGGTATAAAAATTAATTAAGAGAATAAGAACACATTAAGTCAAAATGCGTTCCAGGAAGACCCTACAAGTCCAGCTCATTTGAATAATATTAAATACCGCCTTCTTGCAAAACAAGAACAAACTATCTGGCATTACTGAAACAAAAGCTGTCAGCTGTGTGTTCTATTGTGCACCGCTTGCACTGCTTGCATTGTTGATGCTGCCATCATTCAATGCTAAGGAATTAAGATAGTCAGGCAATACGTAATATCTTTCCGACACGAATTTTCAAAGATATGTGTTATATGTCAAAATACGAGGAATTAAGCTGACTATAACATATAATAATTTCATAGTGATTTTGAATGTAGATTTTTTTTCAATCGCCAATGAAATCTTAATTCACCTGTAGCTTCTAACCTATGTACTCCATAAAAAAAGATGAAGAAAGATCTTCAAAATACCTTTTCAACGCTATATAGAACATATCTGTAGCTTCTATCGTTTGGATACTAGGGTGGTTTTAAGTTTAGCAAATTTTAGCGGTTTCCCGCTAAACTAGCTATTTTTCGAAAAAGTCGTAGAACAAAAGTTTCTAATTTTATGATTGGGAATAGATCCTCATTCACACATTTTAGCTGTTTCAACGCTTTGATACAAACAAACACACAAACAGACAAACTGACTTTTAATCTCATTTTGGGAAGGCTACTAAAAATTTCAAATTGTAAAATTTCACTTAACAGATGTTTATGATTGAGGTGTCATTCGACGCGTATTTTTGATAAGAATCGTAGAAAATTAAAAAATTTACCAAAAAGCTCCTACGGCTCAATTTGATGCAACTATCTAAATTTCGTCCCTCCCATTTACACCTGTTTATCTCACGAGCCAGGTGAGCTTCCAAAAGTCTTAGTATGCACTTTTGTTAGTTAGTGCTATACCTTTCGATAGGTATATAACTCGACCTGATCGGACAGTTATAGCAAATTTTCCATTCTGCCTGTATATATTGCTAGTCGCCTTTCGCACCCTTCGTGATGCTTTCGTCACTAGCGCGGACTGCCGTCCGCAGTGATCTACAGTTACCTAGCTTGCTGTGCCAGCTACGAGTTCTACCAGCCGCCTTAAACGGCAACAGAAAAAATTTCACCTCGAAATGGCGTCCACGGGTATAATTTTCCGTGGTCTCAAAAGCAATGAAATTTGAAGTGCACATTTAGTTGTATCTCTATACGTTGTTAGCTTAGTAATACTACATACAGGTCGGTTTAATTATATTACATTTCTTACTTTGGTATCTTTCAGCGGCTAAGTGACACACAAGCCAGCCAAACTTCGTTCGGAGTAAGCAGCTTTTGTTTGCAGTAGAAAAGGAAGGAAGCTGATGAGCCGCGCTTAAATTTAACATAGAAATCAATGAAACACCAAGTTGCCTTTGTCCTTAGAGAAATTCAAGTGCACTCAACTTTTAGAAATTAAGTACTTTTTTACTTGGATGACTATGAGAAAGTCCCTTAAATTAAATTATTAACTCTTTCTGTGTATTAAATATATGTAACACAATATTTGGGCTTTTTTTTCTTGTATTTGTACTAAGACGGAGATAAATTATATTATTTGTAAAGTGTAAATGATTGTAATCAATTTGCAAAATGATTGGTAGCACAATTGTAAAGTTGTGTTTTGATAAAAATTTTTTAATTTAACTTGTTTTTAACATGTAAATAAGTCCAAAACTGGCTACAATTTATAGTTAAGTCCTAAATTATGTACTAGATATTATGGGGAGGAAAAACAATAAGAGCGAGAAGCAAAATACACACAGCTACACATTAAATGTTGATTAAATAAATTTACTTATAAAACAAGAAAAAATTATTGTGTATTGTTGATTATCCATTGTATCCATTAAGTCCTAAACGCGTTCATCTACTTATTTTATATGGTCAAAACAGGTATACGCTCTTGGTCTGTTCCATGGTCAACCCACATAAGTAAAAGTTCTACAGTCCTGAATGCAACGCTAGAAATTTGCCATTCGGTACAAAAATGGTTGAATCATGTATAATTAAAAAAGGTTTAAAATTATTTTCGCAAAAATTTAATGTTTTTTTTTTTAATTTAAAGCGATTAAGAGAAGAATTGCTAGCAGGGTTACATGATCAGTGAAGTTGGGGTGTCTGCTAATTGACTGTTGGTGGAAAATATTGGAGATCTAAGAGTCAAGGACGCCGGATCTCCAAGTGGTTGGACAAGTGTCAACACAAAAATAGACCTGCCGACCATGAACAACTGCAGTAAGTATATTTAATTGATTATATTAGTACTTAAATAATGTTAAAGTAATGCTCTAATTGCAGATTTCATAGAATATATGGAAGACTCGATCAAGTTTGATTCAGAGGTGCAGCACCCTTACCAACACCAGCTAACTCGAAGCCACAGTATACCCGCAGCAAAGCTCTCCAAGCAGAGCTGCTTTAAAAATATTAATATTTTTTAATTTTTCGATTGCATGGGTAAAATTGATGGAAGATGGTGGCAATGTGAATAGGTGTTTCACATCTACCAACGATTCCATGCGTTCCCCGAAGATGTGCTCAGTGTGAAAAGCATATCTCATTTTAAAATTTAAATAAATCAATCTGTAACATACCAGAAATGTTAGCATTACATTCCAATGTTAAAATAACGGCAGTTAAAGTCAGCTGTTTCAACCGAAGATCTTGATAAAGTGTAAGCTGTAAAATTAGTAACTATCCAAAGTAATAATTAAAAAAATATAAGTTTGCAATGGACTTTGCAATATGAACTTTGTGTTTCTTAATAATTAAAAAAATATATGTTTGCAATGGGCTTTGCAATATGAACTGTGTGTTTCTTCTCATATACACTCCGTTTCACTCGAATAGCACACTTGGCAAGGTGCATTTTATTTCACAATAGCTTTTAAGCAATCGAAAGTAATGAATATTTCTTGGCTTGAATTTATAGTTAAAGTATTCAGTTTTTATTAGCAATAAACAAAACCAAGATTTACTGAGCATTTGTCAAATTACAGGGCTTAAAAACTAAATAACCAAAAAATAGCTCGTACATTTTGTTTCGTTTCAATAGCACATTTTGTTTAAAACTATATTAAATATTATTTTATTCTTATCTGGAAAGTAATCTATTTACACGACCATTCATAATTTAAGCTGCCTTGAACAAAATTATATAAGACTTATACTACTACAAGATAAGTTTTTATTTTCATTTCTTCACCGATTGTTAAGGCTTTGCCACGATCCATTATAATATAATATTATTAAAATACATGTATCTTAAACATTCAAAATATTGTTTTACTTAACTTCCCGATAACCTGCACGACGTAAATCAAACTTAAACGCAAATGTGCTATTAAAGTGAAACAAAAATTAATTGGAATTTTTGAAGTAAACGAAAATGAAATGAGCAGAAAAATATAACAGTAAACTTTAAGAGCTGCAATATTGTCGCAAAGCATGTGGATAGAAAGACGAACAAAATTGTACAACAACAAGTACAGGTAAGTCAATGAATCGTGGTAGGCAAGCGAATTGGATCGCTTCGCTCGCGAGGAGGTGCGGCTACAGTCGAGTGTGCTCGACTGTAGGATACCCTGTGCCCTGGAACTCCTATAGCCCATACCTATTTGCAAGCCGTTTGGCACGCCGAAGGTTAAGACAATATAAAATTCCCATTTCGTTAGTTTTGTTGGAATACCTCAAAAAACAACACAATTTCATACTAAATCTTGATTTTCGACTGTACAGTTCCTATGACAGCTATATGGTTCCGATTTTAGCCCAAACTCAAGTTTTAGTATGAAAATCTATATTGTTGTTTGAAATATCTTGACCAAACTGACTGGATATGCATTTGGGATGGTCCGATATATCCTGATCAAATTTGGTCGAGATATTTCAACAACAAAAAAGTTTATCATACTATAACTTGATTTTCAACTGATCGTTCCTATGGCAGCTATACTCGACAGAGGGGTCGACCTAAATTTTAAAGCAAACTTGTTCTGCGCCCGCTATTCAGAAACCTACTTACCAAGTTTGAAGTCTCTAGCTCTTATAGTCTCTGAGATCCTTTGGCCCAAACACACGGACAGACAGACAGACGGACATGGCTCAATCGACTCGGCCATTGATACTGATCAAGAATATATATACTTTATACGGTCGGAAATGCTTCCTTCTGCCTGTTACATACGTTGCTCAAAACCATTATAACCTTTTGACCATTTTCAAAGGGCACAGGGTATAAAAAATGTGTGTGTATTCAAGTGAAAAGCAAAGTATTGTTGTTTTTGTACGTGTTTTATTAATAACCAGGGACCGTAAATAGGGATTATTTTTTAACAAAAATATCACCCATTTACAATGGACCTAGATAAAAATGGTTCACAACAAAATCTTTATATTTGTACGATCTCTGCATTTATGCCGGCATTCGGCGCAGGTATAATATGGTCCCGATTCTTCTTACCTAGTAAAAATGACTTTTTTACTCAGTGCCGAATGCCAGACTCTTTTTTATACCCTGAGCGGGTATATTAAGTTTGTGCAAAAGTATGTAGCGGGCAGAAGGAAGGAATAAATCTTAAACTTTTTTTTTATGCCAACGGGTGTAGGATCATACTCAGCATCTAATCCCCTATTTTCAACAGGATAGGTTCATAAATAGTGAAGATATTAATAAGTTTGTGGCAGCAAGAATATACAATTAAAATGATTAATTAATTCATTTTATATTTACTCTGGCAGAATGTATGTATGTGTGTATATCGAGTTAGCCAGCGTCTGCCTAGATGGCACAGTGGTCGAAGTGATAGGTGGGCATGCTAAACATGAGAGAGACGCAAGCTCAAGTCCGGGCGGTGCATCCAGAATTTTATGTTTTTCGTTTATTTAAATTGTCTGCCTGAATGTACGTATAACACATTTGCCAGCGCCAACACAATTGGTCCATAGTTCTGATGGTAAGGATTAATAGCCTGTTCATTAGAGGTCGTGGGGTTGAGTCTTGGTTGTGACGATCAAATATATTTTAATTTTCGTTTTATTTTTTCTTTTGATGTGTTAAAAAATTTAATAATATCGTGGAAGTTGGTACATACACTCATTTATATCATATATGTATAACAGCTGCCATAGAAACGATTGGTCGATAATTAAGGATTAGTATAAAAATTATTCGTATTATCGATTGCACTCGACTATTTCGCTTGTTTTTAGCTGCAAAAGAGCTTTTTTACGATCCGCCTTTTCTTTGCACAGATCTTGCTCAATATAAATAAAATTGCCGGCGATTTTTAAGAATATTCAGTTTAATACCATTCGTCACAAAATTGGATAACAGAAATTTTGGGTCATGGCAATGTTTTTGTCACTAGCATTTTATCTTGAAAAGAGAGTTTCTTAGAAGAAGACATTTCTGTTAATAAACTATTAATATTGAAATCAACATCAAATTTAAGAATATGGTAAAAAGTTCAATTCTTTTGAATTGCCACTAAGCAATAACAAACTTTATGGCAACACTAGTTATTTCTCCAATGCAAAAACTATCAGCTACATAGTCTCGAGCTCTGGCTGCTACGACACTTTGTTGCTGCAGTCTTCGATGTATATATTCTATTTTGTATTTTCGAAAAAGATGAGCGAATAAGGCTGATTGAAGAGGTGAAACAGAACTTGACCGAATAAGAATATGTTGATAGAATTTTTATAAAAAGTGCCTGAAAAAGCTACGTTACTTTATCGCTCCTTGCGGTTTTTTTCTAGTAAATTTAGGTTCACCCAATATTTCCGCCGTTTGCGTTTCTGCTCTTCTTCCGCCTCTTTCAGAACAGCATATACATAAGTGGTCATTAATTTCAAAATTAGGGTATTAGTCGCTACCACTTCTCATATCATGTCCACTTGGTTCATTTTCTCACTTATGTTATTCTCAATTTTAGTTACTTGTTTGTTGTGCACAGTGACGCAACCGTGTGACCAGTCAACTTTTTAGGGATTTTTGGTATTATGCTGTCGCACTGCAGTTTGTACGCCAGATATCAAAACATTGAACATTTTGTGCGCCCAAAATATTTTCAGTTACTGGGTACTTTGCTGAACAATATTAAAAATTAATAATTGATTAATACCGACTAATATTAAAAAATTTTATAATTACACAATAAATAAAATTAATTTGCAGAAGGACTCCAATCTTTAGCTTATTTGAAGAAATGAAAGCCCGCATTGTCACTTAACAAAACTAAACTATCTGACAGCACATGTTATTTATGTAGTGAACATGCATGTAGTAAGCAAGCAATGTAAAGGTTATATAGTTAACAGATGATATCTTGTCGAAACGAATTTTCACAGATATGTGATATTTGTCAAAAAACGCGGAATTAAATTGACTGTAACATATTTTATAGTGATTTGAGGTATAGATTTTTCTTAAATCGCCAAAGAAATCGTTTTTGACCAGTGGCCTTTTACCTATTTACTCCAGAAATAAAGATTAAAGGTATGCCTGAAAGAACAAAATACCTTTCCAACGATGCATATAACATATCTGTAGCTTCTATCGTTTGCATACTGTGGGGTATCAATTTTAGCGGGTTTTTAGCGATTTCCCGCTAAACTAGCGATTTTTCGAAAAAATCGTACAGCAAAAGTTTCTAGATTTTTGATAGGGAATAGATTCACATTTACACATTAAAGCTATTTTAACGCTGTGATACAAACAAACACACAGACAGACAAATTGACTTTTCATCTCATTTTGGTAAGGCCATTAAAAATTTCAAATTCATTTATATTTTGAACCACTAAACGGATTTTTATGATTGAAGTGTCATTCGACGCGTATTTTTAATAAGAATAGTAGAACATTTAAAATTTTTACCAAAAGGTTCCAACGGCTCCATATGCTGCAATCATTTAAATTTGACTTACACCTGATTATCTCACAAATCAGGTGAGTTTCCAAAAGTCAAAGTATGCAATTTTGTTAGTTAAAACTTTTGATCGGTATATAACTCGAACTGTTTGGACAGTGGTTGGAATTTTTCCATTCTTCCTTCAAAGGGAGGCCCGTGCCCATCTCTACTTGCAAGGCAAGCTAAACTTAAAGTATGCACACTATGAAATACCCTCCACTCTGAAAACTTTTTATCCACTTTATATTTTACAAAAAAAAAACACTAAATTTTACAAATTCATTAAGGTTGATGATCAAACCAATGCAATCATTTGTTTTATCAATTTTAAATATTTAATCCACTTGGATTTTTTATAATAAAAATGTAACCTGTACAGGTTACATACAAAATCTTAATGTCACCAACGAAGAAACAAAGCGTGACACAATGGCGCAATTTAATTTTTTTCGTTGCAAAAATCGAATTGTTTGAACCAAGTGAGATAATTGACTAATTTAAATGGCATATGATAGATAATTCCTCTGCCTTTTAGATGCTTATGGGTTATCAAAATTTGTAAAAAAATCTATTTTAAGGTAGCTAAAAAAAATTATTTTTAACAATTTTTTATTTAATTAATATATTTTAAAATTATTACCCAAAAATTGAAAAAAAATTGATTTAATTAATATATTTTAAAATTATTATTGAAAAAAAATTGATTCGATTTTAAAATTAGTTTGTAATTCCAGTTTGTAAAACCAGTCTTACAGAATATGCATCTCGGATGGTCCTATACATTTTGACCAAATTTTGTTCAAATCGGACCATTATATCATATAGATGTCATTGGACGATCAGTCGAAAATCAAGTTTTAGTAAGAAACACTTTTTTGTTGGAAAAAAATCTTACAGAATATGCATCTGGGATGGTCTTACAGTGCGGAGCAAAAGTGATTCCACGTTCACACATCTCGCATTTAATCGCGCACAAAAACCAAAATAGTGAAGCAAACCCAAAAATCTTTTTTTCTGTTCATATTTATTTAATTCTCAACAGCTAAGCATAATTATACATAAAAAAAATTTCAGTATTCAATGAGAAAACAAGGGGGCTCCGGCTACAGTCGAGTGTGCTCGACTGTAGAATACCCTGTGCCCTGGCTCTCCGATAGGTCATACGTATGTGCGCTACGTTAGGCATGCCAAAGTTGTGATGATGCGGCATTAACTTTTTGACTTATTTTTCGTATAACATCTATGTGATCTAGTGAACCGATTTAACCAAATTACAATTTCTGAATCTGTGAGTTTGGTTGACTTATCTCTAAAAACAACAATAATTTTCGTACAATATCTTAAAATTTGTTCCTATGGTAGCTATTTGATATCCGATTTCAACCAAACTTGGTCAAGATGTAGAATACCATCCCAAATGCGTATTCTGTTAGTTTGGTATCTCAACTCATACAACAAAACAGTTTTTCATACTAAAACTTGATTTTCGACTGATCGTTCCTATGGCAGCTATATTATATAGTGTTCCGATTTTAACCAAGTTTGGTCAGGATGTATTGAACTATCCCACAGGCATATTGTCTCAGTTTGGCTGACATATCTTAAGCAACAAAAAAGTGATTCATACCAAAACTTAATTTTCGACTGATCGTTCCTATGGCAGCTATATGATATAGTAGACCGAATTTAGCCAAGTTTGGTCAGGATGTATGGAACTATCCCACATGCATATTGTTTCAGTTTGGCTGAGATATCTCAAGCAACAAAAAAGTTTTTCATACCAAAACTTGATTTTCGACTGATTGTTCTTATGGCAGCTTTATGATATAGTAGACTGATTTTGACAAATTTTAGTCAGGATATATGGGACCATCCCACATGCATTGCATCCCACATTGTTCGTACCAAAACTTGATTTTCGACTCATCGTTCCTATGGCAGCTATATGATATAGTAGACTGATTTTAACCAAGTTTGGTCAGGATGTATGGGACTATCCTATATGCATATTGTCTCAGTTTGGCTGAGATAACTTAAGCAACAAAAAAGTTTTTTATACTAAAACTTGATTTGTGACTGATCTTTCCTATGGCAGCTATATGATATAGTAGCCCGATTTTAACCAAGTTTGGTCAGGATGTATGGGACCACCTCATATGCATATTCTATTACTTTGATTGAGATAACTTGAAGAACAAAAAAAGTTTTTCATACTAAAACTTGATTTTGAACTGATCGTTCCTATGGCAGCTATATTACATAGTGGTTCGATCGAAATTTTAAAAAAAAAACTTGATCTGCGCCCGATATCAAGGAACCTACATACCAAGTTTCAAGTCTCGAGCTCTTATAGTCTCCGAGATCCTTTGACTCAAACAGACGGACAGACAGACGGACATGGCTCAATCGACTCGGCTATTGATACTGATCAAGAATATATACACTTCATAGGGTCGGAGACGTTTCCTTCTGCCTGTTACATATATTGCACAAAACCATTATACCCTTTTTGAAAATTTTTAATGGGCACAGGGTATAAAAAAAACAAAAACGTAAACCACTCGCATGTACTCACTTATGCACCTTTAGATACATTTTGGAAAACCCTTAATTTTTTTCATATTTTCTCCAAAGGCCTTTATTTTTTAATGAATTTTCCCATACACTTTGGCAAACTTTCTACCAAGTTTTCAATATTCTTTTTAAGAATTCGTTCCCATTCCTGCTGCCCACGTTTTCAAAGCTCTTCTTGGCTTGAAGGTTCTGATCGGTACTCTCCAAACCGTATTTTCACGATTGCACACAAATTTTCAATCGGATTGAGATCGGGAACTATCGCTGGCCACCTCATCAATTTAAAATTTTGTTTACCTAACCATTCCTCAACGATTTTCGTTATGTGCTTGGGTTCCCCATCATGCTCTAAAATATACCGGCTTCGGAAAAAACACTTTTTTTAAGAAAATCGGGAAGTTGGGATTTAAAAATACTTGAATAGACTTCCTTCTTCATAATACTATCTATTTTTAGTAGGGACCCAACCAGGTGATTACCTCCACCGTGTTTAACGATTTCATTGACATGATGTCTCTGGATTCGGTTTCCAGATCTGCGGATGATTTACTTTAAGTTTAGCTTGCCCTGCAAGCTACGAGCTCTGCTGACCGACTGAATCGACATCTGAAAAATTTGCAAAAATCTCTTAAAGGTTGACTGGTTACACTGTTGCGTAACTTTGCACAACTAACAAATAACTAAAATTGAGAATAACATAAGTTCAACAATATTGGCCTCTGTTTCACCTCTTCAATCAGCCTTATTCGCTCATCGTTTTCGAAAATAAATAATAGAATATATACATGGAAGACTGCAGCAACAAAGTGTCGTAGCAGCCAGAACTCGAGACTATGTAACTGATAGTTTTTGCATTGGAGAAATAACTAGTGTTGCCATAAAGTTTGTTTTTGCTTAGGGGCAATTCAATATTGATCGGTTATTAAAAAAAAAATGTCTGATATCTTCTAAGAAAATCTCTTAACGAGGTACAATTCAAGTGACGAAAACAGTTTCATGCCCCAAAATTTCTGATATCTAATTTTGTGACGAATGGTATAAAATGTTATATAAAACTTATTCTTAAACAAGCGGAACAGTCGAGTGCACTTAACAGTAAGATACCCTGAGCCTAGGTAAAACGCAGCAAATTCGAATAAGATATCTCTAGAAAGGGCAATAAGTTTTATACTAATCCTTAATTATCGACTAATCGTATCTATGGCAGCTCTAATACATATATGATATAAATAAGTATATGTACCAGCTTGCACGATATTATTAAATTTTTTAAACACATTAAAAGAAAAAAAAACGAAAATTAAAATATATTTGATCGTCACAACCAAGACTCGAACTCGAACCCACGACCTCTAACGCACGGGCTGGTTTCGCTACTATCAGACCCGATTGTTTTGGCGATGGCAAAGATGTTATACAAACACTCAGGCAGACATTTTAAATAATCGAAAAACATAAAATTCTGCATGCACCGGACTCGAACTGGCGTGTCATGTTTAGCACGCCGCCCACCTATCACTTCGACCACTGCGACAGTTAGGCAGACGCTGGCTAACTCGAAATACATACATACATACATTCTGGCAGAGTAAATATAAAATGAATTAATTAATCATTTTTATTGTATATTCTTGCTGCCACAAACTTATTAATATCTTCACTATTTATGAACCAATCCTGTTGAAAATTGGTGATTAGATGCTGAGTTTTTTTTTTATTTTTATTAAAAATATAATGAAATTTTTACAAATTATGAGTGTCCTGCTACCTTACAAGGCAACTTAAACTAATCAGAAATTAAACTAAAAATAAAAACAAAATTATTTATGATACAACATAACAATTAAGTAAAGATAATTTATAAGTGGGAGGTTTAAGGGGTAATACTGGGGAGATCGTCTAAATTTTGGTAGGAGATCTTCATGTCAAGACCAGATTTAGGAGGTCTTGAGGGTGGTATAGAGCTTATTTCTATTAGTTCTTTTATTTACGCTGAATTGTTCCAAAATGAATTGCCTACTTTCAGGCTGCGTTTTTTTTCTTTTTACTTTACCAAGTGCCGTAACAATTCGCCCACTAAAATCACACATGGGGAGTGTCACAAGGGTGATCCGCGCTTGAGATAGTCTTCTCTGGTATGCTACCAAACTCATTGTTTGATATCCTTTGCATGGTACTTCCCTATATACCGACCTTGCAAGTCCTCAATGTCATAACAGTTTCCTGGCTTTTTTTTAATTCTGGCCTTAATGAATGATGGAGCCAGTTTGGCATTAAATCCTTTCGGAAAATTGCTTTGCTGGAAGTTCCTTCTAAATACCTCTTGTCCAGGCTCAAAGGATACTTCTCGACTGTGAAGATTATAGGACCTTTCATTACGTTCATGCTGCCGTTTGATGGTATTCTGGCCTGATTTAAGAATTAATTCGAATGAATCATCGCGATCGAATTGTAGTGTACGGTCTTCCAGCATTTATTATTGTCTTAATACCCCATATGTAGCTCCACTGGTAAACATGTTTTGACCAAATGCTACTCGGTAAGGACTACTATTGACTGCTGAATGCACACTTGACCGCTTCGCACAGGCTATGAAGCTGAGCTGTTCATCCCACTTTGATTGGTCCGAATCTAAAAACGATCTTATCCCAGCTATTACATAACGATTTACTCGCTCAGAAGCGTTTGCTTGTGGCGAATAAATAGCTGTATATGAATGCTGAATCTGGTATTTTTGCAGCAATGAATTAAGGACATTGGATTGGAATTGCACGCCGTTATCCGAAACAACAACTTCGGGAATCTCAAAACAATGAAAGAGATCTTCTTCCAAATACTTGGTGACAGCATCAGCTGTAAGCTTTTTAACCGTTTTGAAAAAGGGAAATTTAGAAAAATGGTCGAAGATACGGACCCAAAAAATCCACGTAGAGCTTTTGAAATAACCTCTGCGTATCGCCAGTTTTCCCCATTGGAGGAATCCACTAAAGGTTCTTATCTGGAATGCAAACGGCATTTCAAGAAAAGCTAAAGATGTTGAGCTCTTCGCGCACAACAACAGCGTAGACATCCTTGTTGTGACGGAGCTTAGAATTAAGAATCAGTAAAAATATATGGATATGTCTTCTATCCAGCATTCAAGCCATCGCGCAATAATAATAGCGTTGGCGGTGCAGCGGTATTCGTGAGGACCCCTCTTCGCCATTTCCCACAAAGGGCCATCGAGACACGCAGCTTACAAATGTCATCAGTAAAATTAGCCACAGCCAACCAGGTACCCATATGTGCTCGCTCATACGCCTTCCTGCATAGACTTTACAGTGCATCATGGAATACCAGATTCTCGATCAACTATAACGCAAAGGTGGGATTTGGACTCTGGTTATTTGCCCCTAATCATAAGCATTGAGACCGATGGTACTTATGTCAATTCAAGCCTACGTTTAGTCACGAAGCACACTGACCTGTCGGTCTTTAAACAACAATTGGAGAGCTCGATTCAGCTGAGTACTACGCTTAATTCTGGTGAAGATATTGAAATGGCTCACAAAAAGTATTTACAAGGCTGCGGCTGCCTCAACGCTTCCTGTTCCTCCGACAGGCACCACCTATGGAATAGTGCAAGTAAGAGAGGCCAGAGATCTTCTGATACAGAGAAGGAGACTCCGAAGGCGCACAATCCGATCTCAAGACCCCTGGGACCGAATTTTATGGAACCGGGCTGCCAAGCAACTACCAAATATCTTAAGAGAACTTCGAAGCAACTTTTTTAAGCAGAAGCTGGACATGCACTAAGTCCCTTAAAAGACAACCGCTTAGACAGGTTCCCATCCGATGTCCTGATGGCGAACTTGAGCAGGCCAATTCGTTTGCACATCATTTAGAGACTAGGTTTATTCATTATCCATTCGCCACGATGGAGCAGCATAGAGAGACACTTGATAGCCTACAGACACCTCTGCAGATGTCCTTACCCATTAAACCTGCTCCTGGCATCGACGGGGTTTGTAATGCCACATTGAAAGCATTACCTTGTCGGGCGATTCTCTACATAGCGTTAATTTTTAACGACATGCTAAGGGTGCAGTTCTTCCCAAAGGAGTGGAAGATGGGAGCAATTCTGATGATCCATAAGCCTGGAAAACCCGAGGAGGACCCCGAATCGTATTGGCCAATAAGTCTCCTGTCTTCCCTATCTAAGGTGGGGGATAGCCAATCGACTAGGTGACATTATCAAGGAGTGCCGTATCCTGCCCGATCACCAGTTTGGCTTTCGAGAGGGACACAGCACTGTGGAGTAAGTTCACAGATTGGCAAAGCACATCTTACAGGCTTTTGACGATATAGAATACTGTAATGCTGTCTTCATTGATATGCAACAAGCATTCGATAGAGTTTGGCATATCAGCCTACTGAGCAAAATTAAAAAGCTGTTCCCAGCACCATACTTCGGAGTTCTACGATCATACTTATAAGAACGGAAGTTTGTGGTCAGGGTCAGGAATACCTACTCGTCTCATTGTCATATGAGCGCTGGAGTTCCACAGGGCAGCGTCCTTGGCCCGCTGCTCTACTCAATATACACTGCAGAATTACTCTGCCCTACCGAGCATCATATGGAAGTTCCCGGGAAGGCTCTACTTGCAACTTACGCTGATGATATTGCACTGCTTTACAGCTCTAAATCCCGCAATGAGGCAGCTGGTGGACTCCAAGAGTACCTTACCACTGGTGCCTGGTGTAAGAGATGGAGTTTAAAGGTCAATCCGCAAAAGATCACCAATCCCTGTTTCACCTTGAAGACCCTCATTGACCATACTCCATCTATACATCTGGAAGGAGTAACATTTGGACCAACTAACGCTGGCTGAGTATCTTAGTATCACCCTTGACAAACGGCTTACTTTTGGCCCTCACCTGAAAGCCACGGCTAGAAGATGTAGTCAAAGAATGCAACAACTGCGGTGGCTGATCAACAGAAGAAGCACCATGTCACTCAGAGCCAAAAGTCTATGTGCACTGTATAGCACCGATTTGGCTATAAGGAGTGCAGATTTGGGGAATAGCTGAAAAATCAAACTACTGGTGCATAAAGGTATTACAAAATCGTGTCATGCGTCACATTACGAACTGCCCATATTATGTGCGCGGCACCACCCTCCATCGTGACCTGAACCTGCACACAGTGGAGGAGCAGATTGGAAGGCACACCAGTAGATACAGTGATAGACTCAGAAGACACCACAGTACGCTCGCGAGATGCTTACTCCCTGCCAGGCCTCTAAGAAAATTAAAAAGAAAGGGTTTTGCCAAAACAATTGGACAACTTTAAGGCCCCCCTCGCAATTTGAGAATTTTTGCATAGTCCTTTGGCCCTATTATTAATTAATATACTTGTGTTGTTATGATGCTGCTTTTGCATTGTACGGTATCAAGGCTTAATAAATTAAAAAAAAAAAAAAATCAAGCGCCACTACAACGCGTAGCAACATCTGTCCACGGATATATGCCTAGATGCACGCAATACAAACCATGACTTTTTTACTTTTTTACATTAAAAAAAGGGGCAGCTGAAACTATTGAATTAGGGTAGGAAATAATTAAAGAACATATTTAAAAAAAAAAGATAAATATAATAAAATATATGTTTGCAATGGACTTTACTATGTGTACTGTGTGTTTCTCCTCATCTACACTCCGTTTCACTGGAATAGCACACTTGACAAGGTGAATTTTATTTCACAATAGCTTTTAAAAAAACGAAAGTAAAGAATATTTCTTTGCTTGAATTTATAGGTAAAGTATTTAGTTATTTTTAGCAATAGTTAAACAAAACCAAAATTTACTGATTATTTTTAAAATTACAGGGCTTCGAAACTAAATAACCAAAAAATAGCGCGTACATTTTGTTTCTTTTAAATAGAACACTTTGTTTAAAACTATATTAAATATAGTCGCCGATGGCGTTTCAACACAATAGCATCAACAACAACAACACACAAACGGCTAGATCAGCTTTTCAGCTATTTTGTCACTCTTGGGGCCTAGAATTCTCAACTGGTTCTAGCGCGTCAAGGTTGACATTAAGTCGCTGGTCAAGTCAGCACAACGGTACTGATGATAGAGATTGGCATCTCTTGAAACAGCTGAATACCGAGCCTTGCTCTTGCTGTCTGCAAGTGTTTTGTGTGTTGTTGTTTTTGATAAATTGTCATAACGACAATTTTAGACCTCAAGTCAGCTAAAAACCCACTTATATTATTTTATTCATTTTAAGCAACTTTTATTGGGTTAATTATATGAAGTATTAATTAATAAATAAATTTTAATAATAAGTAGAACCTCCCTTGTTAAGAATAATTTTAAAGTTCCTATTTGGTCTGAAATCATAAAGCTTTTTTGTATAGTCAAGGGAAATTTAAGCCTATGATTAAATTAGCTAAGCTTTGGTAGAAAACTGGACAACCACCCCAAAACATTTTCGATATTGTTGAGGTCCAACAAAAGTGTAGGCCAGTTTAAGAGATTGACATTTTTTGACTCGATCATTGTCCTGTTGGAAAGTCTACGACAAATTTCCAAAAAGACTATTGGGGGAACAGCCTTTTCCAAAACTCCTTTAATCGCGTTCATCTTAGGAATCAAAACCATAACCCCGCCGACTCTGCTGTGTAGACGCCCCATTTGATGGGTCTCCTTTCTTAAATCGTGAAAGTAATAATAAGTAATACGCTGCCACTCTCTGTTCCATGACATATAGTCTCTACAGAAACTAAACCGAGCTTCTTTACGTAGAGGGGTAAGTGGTGGCTTTTTCTTTAATTTCAGTTGCTTAAGATGTAGGTATGGCTTTTGAAATTATCCGCCACACAGTAGCTTTACTTGCATTAGTAGTTGATAAATGCGGGTTTCAGCACAGTTTTGGAGGTGGGGGTAAAGGGTCATTAATTTTCGTGGTGGGGGATTAGTTATGCATGGTTGCACAAAGGGTTGAAAAGTGTGGGTGAGGGGGGGTTGTGTCGATCGTAAACAAGTGTTAGTGAGATGACAGTTTGACAGGTGGTGGGAAAAGTGTCCTAATATTTGGTATGCGAGAGTTAATTTATGACCTCTTTAGGTTAAGACTGTGAATTAGGGTGAGGATGAGGGTGTGTGTGCGATCCACGTGCGATCCCGGTATGTGTTTATGTGTATGAGAATGTCCAAGATTCAAGATTGTACATTAGGGTGAGGATGAGGGTGTGTGTGTGTGTGTGTGTGTGCGATCCACGTGCGATCCCGGTATGTGTTTATGTGTATGTGAATGTCCAAGTGTGAACACGGGGTTGCACGGGACTATGAGCATGCATTGAGCTATGCGCGCCGCGGCTTGTACTCACCCTCGCATAGCGAAAGTGAAGAAAACCTGTAAGCCTGTTGCTGACGTCAGTAAATGGGTCAGAGGTCAAGGGTCAGGTAAGTATTGTTTTGTTTTGATAGACACAAAGTCTACCCAAAACTCACTCTCGCGTCCCGATTGTGAGAAAACCTGCTCCGAGTATTTCACAAGAAAACCTGTCTCGAGTATTTCACACCCCTCATGAACACGTGCGCGATCTTTTAAAGTTAACCACTTACAAAGGTGCTAATACAATTATTGTGGCATGGTTTGACATTCATGTTGTTAAGCGTGTTAATTTATGTGAGGGTTCTTAATGCTTAGATTGTTGGTATGTGTTGGCATGAACACGTGCGCGATCTTTGAAATTGGAACAAGAAAACCCACCCTGTGTTAATAAAGAGAACCTAGATTTGGTAGTTTGTTGAACAATTTCATTTTTATTTATTTGGTATTATTTACAAAACTATCAGCTATTTTTTAATAACGTAACATAATATCCAATGCCTCCGTTTTGTAGCGGGATAAGTACAGGCAACGGCAACTCTCCGGTCCATTTGTTGTATCATCTTTTGACCAAGAACAAGATGATAAGTGCATTCCATATCTTGATGTCACCATTTCCTGTTCCTCTATTTCCATTATTGTACTTTGTAACTTCTCGAGTCGCACGCAGTGCTCCATGAATATTAAATCCTTGAATTGAGTGAGAAACATTTGAATTTGTTTACTCAACATTTTTGATATCTTTATTGACTGCTTGCCAGTTGCTTATTCGTCTGCTAAATTGGAACTGAAAATGTTTAGAATAAAGACTCCCTTTATACCCTTGGCCATTTCATTGTAAATAAAATTAACACAGTATATATTTGTGTGTGTGTGTGTGTGTTTGGTGCTATTTATTTGGTTATTTTTAAATATTATAATCTTTTGCTTAAGTTAATATAAGATGAAATTAATTTTCTAACTCCATGTTGTCGATTAGCATGGAATGAGCAGGCACAAGTCTCTCGGCCTATCTCATCATTGTCATCGGCCCATTCACAGAATTTGAAGTGTTCACCATATCTTGATATGACAAGATCACATCCTCCATTGTCCATGAACATATCCCTTGTAATGATAAGAAATTGCAAATGCTCTCCAAATATCTCATTGCCATAGTGTTTAAGAAAAAAATTAATTTCGTCCAGAATTGTTCCATTGCGGTTGTTGTAGTTGTTGTTGTTGCTGTTGTTCTTAATCATTATTTGTAGCTGCTTTTAATGTGTGCACGCCTTGAAACTCTAAATGTTATTGATATAAATGTTGGCTTCATATTACATTATATCCTTATAAAATTTCAAAATGTTGTAGGCATTATTTAGTGCACAAACTCCCTCATGGCGGTGTATTTTACAAAACGGAAACTGGTTTCCCTTTAGAGTATCTAGTGATGGACATCCAAGTTCCTCAACGTCAATTAAATGTTGATCTCTTAAAAATGTTTCCAGAAATCGTTTCTTTTCAACACCTTTACATAGAATCTCTTTTCCTGTAGTAATTTTCCTCAGATAATTTCGTGTTTGATTAAAATAGTTGAAGCCATCGTTCCAATGTATTTTGTGGTGGTTTTTGGTAAGCCAGCTAGCAGTTTTTCGTGACTTTTTATTTAATTGATTAAAATTAAATGGAGCCCGTATAATGAAATGATTATTAATTCTAGATTCTTCACCAAATGCTATTCCAATTTCCTTTGCAATGAACTTGTTGTTATTATACAAAATCCTTGAACATCAACTGCAACATTATCTTCGCTCATTTTCTATATGTAGATTGTTAGACGACTCTTTGAACTAAACCGCTTAAAGGATTGTACTCGACTAAACGCTCATGAATGAGAAGACAATATACTTGAGTATTTTCATCACTTGGCACCTTTAATTTAGTTGAAATTCTCACATCAATGGGACCAGATTTCACCATTTCATTTTGATATGAAAGATCTATTACAACAATAGGTGCTTTAGTTTTAAAGTCGATTGGTGTTAAAAGTGGAAATGCTTAACGATTGTAGTAACTAGATTGAAAATTAGCATACATTTCATACAGGTGAGCAAAACGTGCCTGACTAAAATCCGCATTCAAATCATCATATGGATATGTATCAGAATTCAAGTACACTTTCAAGTTTGATAAATTGTTTGAAATTAGTTGACCGTTTAGTGAGAAGGCTATTATTGCAAAGCGGGGACGTTCTCGGTTAGCAGCTAACTTAACATTCCAAACATGGTGTGTTCCCTGAACCAGCTTGGGGTTAACATACGTGTCCCAACTCCTGAACGCAAGCGATAGATTAGCTCCACTTTTAATAATATCATACATTTTTATTTTTGCAACATCACTGGGAGTTACATGTGGAATTTTTCAAGATATATTTGTCATTTCTAATTGATATGTTTGACCACCCCTAGTTTTGTGATAGACGTCTTTCAGATTTTTGGTTAGTAATAGTACAAGCTCATGCTTACAGTTTAACAGAACCTTTGTATAGTCTTCAGTAAAACCCAACAAATTTTTTAGGGGAACGGAAAAATTAAAATTAGCATTTGCTTGGATATCACTTCCTCCAGTCCATCCAGAATTTAGAAGAGTTCGACTATTAAGGTTGGTCAATGAGAGATAGTTTTTAAGGGTTGAAGTGACACCTACGAACCGCGTTCTGTCAACCTCACAACCATTTATTTCATATTTTATTTCATCCAAAAAGTATGCCATACAATTATTTTTAAGTGAGGCAACAACGCCCCCTGTCGACATAACATTTTCGGCTGATACTTTTTTAATAATTCCTTGAAAGTTAAGATAGCTCTCGTGGGGGAGCACATACAAGTCTTGATTTTGGATAGTAATTCGAATTTCATCATTTGGTTTAAATGTCTGTTGATATGGTGAATAGGTGTGATATTCTTTCTTTGAGGTACTTTCGTCTGAGAAAGGCTTTTCCCGAACATTTAATATTTCATTCATTTTGTTTTCGTACTTGTTATGCTCGAAGCTTGAAACCCAATGATTTTAAAAACAATTTATTTTTTAATGTTAGAGAGCTCCTCTTTCGGTTTGGACCTCTTCCTTTAACTTTGCAACTAGAAGTGCAAGGTTGGTGGGATATGACCGCTCTTTTATTATATATAATCATTCTATCTTTCGCAAATGTAATCGAAGTGTTACGTTTTCACCACGTAAATTCAACAAATCCCCGTTCTGATCAGTTAAACGTATTGATAGTGTACTTATTTCTCTGCAGTTGATTGGTAAGTAAATGAGATTGCGAGGAATCACATTCATTTTATAGCCTGGAGGGACATTGATTCCAAACTCATATAATATATGATTTGGCGTATTATCTACATATGAGCCACTGACAATGTTACATTCCAATCGAATCGTGTTAATTTTAAATATATTTATAGGTTGATCGGACAGATAAGTTTTAGTAGGATGTGGTTTGAGTACATTTTGATGGAAACCAAACAATTCACCAATTGTGTTTCTCTTATTAAAGTATATTGTTTCTTTACTGCTAGAGATTTCCATTTGAAGTGTATTATTATTTCCTTTAATTTTAACGGTACTCTCAAGTTCAGTTCCTTTTAGCTGTATATATTCACAGCCTCAACAATATCATCGACTTCATATGAACCGATGGGGATAGTGATTACTTGTTTACCAATGCGAAAAAGATTGTTGCTTGTATCAACATTGGGGATTGAGTTGTACATGTAAAAGTCAACTAGTGCACACTCATATTGTCCATTCAATTCAATCGGTGGGAAATAGTTTGTATTTATAATGGAACTGTTTCCATTTATTGATAATGTTAATGATCTAGTCATTGTGAAATCTAATGTTAAACTGAACATAATATCATAACACTTAAACTTATATTTAAACACACATTTTCAAATTATAATAAACTGATCGAAACCCATTCTATATCGCCCCTTTTCCAAATCATCGTCTTTACTTATTAACAGGAAACCATATTTATCGTTCCAACATTTTTGACAAATTTTCCTGAATGAGTCATAGCTCATGTCTGTGTTAAAATGATCACGATATATATGTCGCATATTAAGGTCATCTTGCTTAAACATAATAATCATGTTTGCATTGTCGCGTATAAAATGTTTTGGTATATGGGTATAAGTTTGACATAAGTAAAACGAATCAATATTTTTGTGTCGCCCCATACAGAAATATGAACGAATATTATCTTTTTTTTCACATGCAACATCGTCAAAAACCATAATGGAATTATTTTTGGCTTTACTGGGTGGTAAAACTGATTCATTCTGTGAGAATGTATGATAGCCCATACCTTTAATTGGTTTGATTAGCTTTTCCAAGTACTCATATTTGGGTTGGTACAGACTCTTTGAAAACACGTAAATATTTTCAAATTTCAATCCATTGGGACTTTCAATTAGACTAAACATAAGATTTGTCTTGCCACAGTTGGACGGACCAACAATCAGTGCTCTTATTGTGTTGGGTAAGAGAGTACTATGACGTGGGGGTAGCTTTTCACTAGCATTACCCCCCTCAATATTTCTACCAATAATATTTTCTTTTTGCTTTATTAAACGCATACTCCCTCTCAATGTGTTCATTCAATGAGAAACTATCATTGATTAAACAAGCATAAAATGGGTAAACGTTTTTATAATTACATCAGTCATAATTTGAACTGTAAACGGGGCAGTGGTCTTGTAAACAAGTTAATTAACATACTACCGGTTGAAGCACACATACCTGGATATAATTTCTGTGGCCCTGGTACAAAGCTAGAAAAACGATTGAAGCGGGGTGATCGTGGAATAAATCCTTTGGACGAGGGTGTAGGGTGCATGACATTGCTTTTGAACAACATAAGAATTTGAGTGAACGACATAAGGCAGACACAGAATTGCTCAACAGAGCTTGGGAGCGTGTTAAGGCTAAAGATAGTACCCTCGGTGAGAGAGCGTCAGCATATTTGGTCACCAATATCATGAAGTCTAAGAAAAAATTTGGAATGGGTATGAAGAAAAAGGGGGTGAAACGAGGTGGAAAAATGAAAATGAAAAGTTTGTCGTCCGTGGTTAGTGCAGCTAGTCGAGAATTGAAAAGGCAAAAACCTCTAGATATGATTAATGCAATTAAAATTGCACGCAAAACAATTCGTAAAACAATGGGTAGTAAGAAAAATGTTAGAGTTCCACGTGTAATTACTGTACCCAAAGTTGGTGGCTTTTTACCACTTTATACCAATTCTGACTGCACTGAGTGCTCTAGGAAGTCTAGCCTCTGGTAGTGCAGCTGTTGTAAATGCAATTAACAATGCAAGGACGGCAAAACAGCAGTTGGATGAGGGGGCAGGGAGCGTGAAAAGAGTTGCCTTGGGAGAAGGAATGTATTTGAAGCCCTATCGAAAGGGCTACGGATTATACCTCAAACCACACAACAAGGGCTATGGAATAAGGAAACAAAAAAACTATTAAAAAGGCTACCCAAAAGAGCATTAACAAATTTAGACATTGAACATTTTTGTGGAAAATACATACCCCATTTTCGTGATGTGTTTATGAGAGATACTCTTCCAAAATCACCACACAGTCAGGAATGTGGAGACATAAATTTGGATGTTTCTTCGTCAAACGGCACACATTGGGTAGCTTATAATAAAAATGGAAATTCGGTACAGTACTTTGATAGTTTTGGAAATCTACAACCACCAAAAGAGGTTGTAAAATATTTGGGAAAGGGAATTAAATACAACTATGAGAGAGTTCAACGTTTTAATTCATACAACTGTGGACACCTGTGTCTTAAGTTCTTACTATCATGTTATAGTGGGGGGAGGGTTTAATATAATCGATGAAGGCTCAAATAAAAATTAGGGTGTTTTAAGACCGAGTGCAGTGGTTGAGCTATAAAAGATGAGAGCAAGTGGACTTGAGCCACACTCAAAGTCAGCACCTCAGTTGGGATAAACAGGTCAAGAAGTCAGTTGATCAACCGCGCAAACAGGTGGGACGGTATCAGTTTCACTACAAAAGCAGATCTATCAACACAACTAATAGGTCAACAGCTACAACGGATACAACAACAACAAGAATAGCTAAAAACAGCAACAGCTAAAAGCAGCAACAGCTAAAAGCAGCAACAGCTAAAAGCAGCAACAACTCAAAACAGCAACAGCTAAAAGCAGCAACCGCTCAAAACAGCAACAGCTATAACGGATACAACAACAAGAAGAACAGCAACAACAACAACAACTACAAACAGCATAAAAATGAATCAACCCGAGCTCACCAACAGTAAAATTCAAGCCATTTTTGATGAAGATCATGTTTGTATAAACGTGCTAAAAGATTTTAATGAACGCAATCAGAAGCCACTTCTTTCAAAAACCAAGATGACAGTTGGTGCCACCACCCCATTCTCAGAGCACAGCGGAAGAATACAAAGATTGGAGATTCCATTGCTTTAGAATTAGAGCAATACATTCTATACCTACCTGAGCGGTATTCAAGTCTTCAAGATGAGACTATCATTGCATTAAAGGATAAGAAGTATTTGGTCATCAAGAGAAATGATGGGAAATTATACTTAGAATTAAACAAGACCAATAAAAATTTGTAACTGTATCAATATTTATCAATAAAAATTATTTTTTCAAACTATTTAAATTTGAATACAACTGCTCTTTTTATGATGGTAGGAACTTTCAGATATCTATTATATATATAAAAATACATTTCAATTATTTAACAGTATTGGTTGAGAAGTGATTACATACGCACACATCAGTTTTCGTGTGGCCCTTATATACTTTTGAACAGTTTACTATAAACCAGTTTTACTTGACTTAGTCTATATTCGACGGACAGACTTATTTCTTTTTGGTGGTGGCGCTTACATAAATATATTACACCAGCAATGAGTCAACATATTTTGAGTCAGTTGACGAAAGCTAGAAATGCATTGAGAAGAAAATTCGAATCTATCAAACAAAGGAAAACTCTGAATGAAATAGAGTTGGAGAAAACTTTTAAGCCCATAACAGTGCCTTTACAGGAGCTAGTTAGCGAGAATAAAAAAATCAAGTTTGTAAAAGTCGAAGACGGTGACAATGACGAAAAGTCAAAATTACAGAAAACTATAAAATCAATAAAACTCAAGTCCACTAACACTAAGGTTGATGACAATGAGAGTTCTAAATGGGAAGATCACTACTTTGGAAAGAATAATTTAAATTTAAAAAATTATGATGATAGTGAAGAAAGTGAAGCAGACAGCGATGAAACAAATTACTTTTCACATTCGAATATTGAAGAAATTTCGCAAATCGAACCGGAGATTGAATCAGAAGTAGAAGATAATGAAATAAACCTTAATATCAGTCAGCTACAGAGAGAGAAACTTTTGGATAATGCTTATGGTCCCCGAAGATATTAAGATATTAACAAATCAGTATAAAATAAATCACTATTCAACATTTAGCACTCTTAAGGCGTCAATTGTTGAACGATTTAATCGAACGCTAAAAGAGCTCATGTGGCGTGAATTTAGTTTCAATGGAAAATATAAATGGATTGATATGTATAAAAGTTTAATTGATGGTTACAACAACCGAGTACATAGAACAATAAAAATGAGTCCAATTGACGTTGATTCATCTAGTGAAAAACTACTTTTGAAGACGGTATACAATCATTTGAAAATATTCACTGGAAGTAAATTGCGTAATGGGGACAATGTTCGCATTAGTAAATACAAACATGTATTTGAGAAAGGGTACAAGCCGAATTTCACAACAGAAGTATATAAAATAAGAACTGTGAAAAACACCTATCCAAAAACATATTTGTTAGAAGTCATAAAGGGGAATCCAATTGAAGGGTATTTCTACAGAGAAGAAATAAAAAAGACTCGTTTCCCTGATACATACCTGGTCGAAAAAGTGTTGAAACGAGACAGAAAAAGGGCCTTGGTACGTTGGCTGGGCTTCCCAATGAGTGAAGATAGTTGGATCGATGTAAAAGATATTTTATAGTCTTTATAAACTGTTTAATTATAGTAAAGTCCAAAATTCAAGCACAGAAAATAACGTTTTGGAATTCATTTTAAATTTTGAAAAAAATTGTATTTACTTTTATTGAATTTAATACACAACTTTACATTAAACTTACAACTACTTTATTAACATTTTATTAAACTTACAACAAATTTATAAACTATTCTTTACAATATTATATAAGACTTATGTACAACTTTTATTCACATTTTATATTATAAATAAATACATGTTGCTTAATAAAAACTGTTTTACAAATCTTATTTTTCTATGGTTGTTGGTCTTGATGTTCATTGTAGAACATCTCAAGCTCAAGAGCTGCATAAAATAAATCCGTTTCAGAATTTTCTATTTTATTTTGTAATGAACTGATTTTGGTGTTTCCATTGCTATGAGTCTGGAAAGTGAGATTGTTTTCCAACGCATTTACCTGTTTTCCCCAAGTAAATGATTCGGCTTCTAAAAATTGTATATTTGTTAAAAGCTCACTTTCTTTTTTTAAATATGTATAGCGCTCTCTTTCTATTATTCTATGGTGGTGATAGGTTAATGTTGAAAATTGATCGCTCTCAATAAAACGTTTATCATCTTTATTATCAAGAATTTTCTTAATAATTTGATAAGTGTTTATAGTATGACCTTTAGATCTAAACAGTGACATTTTTCCATATTCTGATTCACCTGTTTTTAGACATTTTTTATAATTTTCAATGTCTAGCTTTTCTAAAGCCGCCCTTTTTACACCTTTAATTTTCTTAAATGTTTTCTCAACATTAACCACTTTATAGCAATACATTTTTGGACGAAGCCCAACAAACTCCAACATGGGCTTACCATTAAGCTCATCCTTGAAGAAACCCAATTTTTTCTTATTAACTTTTTTGAAATTATATTTACTGGCAATTTCATCAGAATAGTCAGATGTGTCGAATTTTGATTCAACATCATTCCGAATATCATTGTAGAAATCCTTGGTTTTTATTGTATAAATAAATGAGTCGGTATCCATGTAATTCAATGTTAAATTATTCTTAAACTTTGGTTGCATGTAATCATAGTGGAAATCATACATTTTCCACTTTGATAAATCCAACACTGTGCCTAAATACATGGGTTTATTGAAAACATTTCTTAATCTTCTCATTTGAATTGCATAAAAGTTTTCATTTATTCTAGTTGAACTATGAAAGCTGCTTCTAGCAATTAATGATCTTGCACAAAGTCTTTTGCGGCCTACGGTGAATGTTTCTTTTGGTTCCCACTCGGTGACTAGTCTTACGTCAACCCTCTTCTCAACATTTTCCATGGTTTTGCCATAGACTGCGTTATTCAATAATTTGAAAAAATCTTTTTCAAACGAATTTTTTGCGTTCGTTCTATGAAGAGTATTCAAATCGATGTAAGTCTTTAACCAAGGTTTTTGTCTGAAACATATACCTCGATGAATTTTTTTCAACTGTAAACCATTATCCAAACATTGTTGTAATGTTCGGTAATGGATAACATAATTACGCTTATTACCAAGGTCAGCGACTAACTTTTCAACTTTTGATGTTTTTGTTGGTAATCTGATACTCGGACAAAACGGAAGATCATTATGCTGATTATGTATAGTGTAAGGGTAATCTAAGTCTACTTCTAAAATGTATCCATAATCAGCATCAGTTGCTATGTTATCAACATTGAGATGTTCTATGTATGTAGAGGACAGCCACTTAAAACCATTATATAGCAGAGCTTGTGACATTGCCCAACCATATAAATTGTTTGCATCCAGGTACATTAAAAATGTTGAATCCTTGGATGGATCGTATGTAGATAAATATTTATTATTTGCTTTCGTATATCTATGACAACACTGTACTAGACCGCCACGAATACCAGACTGAATAAACCTATACATATCTATATCTGTAAGCAGTTCTAATTCAATCTTTGTGCTCTTTAACATAGCCTCCCAAGATAAGCCTGGAGTTGTATAAAAATGAGCTGGGTCAAGGGAATAAATTTGCATACAAATGGAACGGAAATTTTCAAAAACATCTGTTAACAATAAAACATCAGTTTTTAAGTACAATTCTAAATAATCTTTCAATGTTGAACATGAAAATTCAGACCAAACTTTAAGTGCATGTGTATAGTCTTCCTCAGAACAGCCAGTTTCTGTTAAAATGCTATAAAATGCTTCTCTTGGAGGGAGAGAAGTTTCTTGCAATCTACTCTCAGAATCTAAATATTCATAGGGGAAAACACCCTTTTGACGCATTAGTCTGAACTCATTTTCAAGATTGAAATGCAACTTAATTGTTTTCAACTGTTCATCAACTAAATTAGATGCAAGAGCATCTAGACTTGATGACATAAATCGAAAAGTGTCTAGAAAACGAATTTCTAAACTATTTCCGTTTTCACATTCTATCATTTTAGAAAGAGATATATAATGTTCCTTATTAATGGGAATAACCTTAATTTCTCCAGGTATATGCGCAAGTTCTTTTACAAACAAATGAGAATCGTACTTGGTGAAATTATGGAAGAAGACAGGTATAAAGTTGTTCGTCTTATATGTCAAATTACATTTTGAATGAGCAGCACCCCTGAATTTTCCAGTGAAATGACAATGATCCCTCACCCTATCTGTTGATAAGACACTCTCACAAATGTGACAATTAATTGTCCCTTGAAACACAATCTCATCTTTCGGACTCATAACAATGGGAACATTCTTAGTCAAATATTTATTATTAAGCCTCTTTAGATTTTCTACTAATGAACTTATAAAACTTAAACCTGAATTTTTACTAGTTTCTAATACAAACTTATCTAAGCCGCTATCAAATGCACACTTTATGTAGTATGCATAAGATATTGGAATATGTTCATTAATATTAAATAATTTAGAACTTACTTCTATATTCTTCGGTTGAAGAATACACTCAAAGTCTGCATACACAACAAATGGGACCTGCAGTTGGTGGTGGTGTTGTGTAAATTTCAATGTCGCTTCATTGGGATTGGGAAGCGTTGACACTGTTCCATTGCACAGCTCCTTATGCCTCAATGCGATCGCCTCACTGGACGAAAAGTTGAGACATATGTTGCAGAACCATTGCTTTCTCCTCGGATTCCCAGTTTGTGATGATATCAGCCTACAAAAAGAAAATGTCATTCAAAAGATTTAGTATTTAATAAATTACTATTTAATGATATGAAATACTTACACAGAGATATTTTTAATCCACATGTAATGAGCATATTCCCCCTCTTCTGGGAATAGCATATTAACATGTATGCGTTGCTCATTTCCAGAGTGGAATAGGGGTCCAATTACATTGCCACTCTCTTCATCGTATCCGAAAACGTTGACGCTCACATGGGGATTACTTTTGACGAATATTCTTATGTCCTTTATCTTAAGGGGGAAGGACAACCCAGTGAAATCCAATGTCATATCATTGTACACTTTAATTTTTGTGTCAGTAATGATTACTTTATAGCTGCTACTTCTTTGAGGATTCTTAATATCTGGCGTCAATGCCGAAAGTAGTGCCCATTTGAAACAGTAGGGGTCATTGTTTTGCACATTAATGATTGCCCGCTTCTTACTCAGTTTCAATGGTAATGTCATGAACGAAGAACCACGTATGGGTGTATACTGGTTCACATTCATTTCCAGACGGATCATACCAATTAAAGTCCAACCACTATCCTTTTCCTGGAACTCTCCCATTTTGGTTATTATCTGGCTAGCGTGTTCAGGAAATGTTTGTTCCAGATCAGTATCTGCGCTTACAACAGACATTTTACTTTGAAACGACTTTGTTTCAAGAATTTCAGATTGTTCCTTTAAAAGCATATACTCAGCGAATAACTCGAAATTCACTTTCGCTGAGACATGACTTTGAAGAACTTTGAGTAAATGTGGCTTGAAGGCAATTCCTGCTTCAATCAAAAACTCCTCAGGGATTCTAAGTGCCACCCCCTCGTTTAAATACATGTATTGTATTATTCTTCCCTTGAATCCATCCGAAATCTTTTTGATCTGACCGTCCACCGGTACAATCGCATTCATTTTATGTTGGTCCGTGCGAACATGATGTTTCCATTGGACTCCCGATGCGAGGAATTTCCGGCATGATGGGCAATAGATTGCATCCTTGTTATTCATTTTAGTAGTGTTGTTGTTGTTGTTATTGTTCTCGCTGTTGCTGTTTTTATCTGCTGCTGTTTTTAGCTGTTGCTGTTTTTAGCTGTTGCTGTTATTTAGCTGTTGCTGTTGTATATCCAGTTGACACAGTTGATACAGTTGACACAGTTGACACTAACGTTTTTCCGTTGAACGATACGTTTAAACTAAACTTTCTAATGTGGAGTCTATACATTTTATAATAATAATAGTAGGACCTCACACATTCCTATACACTTTCTAACAGTCAAACTCATGGGGGAATTCTCATCGGAATCCCCTAGCATATAATCTCTGTACAAGCCGCTTGCTAGCACATGCCAACACATACCAACAATCTAAGCATTAAGAACCCTCACATAAATTAACACGCTTAACAACATGAATGTCAAACCATGCCACAATAATTGTATTAGCACCTTTGCAAGTGGTTAACTTTAAAAGATCGCGCACGTGTTCATGAGGGGTGTGAAATACTCGAGACAGGTTTTCTTGTGAAATACTCGGAGCAGGTTTTCTCACAATCGGGACGCGAGAGTGAGTTTTGGGTAGACTTTGTGTCTATCAAAACAAAACAATACTTACCTGACCCTTGACCTCTGACCCATTTACTAACGTCAGCAACAGGTTTACAGGTTTTCTTCACTATCGCTATGCGAGGGTGAGTACAAGCCGCGGCGTGCATAGCTCAATGCATGCTCATAGTCCCGTGCAACCCCGTGTTCACACTTGGACATTCACATACACATAACACACATACCGGGATCGCACGTGGATCGCACACACACACACACACACACACCCTCATCCTCACCCTAATGTACAATCTTGAATCTTGGACATTCTCATACACATAAACACATACCGGGATCGCACGTGGATCGCACACACACCCTCATCCTCACCCTAATTCACAGTCTTAACCTAAAGAGGTCATAAATTAACTCTCGCATACCAAATATTAGGACACTTTTCCCACCACCTGTCAAACTGTCATCTCACTAACACTTGTTTACGATCGACACAACCCCCCCTCACCCACACTTTTCAACCCTTCGTGCAACCATGCATAACTAATCCCCCACCACGAAAATTAATGACCCTTTACCCCCTCCTCCTCCAAAACTGTGCTGAAACCCGCATTTATCAACTACTTGCATTAACTTCAGCTCCTGCACTTATTTTGTCAATAAAGTCATGCGAATTGAAAGCCTCTCGCAATATATATCGCTCATCTGGAAAGTAGTCTATTTACACGACCTTTCATATTTTTTTCCATAATTTGAGCTGCCTTGAACAAAATTTAATAAAACTTTTCTACTTTTTACAAGATAAGTTTTTATTTTAATTTGTTCACCGAATGTTAAGGCTTTGCCACGATCCATTACTATATAATATTATTAAAATATATTTTAAACATTCAAAATATTGCTTTACTTTAACTTACCTATAATCTGCACGACGAAAATAAACTTAAACTCAAATTTTCTATTAAAATGAAACAAAAAATACATTGGAATTTGAAGCAAACGAAAATGAAATGAACAGAAAAATGAAACGGTAAACTTTAAGAGCTCCAATATTATCGCAGGATAGATTGACGAACAAAATTTTACAACAACAATTACAGGTAAGTTAATGAATCTTGGTAGACAAGTGAATAGGAAACAAATTGGTGTGTATTCAAGTGAAAAGCAATGTATTGTTGTTTTTGTACGTGTTTTATTAATTACCAGGGACCGTAATTAGGGATTATTTTTTTAACAGAAATATCACCCATTTACAATGGACCTAGAAAAACTAGGGGGCTCCGCCCCCTGCTCGTTTCCACTAATCGTCCCTATGGCAGCTATATGATATAGGTGTCCGATTTTAACCAAGTTTGGTCAGGATGTATGGGACCATCCCACAGGCATCTTGTGTCAGTTTGGTTGATATATCTCAAACAACAAAAAAGTTTTTAGTACTAAAACTTGATTTTCGACAGATCGTTCCTATGACAGCTATATCATATTGTGTTCCGATTTTAACCAAGTTTGTATGGGACCATCTCATATGCATATTCTGTCAGTTTGGCTAAGATATCTTGAACAACAGAAAATTATATGATATAGTGGTCCGAGCGAAATTTTAAAACAAACTTGATCTGCGCCCGCTATCCAGGAACCGATATACCAAGTTTGAAGTCTCTAGCTATTATAGTTTCTGAGATCCTTTGACTCAAACAGACGGACGGACAGAAGTACAGACAGACGGTAGGGTCGGAGATGCTTCCATCTTCCTGTTACATACATTGCACAAAACCATTACCCTTTTTGACCATTTTCAATGGGCACAGGGTATAATAAATATATACATATATCGGCCCATGAAAGAAAACTTAAAATCAGTTTTAGCATAAAATTGTTGCAGTGCAGTAATAATACGTAAAGCTCAACTACAAATAAGTTGCCAAGGGTATCTGTGATCAATTCTAAATCGATTTAAAGTACACAGAAAAGAACAAATCAACCTAGCATCAAGAAAACAGAAGAGATCAGATAAATACGACGAGACAAGGATGACGAACGATAACCCCCAAATGCCTCAGGTGGATTTATTGGAGCAATTGGCAATTAGAGAGCGGCAGCTGGAGCAACAGCAAGCCCATGTGCAACTCCAGGCTAAAACTACCAATACAGCGCAGCAAGGACGGCTGTTTAAAACGATAGACCATCTGGCGACGTTCAGGGGAACAGGGGACATCTTAATAAATTCATTCTTCAGCAGTGTGGAGTATTCACTCCTGTCGATACAAGATCCAGAACTAAAGCGAGAGGCCACTAGGGAAATCTTCTATAGGACGATTCAAGGACAAGCAAAGGATGTAGTGATCAACGTATCGGAACTCGAGAACTGGGAGCTGATCAAGGCAACTCTAAAATTGAGATACAGCCCGGACACCGAACCACATCAACCTTACCGGAGAATCTGCGACCTAAGAGTGAACGCGGTGAGCGAACTAGCTGTAGAAATACAGCATATAAAATATAAAACTGATGAACTATTAGTTTATCATAAACATGACAACTTCATAGATTTAAATAATATTGAAAGCTTTCTAGTGAATACGGTTAAGGAAATGACCCAAGGTACATTGCTAGATAAAATATATGAAGAGAGAGAATTAGGAGCAATATTAAAAACAAGCGAAACAGTCGAGTGCACTCGACAGTAAGATACCCTGAGCCTAGGCACGCAGATGCTGTTCTGCGTGCCGAAGATTTAATGCCCTTGCAAAACGAAGCAAGTTCGATTCAGATATCTCTAGAAAGGGCAACAATTTTTATACTAATCCTTATATGCCACTGTTTTACGAATATCTAAAAAAAACATTTTTATTTTAGTTCATTTATTTAATTTAATATTATTCGTTACAAAATTAAATATAAATCTACCCGCTCAGGGTAAATACCACACAGTCAATCCTTGCATTTAATATATCACACCCGTTCACTGCAGATGAAGGTAACGAATTGAAAACTGAAGCAAATCTGCATAGACGTAGAAATAATGAGCGAGATAATGAGCGGGAGCGCTCACTCAATATAGATAGACAATGGTTTTTACGTCGTTTTTTTAGAATTGCCATTGAATTGGCACGCGCCAATGACAAATTTTCTTTAAGAGGGAGAGAGACAATGAAGTTGAGCGAAGAAAAAAGAAGTGCACTTTTAAGAGCATTGAGAGAGAGCATTGAAAGAGAGCATGTGTTTATATATATGTATGTAAGCAAGAGAGTGTAAAGTAACTGCTGCTAGTATATTGAGGAAGTATAAATGTATATGTATATAGTAAAAATAAAAGGAATTAATTAATCATTTTAATTATATTTTTCTGCTGCCAATACTGTGCCTGTCCCTCGTCACAAAATTGTTAATATCTTCACTATTTATGGAACAATCCTGTTGAAAATTGGTGATTAGATGCGGGGCTTGATCCTTAACCTGTTGGCGTAAAAAAAAATTAAAGAAAAAAAGATAGAAGAACCTATTACAATAAATAAAAGATGATGTCAGGATTTTTCGAATTACGCCGCCCACAGTGGGCGTGGCGAAATTTCAACATAAACCCGATCTGCCTGACTTAATGGGGAGTCTATATTCCAAATTTGGTGGTCCTAGCCCTTACCATCTCTGAGATCCTTTTGTTTACACGGAGAGACGGACAGACGGACATGGGTATATCGACTCGGCTGTTGATGCTGATCATATATATATATACTTTATGGAGTCGGAGATGTTTCCTTCTGCCCGTTACATACTTTTGCACAAACTTAATATACCCGCTCAGTGTATAATAATGATTTTGCGTAGATATGAGAACAGTTGTATTAGATATCAATATAGAAAAGTCGGACCTCACAGAAACAATCCAGAGGCGGGGCCTAGCAACAAAAACCAGGGAAACACCAATCAGAACAACCAACAACAAAACTATAGGAACTTTAATCAGAATAATACCCAACAAAATAATCAAATTAGTGAACAACAGAACTATAGGAATTTTAATTAGAACAATGCCCAACAAAATAATTAGCAAATTTTTAGAAATCAAGATTGGACCCAAAATAATAGGAACCAGCAACAGAATTACAGAAATAATAGTTCAGGGCAATTTAGGCAAAATAATACACAACCAAATGTAAGAAGCAACAACTCAGGACATAGTAAACAAAATCAAAACAACCAACAATCAGGTTCACAACAAACCAGGCAGTATAGGCCAGGAAATGCAGAGCCAATGGAAATTGATAATCTAGAAGTCGACCAAAGCAGGAAAAATTACGACCAGTATCAGAATGACGACTACAACGAAAACAACGATTCAAATTATCAGTACGACCACCATGCAGAGGTTAATAATACTGTTTTTTATATGCAGCAGCCTCGGAATGCCTTCCATTAATAGAATTAAACATAAATAGAGAAAATTATGTAGATACAGGAGCCACCTTAAGTCTGGTGAACGACCAAATCAACGGTTACAGAAAAAATAAATTAAACTGACCAATACCGTACAATACGATAAATAGCAAAGACATTATAGAGCACGAAATTCATACAACAGCACCAAGAGAATTTAATTTACCAAGTAATGCATGGGTTCGATGGAAAGTAGCCCCATTAATAGGAAAAAAGTACAGTTTCATCATAGGCATAGACCTATTAAATTTTTAAATCATAAGGAAAATTAAATCATAAATAACCCTTATCAGTACAAAGAAGTGTGTACATAAGAAAGCAATGAAGGAAACCTCGATAATCTAAAACTAGATCACCTGAACAAAGAAGAACGAAAAGAAATTGAATTCATTATACAACGATATAGTAAATTATTTTTCAAAGAGGGAGACATATTGACGAGTACGACAGAGATAGAACACGAGATACGGACAACCACAGATGAACAGTTAAATTCCAAACTTTATAGGTATCCACCTCAAAATGAGGAAGAAGTAAGGAGACAAATAAAATAAGGGTATAATAAGGAAAAGTAATTCAAGATATTCAAGCCCTTTGATAGTAATACCGAAAAAAATAGACAATTCAGGTAAAAATAAATATTGAATAGTAATTGACTATAGAAAATTAAACGAAATCACTATAGATGACAAGTTTCCGAACCCAAATATCGATTCAATTTTGGACAAACTCGGAAGAGCTCAATATTTCACTTCACTAATCTTGGCCAAGAGTTATCATCAAATATTGGTTAAGGAAGAAGATAGGAAGAAACCAGCATTTGTCACGCCACACGGCTTATATGAGTTTATAAGAATGCCATTCGGGTTAAAAAATACCCCGGCCACCTTTTAAAGGCTCCGCCCCCTGCTCGCTTCACTCGCCAACTCCCGGCTCTCTTCGCTCGCGAGGAGGTGCGGCTACAGACGAATGTGCTCAATATGATACAGTGTTCCGATTACAACCCAATTTGATCAGGAAGTAAAGGCCCATCCCAATATTTTATTATTATTCTTATAAAAAATACGACACCTCGACAATTAAATTTGAAAAATGTAGACGCCTTCCAAAAATGAGATGAAAAGTCAGTCTTTTCTTTGTTTGTTTGTTTGTATCAATGCGTTAAAATAGCTTATATTTGTGAATGTGGATCTACTCCCCATCAAAAAACTAGAAACGTTTTTTTTTCGACTTTTTCGAAAAATCGCTAGCTTAGCGGGCAATCGCTAAAACCCGCTAAAATTGCCCGCTCACAGTATCTAAACGATAGAAGCTACAGGTATGTTCTATAAGTCGTTGGAAAGGTATTTTGAATGGCTTTCAGTCATATCTTTAAACTTTTTTTCTAAAGCATATAGGTAATTGACTACAGCTGAAAATTGCGTTTTTATCACACCTTTTGGCGATTTTAGAAAAAAACGGCTCTAAGGACTTTTTTAATTTTTAATAAGTTTTAGTATGAATAATTTCGCATTTTTTAATGTATGACACATAACTTTTGTTTGGGTGTGTTTGGAAGATATGACCTGTTATATAAACTCCTTATAATTTTTATGCTCTGTGCCCATTGAAAATGGTAAGAAAAGGATTTAGTACGAACAATTTTTTCGCTGTTTGAGATATCTCAACCAAACTGTCAGAATAAGCAACAGAGATGGTTCCATATATCCCGATCAAATTTGGTTGAAATCGGAGCACTATATCATATAGCTGCCATAGGAACGATTAATCGAAAATAAGGATTTAGTATGCATTTTTTTAAAATTATTTTTGGAGATATCTCAACCTAACGTAACCATGGGAACATTGGGAATTTTCTTTTATCTTTAACATTATGATGGAATTTGTTTTTTACTGGTACTGAGACTTGGTATAGACAATTAAAAAAATTTCTGATATCTTCTAAAAAAACCTCTTTACGAGGTAAAATTCTAGTGACGAAAACATTTCCATTCCCCAAAATTTCTGACATCTAATTTTGTGACGAACGATATTAAATTGTATAAATAACTTATGATAAAAAAAATCAGTTTGGCAAAGAGGTTTTTTTCGAAGATAAGTAGTACAAGAAAAATTAATAGAAAGGTTTTCAAACGACAAGCAAATAGAATTCATAAAATCTCAAGACATTGAATACGAGACAGGAGCAGATAAACAAATATCGTTCTACCACGTTAGAGGAAGTCTGCATTCAGGTATTCAGGAAACTTACAATCAATTTAAAAATATAATATACTATCCAAAACTACTAGAATTGGTGCAAATGGTTATTAACCAATATGACTTGTGCAAAGAAATTAAATATGATAGGAAACCTATAAAGAACAAGTTCAAGAGAACAGAAACCCTATCAGATAAAAATCAAGTTGTCCATATAGACACATACGTAGTAAAAAATACACATTTCTTAACAACAATAGACAAATTTTCCAAGTTTGCAGCAGCATATTCATTAAATAATAGAAATCACATGACCGTAGTAGAACAACTAGAAGAACATTTCACATAGATAGGAAGACCAGATAAAATCCAAGCTGATAATGAGTTTAACTCAATCAGAATTAAAGAATTATTGATGCAAGAAGGAATAGGGTTACATCTAACACGGGAAATTGTGACTTAGAAAGGTTACATAATTCGTTGGCAGAAAAGTTTAGGGTAACACTTAAAGCAGAAACATCAAACATGACAATAAAACAGATAATGCAAAAAGCCGTGAGAAATTACAATGACAGATATCACTCTACAATTAAATGCACCCCTACCGAAGCTCAAAACAATAAGGTAGAATTGACAAAAATTAAAGAAAATATAGAAAATGCTAAGAAAAAAATGTTAGTAAAAAACTAGTGGGCGGTGCTACAGTCGACTATACTCGACTGTCAGAGACCCCCTACTTACTATGGAAAAGCAACTCCTGGTTTAAAGAAAATAATATAAATCTGTACATACATACATATATATAAAACATTATTTCAGGAGATATAAGACAATAGAAAATTCCCAATCTGCGAGTCTGATTGTGGTATCTCCAGAAACAACCAAAATTTGCTTACTCAGTATACATTTTCGACCAATCGTTCCTATGTCAGCTTCAACCAAATAAAACAAAAAAGTTGTTCATACTAAAGCTTGGTTTTCGACTGATTGTTCCTATGGCAGCTATATGATATAGTGGACCGATTTCAACCAAACTCGGTCAGAACGTATAAGATAACCCCAGATGCATATTCGCTTTGATTGGATGAGCTATCTCAATAAACAAAAAAGTTTTTCATACTAAAGCTTGATTTTCGGCAGCTATATGATATAGTCAACCGATTTCAAACAAACTTAGTCAGATTGTATAAGATCATCCCAGATGCATATTCTGTTTAATTGGTTGAGATATATAAATAAACAAAAAAGTTTTTCATACTAAAGCTTGATTTTCAACTGATTGTTCCTATGGCAGCTATATGAACCAAACCAACCAAACTTGGTCAGAATGTATAGGACCATCCTATATGCATATTTTGTTTGATTGGTTGAGATATCCTTTAAATTGTCTTTTTAATTAAGTTATTTATAATTTATGTAAATATAACATTAATATAAATAATAATAAATATTATACTAATAAATAATATATAAAATATAAATAAATAATAAAAATATCATTAAACATTAATAATAAATATTAAAAAAAAAAAAAAATCTCTGTTCATGACGGCTTTTGAACCCGGGACCCATGGCCCAAATGAAAATTTTAGAAAAAACGGACGCTCAACACACTGCGCCACAGAGCTATTTTATAACTGATTGTTTATTGTAGGTTTCATTATTACTGGACCATAAGTCAAACTTCGTTGTTGTTGTTGTCTAACTGTTTTGTAATTGTTGCTGTTAAGGTAAAGCAAATATAGGCAAATTTAGTTGTTTAATATCTTCGCTGTTTATTATCCGATCGCATTGAAATTTTCAGCAAACATGGCGGATAATATTAGTTTGGTCTATGCTTAATTATAATGCTCTATCTAATAATTTAGATTTATTTGATTTTAAGGCGTTCAAGGGGGCGTGGCCAAAATCTAAAACAGACTTGATCTGCTTGCAATATAGACTGACCTGCATACCAAGTTTGAAGCTCTTATAGTCTCTGAGATCTAGGCGCTCTTACAGACAGACGGACAGACGGACATGGCTATATCGACTCGGCTGTTGATGCTAATCAAGAATATATATACTTTATGGGGTCTGCCACGCCTCCTTCTGCCTGTTACGCACATTTTTTTTATGACAAAGTTAATAGACCCCGGTACTTTTTTTAAGTACGGGGTCTAACAACAGTAACAGAGAAAACTATGAAGAAAAACGAGAAGAGGGGTTTATAAAGAATTATAGGGCAGTCAGATACAAAGAAGTTCCAAAATATTAAAAGGCAAAACTAAAAAAACATTGACCCAAAGAATATTAAACGAGCTTACAAATTTACAAAAGATGCTAATGATGACAATATTAGTTCTGACAACAATGAAGACGATATCAGGAACATTGAAGAACCAGCAAATACTTGACCAGGACGGATACGCACTTATAGATATGAAAATCCAAGATATAGTTACAACAACAGACAGTAGTACACATAATTAATTTAAAAGACCTCGACGACATAAGTAACTTAGAAAGCAACATAGAAATGATAAGCAATGATAACAAACATAAATTACAGACACAATTAAAAGAAACAAAACATAAATTATACACACAATATAGAATTTATAGTTATTAAATAAGCAAATTTATGTCAACACATATTTTAATGATACAATCAACTATATAAAGTAAATAATCAAGGCAGATAGAAAATCAATAGAAAGTCATTTGAACGCAATTAGTAAATATGAAAATAATAGAAACCAGGAGAACTTGTATTGCGACCAACAGATAAAAATTCAATTAATAAGAAATAAAATAGAACAGTTTCAAGATAACGTTGCATCTGCTAGATATAATATATTACACCCCAGCAAACGTAATTGTTGTTGTTGTCTCATTATGATTGTTGCTGTTAAGGTAAGGCAAATATAGGAAAATTTAGTTGTTGAATATCTTCGCTGTTTATTATCCGATCGCAATGAAATTTTCAGCAAACATGGCGGATAATGTTGGCTTCGTCTGTGCTTAAATATAACTGGAAATATACTCAGAAATGTCGGAACAACTTCAAAAATTCGATAAAATTTAATATTTCAAAAACGGTTCCATGAAAAAAATTTTAGTCTCGATTTTCGTATTTAGGAGGCCAATGTCTATGAGAAAATCACACTTCGATTTAATTCACAAAATTTTTTTTTCATTTTGCAAACTAGTGTAATTGTTACATTTTTGGTGTTTATCGCTTAAAACAAAATCCAACAAAAGCTCGATTTTTTACTGATGGTTCCTATGACAGCTATATTTTATAGTATCCCGATTTTCACTAAGCTCGCCCTGGTTATATAAAGTTATTTTTTATGAAGAATTATAAGGTTGCGTTGCATTATAATTCAAAACAAAAAAGGTTTCCATACGAACACTTTTTTGCAGAGCGATCGCTCATATGATAGTGGTCTGATCCTCCTGATTTTTATACAACATCTTACCATAAATTTATTAAAAAAATTTGTGGTAAGTTTTAAGCCTCTACCTCAACTAGAAGTATTTTTAGCCGCCCTTCCCATACAACAGGAACAAGTGTGCAGAGCAGCCGAGTATTTGTTGCTGGCTCTGTGGTAATATGATGCATGTAAAATGCTCCGGTTACTTAGGGCTAGTTGCTGATGCCGTTGCCCAACGGACTGGACTTAGCTGGTCATGTGAGTCCTGTCGCAAGATTGAGGCTGAGATGCGTTTGTTTATGAGGCAGACGAGGAATGGTTTCAAGGATTTGAGCGTTGGCTTTAATAAGCTTAACGCTCAATTCCTTGCTTCGAATGCTCAGTTTAATGGTTTTAAACTATTGGGTGAGTCTCCAAAGCGTAACAAATCTACTCCTCGTGACTTGCAGACAACCGCGGTCACCCATTTTTCGACTTTGGACCAATTTTTGACTCTAAAAACTCCGTTGGCTCCACAAACCGTATTGTTTGCTACTTTAATAGCATCGATGGATGTGGAAGATAGTATGCCCATTGTGGATCTTCCGACATATCTGTTTATCATGATCATCTGTCTGCAATTCAATCCATCAATAATCTTCTTTCTGATAAAGACCACCTCATAGTTTTTGGAGATTTTAATTTGCCAAGAACAACGGTGTCACTTAATAAAGACAGTCGCGAGCGAACTCTCGTTGAGTTGTAAAGAAGTTTCTCAGCCAGTTTCTCACTCGTCTGGAATCGGCTGCCTGGTGCTAAGCCCGCGAATGGAAAGCGGCATAGACCCAAGTTCTATTCGCAGGCCAGCTCCAGGTGTTCCCAGACCTGAGCGCTAAGAAATATTCTCTAGATTGAGAGAAAAATTTCACTCCGGAGATATCCTTCAGCGTTCAGGTCCGGCCAGTTCCAGTGGACCACCTTATTTCCTCCTAGGGCTCGCCTCGTGGTACCTGGAAAACTCCCATTAAAATTGACACATTATTATAAGAAACTGATAAACTTTCCGTAATTGTTATAATTTCGTTTATTCATATTTGGATTTTGTCGCGCATGTCAGAAATAAATTAGGTTGTTGCTCTATAGGCTGAGCCAAGAAGAAAAGAAGGGCGGCCAAAGCCAGCTTACCCGCTGCTTTATCACTAGTTGTGCACGCTCACTCACACACCGACACTCGGGATATGGTTGCGTGGTTGACGCGCTGTTGTTGTTGTCGCTGCTGGCTTACTCGCCGCTGAAGCGGCACCAAGTAGTGCGCACACACACACACACAAACGCTGCTGGCAGGCCGCGTGGTTGACGCAATGTGTGGCTGTGCTGCTGTTGTAGCTGTCGCTATTGGCTAGCTGTGGTGCTCCTGCTGGCACACACTCACGCTGCGCACTTGGTTGCGGTGTTGTTGTTCGTTGCTTGTTGTTTGCTGTCTCTAAGGACAGGCAGTGGTGCTCCTGCTGGCACACACTCACGTTGCGCACTTGGTTGCGCTGTTGTTGTTCGTTGCTTGTTGTTTGCTGTTTCTTCACTGACACATGCACGTTCGGGATACTCTGCGCTCGCTATCTGCTCTCGATGACGCCCGTCCGAAAAGTGAATTCTGCACGTTTTGCGGAAATGCCGCCATGCTTACAGAAAACGAAAGCTCCAGCTCTTTCGGTTCGCGATCGGCACTGAGTGAGCGTTCACGCTCCGGTGCATCGTTCTTTTGAACCAGGTGGTAGAACGAAAAGAGTGCTACTTATTCCTTGCGCTGCTCCTTTTCGTGATCCGTTCTTGAGCGGAACGAGTTTATTCCACACACGTGCTTCTGAACTGAAGGAGCGAGATGAACGAGCGTCCTTTATTAGTCTCGTGCCAGGAAATTCAGTGTGGGTAACTAAAGAAATAATGTGAGCAGCCGAATACTGCCTCACAGAGTAAAGACGTGCCTACAAAACCGCGGAAATTTGCTATCTTGAAAAGTATCGTTATCTCTTATCTACACTCGCCGCTCTGATTGGTCGAGCCAATCACGTGTCAGACTTTGCCCCACCAATACACCCGCGCTGAGTCGTGTGAGTGTGTCTGCACGTCTTCTTTTACCGTTCACTGCTAGCAAAGAACTGGACTTGCCGTTGTTATCGTCGGCCACGGCGGCCCCTGCAGGCACTAAGGCCACTCCAGCCTCAGCCAAGCCTAAGTGGCAGCTAAGTCCATCGAAGCTTCTCTTAGGTGGAGCCTTCAAGGCCAAAGAAGTCCCATCGGCAGCTAAGGTGCCAAAAGCGTCCGCAGAGTGCGACGGAGAGGCAAGCTCGTCCAGCATGGAGCCGGGCGAGATCAAACGCAAGGCACCAGTGCGCAAAGCCCAACAGCTTAAGGTCAACTTGCCGAACACCAGTCCCAACAATGCCAACAGGTTTGCAGTGCTTTCTGATGGGACCGATGACGAAGAAGGCGATGACGAGATGCTCATCAACCTGGAGAAGAAGTTAAAGCCACCACCGATCTTCGAACCTGACATATCTGACATTAACGGGTTCATTACTGACGACGCTGTGGCCATTGGCAACCTCAGGTTCGACTACAAGTCTGGCAGGAGCGGTCGTGTTAGGGTTAATCTTGAGGACAAGGATAGCTTCTCCAAGCTGAAAGACTCTCTTAATGAGCACGAAATTCGCTATCGAACGTTTCAAGCCAAGGATGAGCGTGCCTGCCGGATCGTTGACAAAGAACTCCACTACTCCACCGACATTTTGGAAATCAAGGAAGCCCTAGCTGAGGTAAGAGGTCGCGAGATCAAAAACGCCACCAGCCGCATCAAAAAGAAGCCAATGTCGATGTTTTTTTGTCAGCTTGGAGCCCGTCATTAACAATAAGGAGGCAACAAGAAGCCTCCACTCAATACCAAGGATGAACTTCAGTGCTATCGGAGGCAAGGATTCGGGCACTCCCAGAAGTACTGCCGGCTCCCTCCCAAATGTGTCAAGTGCGACGACGATCACCACTCCAACGAGTGATTTATGCCCAAGGAGGAACCCGCCTGCTGTGTCCTTTGCAACGGGATACATCCCGACTCCTACAAAGGCTGTAAGGTCAACCAAAAGGTTAAGGAGCATCAGCTTCGCTAGTGCGCTACGATGATCCCAGTAACCCCCGCAGCAGTCTGACACTGCTACCCCTGCCCCGAGTCAAGCTAATTCCAGACAGGATGGGCTGGGGGCTACGATGGAGAAGATGCTCGACCAATTTAATGGCAAAACAATGCAAATAAATCCGCACATAGTCATATGGAACGCGAACGGTCTGTGCAAGAGCAGGCTCGAGGTTGAGCCCTTCCTAAAAACAAAACATGTAGTCATACTCCTCGTCTCGGAAACTCACTTTTCCCCCAGATCCTTCTTTTCTATCAACGGCTCCGCCCGTGGTAGAGCGGCGGTCATTATCAAGAGCGGGCTTAAACACATCGAGTTTCCAGCTTACCAGGAGCCATGGGTCCAGTGTGCCAAGGCCAGAATCGTCAGTCTCCCCGGCGACACTACTATCGGGGTTGTCTACTGCCCACCACGTCATCCAGTAGGAGACGATCTTTTCCACGACCTGCTGGACAACCTTGGTTCGAGGTTTATCGCTGGAGGCGACTTCAATGCGAAACACACTTGCTGGGGATCCCGAATCATCAACCCCAAACTTTAAGTGTTTCACCGAGAACAGACTTGACTGCCACTCCGCCGGGGAACCCACATACTGTCCCACTGACACCACCAAGACTCCAAAGGGATCGAGAGGCACAAAATCACTACGAGCAATAATTCTCGCAACCCCAGGGATAAAACTGAGTGCAACGGGGTGGCCAAATCACTCAAGGAGCTATTGTTTAATTTCCGAAATCAATCCCTGGAGCAGTACCTCGCTGGCAAGGAACCTGGAGACGCTCAGCTCAATCTATGGCGGCTTACCAAGTCCATTAAAAGACCAGCACGAAGGAAGGAACCTGTGAAGAACGCCAACGGAGCCTGGTGCCGCTCTGACTGTAAAAGAGCTAAGGCTTTCGCGGTCCACCTTCACGAAGCTTTCTCTCCATCAGGAAGCAGAAGAAACGGCTGACTTCCTCGAAGTGCCCTGCCAAATGTCGCTGCCTATCCCCGCTGTCTAGCCAGATGAGCTTATCGGTGAGATCAGCAAGCCCAAGGTGTCCAAGCTTCCGGGCTATGACGGTATTGATGTGCCAGACATCAAAACTTTCCTGCCGAATGGAGTCCAGCTTCTCCTCAACACCACCAACAAATGTTTCCAGCTAGGACACTTTCCCACCCAGTGAAAATGCGCCGAAATTATCCTTATCAAAAAACATGGGAAAACTGGAGCCAATCTAGCCTCATTTAGACCGATCAGCTTACTGGCGGTTCTCTCCAAAGTAGTTTCGGGCCTAATTTTGAGTAGAGTCCGACCAATACTGGACGAGGCTGGTTTGATTCCGGATTACCAGTTTGGCTTCAGGGAATGTCATCGGATACCTGAACAATGCAATCGAATTTGGAACACATTTTGAAAGCCTTCGAGGAGATGATGTACTGCTCAGCAGTATTTCTGGACGTGAAACAAGCCTTCAATAGGGTATGACACGCTGGACTACTCTACAAATTAAAGACTAATCTGCCAGCACCGGAATACAGGGTGCTTAGGTCCTCCCTCGAGCGAAGAAGCTTCTTCGTGAAGTGTGGTGACGAGAGATCGGACATAATGGAGGTCAGAGCCGAAGTTTCACAGGGAAGTGTACTGGTTCCAGTTCTCTACATCCTTTATACCGCCGACATGCCCATAATTCCGGACCACAGTCTACTGGCTGCCATGCGATGTCTGTTCACAGACTGCCTGGGACACACTGCCATCGCAGCTTGACATTACTAAGACCTGGTTAAAGAGGTGGAACATCATGGTCAACCCGGAAAAGTACACCCACTCCACCTTCGCTCCAAAAAGAGGAGACTGCTCCCCTGTTACCCTGGACGGAACAATTAACCACGATAAAAATTCTTTAAGCAGGCAGCTTGACTTATGTTTTGTTTGCGATTCGGCTAGTGTGGTCCTGTCAATAACCGTACCTCTCACATATCCTGAAGATCCTTATCCTTGGCACATCAGTAACAAATTCTATTAATACGCCAACTGTTCGAGGTCTCCAACTTCGTAAAGCTGACTTTTCGAAAATTAACGACTTTCTCAGCCAAATAGATTGGTCCGATGTATATGTCTATACTAATGTAAGCATTGCGATTAAACTTATTTATAATAAGCTCCTTCAGTTTATTCGACTAGGTTTATCAAACTTCCATGGTTTACTAAACAACTTTCTTACCTAAAGAACATAAAGTGCGGACTTTATAAAAAGTTTAAGGTCTCAGGTTCTCCTACAGCACTTTCTGTCTATTTAATTGCTCGGGCTAACTTCTCCAAGCTTCACGCTACGTGTCGCAAAAGACCCTAGGCATTTCTTTAATTTTGTTAACACTAAGTGCAAGTTTTCCTCCTACCCATCTCCTCTAGCCTATGAAAATTCGAAAGCATACACAGGGTAGTCATCTCGTACCCTTGCTTTTCACACTATTTATCAATGATCTTCCAACAGTTTTTACATACTCTCTTGTTCTTATGTACGTAGGAATCTAGAAATTTTCATAAGAATAGCATAAAGAAACTATCGATAATTTTATCAAGTATCGAGCACGAGTGAATATCGAAAAGCTTGTCATCGAGTTGGCAGTATACGAGTGGAAAATTAACTGCTGAGGAGAGAAGTTGCGAACTCAAGAGGTATCATTTGCTGAAGTTGTTAAGACGAATATAAAGAAAAGAATTGTGGAATCTATGAACTTTTATGGAATAAACTTTTATGTAAAGGCCTGTCTCCAGCACCGCAAAAAATGTATTTCAGGAATTTGCCAGCTATTTCGTGTATGTGGGACATAACTAAAACAGTGTAAAACGTGCAAGATCACTCTGTCGAATCAGCTGTGTATTTGGCTTCATTTTTCACTAGACACTCCCGAATTAATTGACAACAATATATTCCTGAGCTGGGAATCAGCTGTTCTCTCAGTCCACAAACGCAATCGATAGGCCATTTTTCGATATGAATTAGTGGATTTTAAGAAACGAAAATGTAAAGTAAAAATTCCTGGCACAGTTTTTTTTATATGAAGTTTGACAGGAATTTTTATTTTCCGCTGTGCTGGATACCCGGCTATAATCATAAAATTATATTGAACATTAAATTGAAGAAAGAGTGAATTTTTATTGTGATTGGAAACAGTCCTTGACAGCGGAGATTCCCTAGAACTTTAGGGGCTCTTCCGGGATCTTGGTGAAAGAAGAGTTACGGAGAAATCATCACATTAGTGTCGTAATATCGTCAACACAAATCCCAAATCCAACGTAGAAGCTGAGAAACAGATTTTTGATGCAACTACGCCATTGTGAAATTATGACGCATAGTGGTAAAATTCAACTGGAAAATGTATGAGCGAGAGAGCAAGAGAACAACGAGGCGCAGTGAAAAGAAATTCAACGAAGTGTCGCAACAAGCAGAAGTGCTAGAATTGTTGAATGAAGGAATCGGCTGCGATCGTTTCTTATGTTCTATATTTGTGGCAGTGAAGTTGCAAAGCAGCAGAGGCGACTTACGTTCATGAGAGAGCATCGGAAATATCATGACAGCGAGAAAGAAGATTGACAAAGTGACGGCGCATACAAAGAGCTTGAGCGTGTGTTGCGAAGTTACACAGCAGCAGAGGCGATTTGCGTATGAAAGAGAGCACTTGCACAAGCGCGGCAGCAGTAAAGAGGATCGACGAAGTGGCGAACATACACAAAAAGACTTACGTGTGTGTGTAGCTAGGCAACAAAGCAACATCAGCGGCGATTTGCAAAGTCACCAGAGCAACAGAGTTGCCACAGAGTGGCAAAATAAGTAAACAGAGTAGCAGACAATATTGGAGTTGCCACAGGGCGGCAAAAGGCGTTTACCGAGCAGGCGACGACAACAGAGTAGCAGCAGAAAAAATCAGAGCACCAGACAACAACAAAGCGACATCGAAGGACAACGGTTCAACGGAAAAGTAACAAAATCAAGAGAGTATATTACTATTTTTACAGTTCCGGGTCTAAGAGAGAAATTAAGAGAGCTGGGATTGTCATTGAAAGAAAGAAAACTTAAGTTGCAGGACAGGCTTATTTCTCCCTTTAGTTTTGAGCAGAACAACCAATCAATATACGAAAACACTCTTGAAACACAATCAAAAGTTCAAAATAGCCACATATAGATACCCAGCTCAATGAATTTCACACTAAAAGATATTAAAGAATCATTGACAGAGTTCGATGCTAGTGAGCAGAAAGATGTGAATGAGTGGCTCACAGAATTTGAATATACAGCAGTGACCGTGCAATGGAATGATTTGCAAAAGTTTATCTAAGTTCGACAATTGTTAAAAGGCGCTGCAAATCTTTTTGTAAAAAGCCATGACGGTCTTACCAATTAAAGTACATTAAAAGAGGCAGAGGATTTTACAATAAAGTTGTCAGCTAAACAAGCGCATAAGCAACTCAAGGGTAAAAAAAAGAAGACAGGGGAAACCCTAGTATAATATTTGTATCATATGAAAAATATAGCAAAGCAGGCGGTTTTATATTAGGAGAGTCTCGTAAAATTTATAATTGAGGGTATTCCAGATTCAAAACAAAACAAAAGCGTTTTATCCAGGTCACAGATCTGAAAGAGCTCCGCGAGAAAATATTTATGTATGACAAAATATCAGCTGCATCAGAGTTCAACAAGAAGACTAAAACTGAACTAGGTTTGTAAGGATGTTTCTCTCGCTGGGGTATGTCTCAGTCCAGCCAGGGTCACTTACAGAAAAAATCTTGAAAGATGCTGGAACTACTAGTAGTGAGAAAGACGTTCCTAATGGGTCGCAAAGCAACTCATGACCGAGTTGCAGGATTCTTCAGAGAAAGAAAAGGAATATCTGCTTTGTCTAGTACCACTCAGCCTGGTAGAAACCACGACGAGATTGTGCTTGCGCTGCCTAGTATCACTCAGTCTGCTAGGAACAACGACGAGAGTGTGCCTCCTCTGCCTCGTGTCACTCAGCCTGGTAAAACCACGACGAGAGTGGACCTGTCCTGCCTAGAATCACTCAATCTGGTAGGAACTACGACGAGAGTGTGCCTCCCATGCCTCGTGTCACTCAGCCTGGTAGAACCACGACGAGAGTGTGCTTATGTTACCTAGTACCACTCAGCTTGGTAGAAACCACGACGAGAGTATACCTATGTAACCTAGTATTACTCAGCCTGGTAGAAACCACGACGAGAGTTTACCTATGTTTTCGATGCGCAGTTGCTCTCTGCATATTACGCTTTGCAGTCTCATCTGTGTGTGCGTGGAAGCGAGCTGACCGCCGTCTCGTTTAGGTGTGTGCGTGAGGTCGTGACGTTTTCTGCGTCGCTGACTTAATTCGGCGCCGTAGTTCCTCTCTCTGCTGTCTGCTCTCCCTCTCTCTACTCTGTGGCGGCTGCTCTTTTTTGTTATTTGTTTTCCTTTTCTAGCGTCGCTGCCTGTCGGCGTCGATGGCTTTTATTTTATTTCTCGCGTTGCGCTATTGTTTTATTTGAGCGCGAAATTTATGGGGTGTCACACCCCCCCCTTACTTCCGGTGGACGGACGTGAAGACCTGGGCTGCTGTGGGTCGGCGGCCGGATTGGTGCGGTCTCTCAAGCGGCGATTCCGAGGATTCCCGGGTGATCGGTTTTTCGGGCTCCATGGCGGGCGATGAGATTGACTCTGACGGCGGCTGCGTCTAGAAGGCATCTGTAGGGGAGGGCTTGTAAGATTAACGACGATTGATTACCTAGCCTAGCCATAGTGCTGTTGAATAAAGTTCCCTAGGCTATGTTCGGCTATGTGGGCATGTAAGTCAGTGTGTGTGGGCCCTTTGGTTGAAGTCATCTCGTCTATCTCCTCGGGGTCTTTCAACTGGTCCTCGTGGTATGCTTTCAGATCCGCCTATCCCGCCATTCTGCGCTCCTTCTTCCTCATGTGTTGGATCCGGACGATATTAGGCGACACGAAATTCACGACTTTGTACGGCCTGTCATACCGCGGTGTGAGTTTGGCTGAAAATCCCTCGACGGCCTTCGAGAGGTGATGTTGACGCAGGAGCACCAGGTCGCCTCAGGCGGGTTTCCACTCCCTTCGCCTCAGGTTGTAGTGCCGACTTTGCTCGGTGGTCGCCTGATGCATGTTATCCTTTGCCACTTTAAAAATGTTGAGCGATCATTGTCTTTTCTGTCTGGCTCGCTCGGTTGGATTCTGCTGCGGAGAGTACGGTGCGGTGTGTTGGAGAGTCAATCCAAGTTGTTGGCAAAATGCTTTGAAAGTTTGGCTGGTGAGCTGAGAGCGATTGTCGCAGACGAACGTTTTGGGCACGCCGAATCGTGCCAGGATTGGTTCCCTGATGGAGCGTTCCAGCTGTGCCGTGGTTGCCTTAAGAGCGCGGTAGTGGGCCTACGAAGTCGGCGCAAAATGTTTCAAACGGCTCCTGCACTATTCTTGTGTGCATCTCTCCCGGAGGCTTAAGCTGGCTTGCTTTATGCTTCTGACAGGTCTCGCAACCCCGCACGTACCTCGCTACGTCGTGCTAAGGCCCGGCCAGTAATACCTCTGTGTCACCCGGTTGATGGTCTTCCGGATCCCCTGATGTCCGGCCGTCGGTTGATCGTGACACTGCGATATGTGCGACCCGGTGCTCCTTTGGGACACACAGCTTCTAGGATAGTCGATATAGTTGCTCGTTCTCCCGCACGTATTCCGTGTACCTTTCCGGTTCCTCCTGTATCTGTCGGAGCATTCGTTCCATCCATGGGCATTTCAATGGTTCAATGGTTTGCTGCAGCGTTTCCAATGGCTGGCGTGATAGGGCATCGGCAACTATGTTCTGATTCCTTCGGCGATATCTCACATCAAATCGAAATGGCTGAAGCTCCAGCGTCCAGCGAGCGATACGGCCAGTAGGATTATCGATGGAGTTGAGCCATTTTAATGCGAGGTGATCCGTGAGATCCTTGAAATATTATCCCTCGAGGTAGCAACGGAGTTGTCGGACGGCCCATACGATGGCAAGACACTCCTTCTCTGTAGTCGAGTAATTCTCCTCGGCAGATGAAAGTCGTCGACTGGAATATGCTATGACTCTTTCGATTCCCTCGATGCGTTGAGTTAGTACAGCGCCTAGGCCGTAGTCGCTGGCATCTGTTTGCAGTGAGAATCTCTCGTTAAAATCAGGGCAAGCTAGCACCGGTGTTTTCAGTACCTCGAAGGCTTGTTTTTGGCTCGTATCCATTTCTGGCCCTTCCGCAGCAACTTGGAGATAGGCTGGACAATGCTAGTGAGATTTGGCACAAATCTTCGGTACCAAGAGGCGATGCTCAGACACCGGCGCAGCTCCTTGACATTGGTGGGGGGTGCCAGTTCCTTGATGGCGTTGATTCTCTCGGGGTCTGTATGGGTACCTGCTTCACTGATGACATGTCCCAAATAAACAAGGCTTTTCTGGAAAAAGCTGCACTTTTCTTTGTTGAACCGTAGGTTCACCTCTCGAAGTCGCCTGATGACTTCTTTTAGGTTGGCGGCGTGCTCCTCCACCGAAGCTCCTATAACTATGATGTCGTCGAGATACGCGAAGACGTGATGCCCCATGTCTGGACCGATGACACCGTCCAATGGCCGGAACGTGGCCGGAGCTTAGTGTAGTCCAAACGGCATTACTTTCCAGTGGTACAGTCCCCGACCCGGGACCGCAAATGCCGTGAATTCCCTGCTTCCTTTGGCCATCGTTATTTGCCAATATCCGCTCTTGAGATCCAGCGTTGAGAATTACTTGGCGTTCCTAGGCTTCTCCAGAATGTGGTTGATGCGCGGCAGGGGATAAGCATCGGGTACTTACCGAGCGTTTAGTTGTAGGTAGTCCACACTCATACGTACGTCGTCCGTCTTCTTTCCAACCCAGACAATCAGCGCTATGTGGGCTTCGGGAAGGCTCAATCCGGTCGTCTTTCAAAAGTTCATCCACCTGGTCATTGATGATCTTCTGCATGGCGGGAATCTTGGGATAGTAGCGTTGCTTAATGGGCCGATTGTCCCTCAAGACGTTGATGTGGGGGCTGGGATCTGGGCGCTAGGTGTCGATTCCTTCGTTTAGACTCTCGGGTCGTTGTCGGCTCCTCGGTCGTCTGGGTCGGGTCTCGTTGTCTACGAAACGGATTGTTCCGTATTGCTGTTGCACAGGTTGCGGGTAGCCCGGATATATTCTGGGTACACATGGGTACCTTCGTGGTTTGTTGGTCGACCTGGTGTGCCGAGGGCTGAATGGTGGTGACGACAATGGAAGGCTTCCCGGCTGAAATGGGCCCCAACTGCAGCTGGGCATGGCCACACTCAATCCGTCCTTCCATCTCGCAGAGGAAATCCATGCCGAGGATGATGTCATCCAAGATGGTTGGCAAAATCAACATGGTGGCGTGCTGTTGTCCCCAGTAGATGCACACCACCAACGCCTGCGTTACCTCACGCCTCGTGCCATCGGCCAGATTGATCCTCGTAAGTACTGTCCGTTGGTTTTGTGCCGTGCTCAGTTCCCGAGCCACGGCCTCGCGTTTGAAGCTCCGGGTCGCCCCGGTGTCGATCGTAGCCACCAAGGATTTATCCTCGATTTGGATACTGACTACAATACGACCGTCTTCATACTGGCAGGAGGTGGATGGCGCTGTTGCAACGCGCTAACTCGACACCAATTGGTGGCGTGTCCTGTGAGTAGGCTGGAATCAATTGTTGTATATCCAAGAGATATATCGCACGGGTCAGCGGATTCTCCGCTGAAGAATATGGCCCTCTTCCGCAACCGGTTCGCGAGACCGAGTTGTAAAAAGCGTTCGTTCTGTGGACCGGAGCCTTCTGAACAACCATCGTGGGCTCTGGTTCCGCCGGTGCTTCGTACGCCACACCGACATTCGTAAACAGAATCAGAGAAGAAGATATTGACATCACCATGATCAGTAAAGGCCTTAAGCCGCATCTAAAAAACTGTCTCTTCGGATGAGTCTATGTCTGATCATTGAACCATCCTATTTGACCTGCAAGTTAATATGGACAGCAGCATAAAACAAACTGGAAAAAGTTTAAGACGACCCTACAACTAAATCTTCCCAATGAAAGGTCGGGTATACGCCACACGCAAATGAAACTAGAGAGGGTGGTACGCAACCTAAATAGTAGCATAACAAATGCCTTCGAAGACAGCTGCAAAGAGACAGTTGTCCCTTGGTGGAACGAAAGCCTTGAAACGCTGCGACTCACGACGTGAAAGCCTGACCTCATTCAACAAGGAGATAAGAAAGGCCAAACGGAAAAACTATCGTGATTTCTGCGAGAGTATAGAAAAGACAGCTGAAGGTGCTCGGTTCCACAGAGCACCATCTAAACGCATGCCAAACGAAAACTTAGCCTTGCAATGAAGGGATGGCACCTTTACTAGCAGAAGCATAACAAGACAAGAGCTTTTATTTGACATGCACTTCCCAGGAAGCACCCCGGTATAAGAAGTTACAGTTGAAATAAGGAACATGTTCAGGCCAACCCCTGTCGACTGGAAAATTGCCAAGTCGACAGTCACATTGGAGCGATAACAATGGGCAATTGGTACTTTCCAGGCCTTTAAATCGCCGGGCCTGGACATGATATCACCAGCCATTCTACAACAGGGGCAGGACATTCTCCTCCCCATCCTAAGAAAGGTCATGTTTAGCATGCTAGCACTCGGATATACCAAGCGCATGGCGTAGAGCTAGGGTGGTCTTCATCCCAAAGGCAGGGAAGAAAGATATCACCAGCCCCAAGTCCTTCAGACCCATCAGCTTGACATCGTTTTTGTTGAAAACGCTGGTGGACCACAAGATGAGAAGCACTCTTCTGATGCAAACTCCGCTGCAACCAACGCAGCATGCATACAGAGCAGGTCGATCTACGGACACGGAAATTTATCAGCTACACCGCACCTTAAGCACAGTAGTTGACAACAAAGAGGTGGCCGTATGCGCCTACATGGACATAGAGGGGGCTTTCGACAACTCATCTCATGCCCTGACCCAGAGGGGCCAAGACATAACCACAAGCAAATGGATTTCCTCACTGCTGGAGTCTAGACATACCATGGCAATAGTACAAGATTGCACTGTTACAACCACAAAAGGATGTCATCAAGGGGGTTTTCTGTCTCCACTCCACTGAAAACTTGCCAGCTATGGAATTCAATGTCAAGGCTACACTGATGATATTATAATCATAGCACGAGGCAAATTCGAAGAAACACTCTGCGACCTTGTTCATTAGGTCTACGAATAACGAGTGATTGGTGTAAAAAAGTGGGCCTAAATCTCAATCCCGCCAAGACAGTCATCGTTCCCTTTACCAAAAGATATAAGTTGCAGAAAACGAGGCAAATAAGACTATCACATAGCATAATAGAAACAAGTAAGGAGGTTAAATACCTAGGAGTCACTTTCGACAGCAAATTAAACTTTGGCTCACATGTTCAGAATACGATAGCAAAGTGCTCAAGAGCACTGTACGCATGTCGTAGTATAGTCGGGAGATCATGGGGCACATCACAGAAGATATTTAGATGGCTATACCTAATGGTAATCAGGCCAATGCTCACGTACGGAGCAATAGCCTGGAGTGACAGAGTACATCTCATCACCGTCCAGAAACAGTTGGTTAGACTGCAACGAATGGCCTGTATGTGTATGACTGGGGCTACGAGCACCTGTCCGACAACGGCCGTAGATGTTTTAATGGAGCTCACGTCGCTCCCTTTGTTCAGTGGACTGCATCGAAGAGCGACTCTGTTTAGGATAGCACGGGAGGGGTCGGAAGTCGCTGTATCCTCAGCTATAGAGACACAGAACTGCTATCAGGCAACCTCCCACTACGTGTACAACCTAGGGATGAGATGATAGCAGAGTATATGTTCGAGCAGAAGATCAAAGTGAACCTAAGCAGCAAGATGGAACGGACGACACTCGAGAGGTCCATCCAATGGGACAACATACCATAAAATGGTACACCGATGGATGTCACACGGACCAAGGCACAAGATTTGGAGTTGTAGGCACTCGGATATTATACCATGAATCTCTAGGAACACTTACCAGCATCTTCCAAGCTGAAGTATGTGCAATATGGAGTTGTGCCTTAATATCAAACGCAACGATCGAAATAGAGATATAGCCATCCTATCCAATAATCAAGCAGATCTAAATGCACTCAGTAAGGCGAAAATAACGTCTAAAGTAGTGCATGAGGTGCGAGAGTAACTAAACCAACTGGGCTCACATAACCATAAAATGAATCCCAGGACATATGAATATAGCAGGGACCGACGCAGCTGACAAACTAGCCAGAATGGGCGCATGCAGGCCCCAAATAGGTCCAAAACCGTTTTGTGGAATAGGAACATACACAATCCAAGAGTACCTACGTAAAGAGGAGAGACGACTCAAACAGTCGCATCGAACGGAGACCACAGGTCTCAGACAAGCCGAAGCAAGTAATCTCATTGGGGAAGAATAGACTTAGAATACTCACCAGTCTACTGACAGGGCATTGTAGACTAAGAAAATACCTATCTAAATTAAGAATAGGAAGCAGTGGAACCTGCCGTTTTTGCAATTACGAGGAGGAACCCTCCATGCACATTCTGGCATAATGCACAGCTCTAACAAGACGTATTTGCAGGGCTCTAGGGAAATGAGTCCTACCGATGGTGGCCATAGCAGACCTCAAGCCGGCAGAAATTCGTGAGAGAAATAGGTTTGATGAACGAGCTATAGGCTCAGAAGGGGCCACAATAGATCATATCGGTCGCAGTGCGGGTTTTCCCCATCACAACATTAATAATAATTGTATAAATAAATACTTTTAATAATAACCAAAATATGTATTTCATTTAAATAAGGCATATCAGTTTATATTTGCAGTGTAAATTTTACAAATTATGATTCCCGGTTGTGGAAGGCTAAAGCTTTGAATTATGAGTTCCTATAAAGGGTCTGCATGAATGCCATAAAAACCACATTTAAATGTACAATGCTCAAAATGCGTTGAGTGAAATTGAATGCGAAGCCGAATACGTTTGAGTGAGTGAGTGCTCTCACGTAAGACTCGGACGCACAATATACAATCAAAAACCAACGGATTGAATAAGTGGGAATCGAATGCCAAATCGGCTTTTTATTGTTTTTGTCTTACGAAAGAAAACAAAAAAAAAAACAACAATGCGCTTGCAAAATACATACAGATTCATCCTAGAATTGAACGAAATGAATGCATAGAACAACTTGAGTAATTCGAGTGTCTTCGGCTTTGCCAAATTTTTCGTTCCGTCTTACGCTTCATTTATTCTCACTCGTTTCACTGAATGCCGTATGTTATGAGTCACAACACGTACTCATATTGATACTCATGCAATTCATTGCGTGCCTCGCACTCACTCAACTCAATTCAATTCAAATCCATTCAGTTAAACGTATGTGTGAGTGAAGCCATGCAGACCTCTAGTTCCTATAACATGTGATAGGTTTTTGGGATTTTGCACTAAAGTAAAAGATATAAGTGTTTTGTTGATAGAGTGAGAGAGTCAGACAGCCTAGAAAAATTGATTGAGCACATTTTGCGATCTCCGGATACAAACAAATAAACAGACTGACTGACTGACTAAAATGATCAAATTTAATTATCTTTTGAATTTTGATGATCGACGCAGCCATGTGCTGCAATCATTTAAATTTTGACGCTCCCACTTACACCTATTTATCTCACGAACCAGGTGAGTTTTCAGAAGTTTTCGTATGCACTTTTGTTAGTTGAAGCTAAACCTTTCGATCGGTATATAACTTGATCTGATCGGACAGTCGTTGCAATTTTTCTATTCTTCCCTACATATTGTTAGTCGCATTTCGCACCCTTAAGACCGTTCGTCACCAAATCGGATATCAGACATTTTGGGGCATGGAAATGTTTTCGTCAGTAGACTTTTACCTCGTAGAGGTTTTTTTTCAATCGTACTTACCTGGAATAATCTGACAATGGTATGTTTAACGGTTCATCGGCACTAGAGCCTTCGCGCATCAATCTTTCAATTATTTTGGAGCGTAGTCTTTCCTGTTGTTTGAGTAAATTTAAAATCTATTGTAAATTTTAATTCATTAGGATTAGTGGAATATTGTAGACTGGCCAAAATTAAGATAAATAATAAAATATGTTAAAGTTGATAACAAAAGAGATTTTTTTTTATTTTTTACAGTATACGACAAACTATGTGAGAACTACATAAGTACTAATTAAGTATTACAATAAAAATAATGTAAACGAGAATTGTTATTTTAATACTTATGTATATGGTATATAGTGTTAGCATGTACAGTAGAGAAAATTGGATCGGCTGTGATACCAGCGGGATGCACTACTGTCACCCATTATTATACATATACGAGGACTGTTAATTAATTAATTAATTTCATTAATTCAGAAAATTAAGACAGAAAATAGTCTTAGGGGTCTAAATCTAAATGTGTCATTCTATCGTAAAATATTAATCCATGAATTTCATGGATGGTTTCTGGCGTGTTCAACTCGTTTGGACTGCCTGAACGTTTGGCGTCACTTGCACTAGTATGATTAGAACGAAACTCGGTAAATTACTTCTAAACCATTGAAATTTATGCTGCAAAGTCACCGTAGTAATCATCGATCTCTTCTTTGTCTTCGCTAAGTGCTTTTGTCGCAAAACGTAATGTTTGCTCTTGTCGAGAAATTTGTTAATTTTTATAAAACAAGGCTAATGGCAAAAATGCTACCAAACAAAAATTTCATGAACGATTTAGTTGAAAATTTAAAAAATAATCAATTAACAGATGATAACTGGCGGACGCAGGGTTGGGCGGAATTTTTAACCAGCCCTCGTACACGAAAAATATGTTTAAAATTTGATTCTTATATGTAGTGTTGATTGCGAAAGCTACTATTTTAATAAAGTAGACGTATATATATAAAAACAGCGATAGGCGATAGATAGCATTCAAATTATATATTTTGGCAACATTTGTGTATTGAACATAGAGTACATATAAATAAATATCCGGCCTTAGCTAATGCAAATCCCGCCTTCTATATTCTCGAGGGTAATCAACAAAATAGCAAAAATGGCATAGCCACACAACATTTACAATTGTAGCAAAAAGCGATTGGCTGGAGGTATGATTATAATTGGGTATCTGTGTAGAAATGTAATGAATGACATTCCTAAGAGACACTCTTCTCAACAGAACGTTTAACTTTTATTTTGTCGCTAATAATACATCCCTGTTCGGCCATTTTTTGTAATTTCAATGCTTTCTGTTCGCGTTTCTCGCGTTTTCTTATTTTTTTGATTTGTTTAAATAATTTAGCGTGTCGCTTTACTTTGTTTGGATTTTCATCACAATAGTCCATTAAAGTCTCACAAAATGCACGTCCCATGTGCTCATAATCCTGCAAAATATTTTTAAAAAAATGTATATACGTTTTTTAATTATGGAGCTTTGATAATTTGTACCTGTATATTAAAATGGGTGCCCTTACGCGAGCCCAGCGATGAACCGCCAAAAGATGCTTCAATTGTATAGCTATTTGTTATACCAAGCATCCAAACAACAATGCGTCCAGTGCCTTCTTTGCTCCGCTGTATTTTAAATTTACAGCTTTCAAAAGAAAACTGTCGAAAAAATATTATATTTAAAAAATTTTATAGGGAAGCAGCCATTAAGCTGAACACGTTTAGCCCACCCTATCGGCGCTGTTTTTATGCAGCATCAATGGAAAGACTTGCTCAGTAAGTCTTTTCTCAGGATTGCGCTTGTTCTCACAGCCATAAATAAATATGTTGTGCTTGCGTGAATGAGCGTGCATATCACAATACATTGCCACACCGCATTCCTCGATCAGTCTGAAATTTTAGATGTACATAGCTTAGTTTTGTTTCGTCATAAATCGTTGTTGTTTTCGCAAATTTACCTTCTAATCATGGCTTTTGTATACCATATCGATGGATATGTCTCTCGAATTACAGTTCGATATTGCCGATTTAAGTCTTTGCCAGTTAGAGAGTTGCGAGTGTTTCCTACAATGACTCCATCTGGGTTTAGCATAGGCACAAGTTTGAAGATAAATTTATGACGCAATCGCTTAGCGACCGTTGTGTCACCAGTTATAAAGTCCATCAAACCCTTCATCATCCACGAGGATGGTGTCTCACTGGGATGTACGCGGGCCGATACCACTATTGATTTCTTGCGCTATTAAAATATTTATACGAATATTATTATTTTAATCTAATTGCTAAAGATGCATTCACTTACCCGCACGTTGTCCTCATTATTAGAAGGTGCCGTTACGGTGAGATAATACACATTATTGCCAGCTAATGTACGGCAGAGAAGACGGAGCCTACAAAATTTTGACTTAACAGGATGACGCTGAATCTCCATTAAATAGTCCTATAGGCAAGAATAAATAAGAATACGTAACAAGTTTGTTTTGTCCTGTCATACCTGCAAATCACTGTAGGTGTAAGGATAGCTATGAGCAAAATACACCGTATCATCATCATGTTCAAACTCAATTGTGAATGTGAGTGTGTAACTTGAATTATCCTCGTCCTCCTCATTATTGTTGCTGTTACTTCTGAGAATAAATTTTAAAGTCACTCCTTAGTAATCAGGTCCTAAATTTCACGCTATTTGTGTAAACTTACTCATCGTCGTTACGATAATATGAAATGTTATTGCCACATCTTCGCCAGCCCTCGCTCTTTTCTTTAGCACTTAGTGTAGAGTACATGACAGGTCGCATGCCATCGTTATAAAGGCTATCCGACTTAACCAAATTGACAATGGAGAAGCGATATAACATGTTACGATGAGTACGTCGAACGCGAAAGTAAAACCACTGCTTGGAACGGCTAGTATAAAGATCGGGTCGTAAGTAAAGTTCATAGTACGTAGGCGTAATTTGCACTGCTTTTGCCAGGTTCCCGGACTCAAAGCGTGACTCGAACTCCAGACTATCGTAATCCTCTGCATTCATAGGATGGCAGTTAGTCACAAATTTGGCACCGCCCACTGCGGAGCGACTAAACTGCATTTGGGGAATATCGTAGGAAATAGGTTGTGATTGAAACGATGTCTTCTCATTAATATTTTTTTCTTGACTGGGGTTTTCCCTGCTTAGTTCATTGGTGCTAGTATTGGTGCTTGAGTTTATATGAGTGCCCCCGATATCGGTGTTCGATATTGGTTTAAAGCCTCGACGACGTCCCCTTGCAACAGCTGCAACTGCTGCCGCCATGCTCAATGCTCGATTGGAGAGTGACGTTTGATTCAAAGGTTTGTCACTTGTCATTGTCACTTTATCATCGGATGCTGTGAGCAAATCCGGTTTTAATATTTAAAAAATTTTTTTTTTCCAAATTTCGGAGTAACATCAAGAATATTAAAGCATTTAATTTAAAAATTATGAAAAATGTACTTTACTAAATATCAACAAAGTAAAAGTCTAGTGATCATAGCATACGGAAAACAAACAAACTTAAATATCTGGGTCATATATTATCCGAAAAGGAAAAAGAAGCTGATCCCAAGAATATCTAAACTATTAGGTCATTCAGAGATCCCAAAAATAAGGAAGCGACCCGAGGTTTCTTTCACATATGTCGGAAAATTCATCCCGGACCTAGCTGAATACACGGAACCTATTAAAGAAGGACAATACATTTTACTGAGGTGAAACCGAAAGGAGTGCTTTCCAATAGGTAAATAAGTCGGCTATCTCAGGTTTCGAAACTCTCGTATATAAGAAGTATGCGTTCAATGTTATAGTTGTGGATTGTCTTTGTTATGTCTTTTTATTTATTTAATATCAGGCGAAAAGCAGCCGACTTAACAATTTAATTTAAAATAAACATTAAGATTAAAGAATATTTTTAAACTATAATATAAATTTAAGTTAAGTATATGCTCTGGGTTATCTAAAATTAAAAAGAAATTGATTGGCCTTTTATTTCATTGATTGGGGAAAGCCCAGAAAAACCCAATCGGATCAAAATAAGATTAAAAAGTAGTTGGTTAGTTAGACTAGTTAAACAAAATAATATAGATTCTTTAATAGGGAGCGGAGAAAGCTCGAAACTAATCGTACGGTACAGACTATTATAATCTGCACCCAGTATACAAAGAGGTTCGTGCGATTCCCAGTAACTAGAGCAAGGCTGAAGTGCCAAAAATTAAAGTAGCGAGTTATTCCAGTAGGCTATTTCATCCAATAAATTAACCGAGTCTATATGGCCCTGCAGTAATTTGTGCTTGAAGATAACTCCAAGCATAATACTACGGTTAGTAACAGAGGGAAAACTGAGCCACGAAGAGAAAAAAGTACAAATTATTTTTGAACCGGTTCTATCCTGTCACGATATAATTCGTATCGAGGAGACCAAGTCATTAACTGATCTTTCGGAATCATTCAATACTGAGAAATATGGCGTGAAGATCGATAACCTTACATTTTGAAAGTATTGAGATTTAACTATTTAGTATGGTACCATAGAAGAAATGCATTTATGTCTGCTTGCAAGAGACTATGAGAAAAAGGATCACAATACGATAAAATAGTGCATTTTAGTAAGATAAAATAGATGGAAGATCATCACTGCGGACGGCAGTCCGCGCTAATGACGAAAGCATCACGAAGGGTGCGAAAGGCGACAAGCAATATACACAGAAAGAGTGGAAAATTCGAAACGACTATCCGATCGGATCGAGTTATATACCGATCGAAAGGTATAGTTTGAGCTTACAAAAGAGCATACTTAGACTTTTAGAAACTCACCTGGTTCGTGAGATAATCAGGTGTAAGTGGGAGGGGTGAAATTTAGATGATTGCAGCAAATGGGACCCTTGGAGCCTTTTGGTAAATTTTTAATTTTCCACGCTTATCAAAAATACGCGTTGAATGAAACCTCAATCATAAATCATAAAGCCGTCTAGTGGTTCAAAAGATAATTAAATTTGAAATTTTTAGTGACCTTCCCAAAATGAGATTAAAAGCCAATTTGTCTGTTTGTATCAAAGCGTTGAAACAGCTTAAAAGTTTGAATGAGGATATATTCCCTATCAAAAATCCAGAAACGTTTGTTCTACGACTTTTTCGAAAAATTGCTAGTTTAGCGGGCAAACGCTAAAAACCCGCTAAAACCACCACAGTATCCAAACGATAGAAGCTACAAATATGTTCTATATATCGTTGAAAAGGTATTTTGAAGATCTTTTAGGCATACATTCAATCTTTTTTTCTGGAGTAAATCGGTAATAAGCTGAAGGTGTAAAAAGATTTCTTTGCCGATTTAAAAAAAATCTGCACCTCAAGTTATTATAAAATATATTGTATGTTATAGGCAATTGAATTCTGCGTTTTGACATATAACACATATCTGTGAAAATTTTTGGCAAGACATTACCTGTTAGCTGTATATACCTTTATATGCATGTTCACTGAAGAAATATGCAGTGCTGCAAGATAGTTTAGTTATGTAATGTGACAATGCGGGCTTTCATTTATTCAAAAGAGCTAAGCATTGGAGCCTTTCTGCAAATTTATTTTATTTTAATTTTATTTATTATGTAATTAATGAATTGTTTAATATTAGTAGATATTAATCAATTATTTATTATTATTTATTGTTATCTGAATTTATATAGACATTTCACTAAAAATATAAAGAAGACAGCAGCAACAAAGTTTCGTAGAAGCCCGAGTTTGAGATTATGTCACTGATAGCTTTTGCGTTGGAGAAAAAGCTAGTGTTGCCAGAAAGTTTGTTTTTGCTTTGTGGCAATGCAAAAGCATTAAATTGTTACAAAATTCCTAAAACTGATTTGGATTTAAATTTAATTTTCTTTTAAAATTTAGAGTATGTATATTGATAACCTTCTATCAAAGTAACATTTGCCAGAAAAGTATACAATTTTGTTGGGTTGCAAAAATAACCAGTGCTGCCAGACAGTTTGTTATTGTTTTGTAAGAAGGCGGTATTTAATTTATCTTGTAACGCATTTTGATTTTTTTTTTCAAAATTATCTTTATTATTTTTTTTTTGCAGGGTATAGGCAATTTCAAAAATGTCTGATATTTTCTAAAAAAAAACCTCTTTACAAGGTAAAATTCCAGTGACGAAAACATTGCCATACCCTAAAATTTCTGTTATTCAATTTTGTGACGAATGGTATTAAATTGTTTATAAAACTTATTCTTAAAAAAAAAAGATTGGCATTTTCGTACCTAAACTTGATTTTCGACTGATCGTTCCTATGGCAGCTATATGATATAGTGGTCCGATCCTGATTTAAAACCAAACTTGATCTGCCTCAATCCAGGAGCCAACATATCAAGTTTGAAGTCTCTAGCTCTTATAGTCTCTAAGATCGACGCGTTCAAATATACGGACGGTCAGACATACGGCCATGGCTCAATCGACTCGGCTATTGATACTGATCAAGAATATTAATACTTTATAGGGTCGGAGATGCTTCCTTCTGCCTGCTACATACATTTTACAAAATTATTATACCTTTTGTGACAATTTTCAATAGACACAGGGTATAAAAAGTGTAATCTAATTATATAAAGTGTAGATATAAAGCTAAAGATTTGAATTTTGACATGCATTTTAGTTAGGCTAAATTAAAATTTATATATATATATTTTTTTTTTTTTAATGGGAACTCGTCATCAATTTTATATATAGCTTATTTAAAAAAAAATGTTTGGCATTCGGCACTGCACAAAAAAGTTATTTTTATTAGGTAAGAAGAATAGGGATCTTATTGCGCAATGTGCCGAATGACAAACTTTTTTTTTAGAATAAGCAATATGTACAAAGAAACTGAATCTTTTTGCGCAAAGTGCGGAATGCCTTTTTTTTTTAATTATTCATATATACAGTTTTTTTTAAGGATATCTAATAAATTTAATATATTTCGTCACAAAATTGGATATCAGAACATTTGGGGCATGGAAATGTTTTCGGCACTAGACTTTTACCTCGTGAAGAGGTTTTTCGTACGCTCACTTTTAATACTTCAGCTGATATGTCAGGATTTCATATAATGTAAGTCAGAAAATGAGCGCCAAAAACCGACCAAAAATTATTTGTACACCAATTATAACTTTTTTTTATAAATAAATCTAAAGAAATAGCAAACAAATTTCGTTTAAACTTGCGGTCGAATGTAACGTCTGCAAAGTAGGATTAGCCCATAAAAATATAAGGGGTGTTTCTTTCTGTTCTTAAAACTCTTTCGTTAACTGCATTAAACTTTTAAACGAACAACTATAAATCGCTGGTTTCTATGAAATCGCGATTTTAAAAGGAACAGCTAACAGACAAATATAAATTTGTTATATATACTGCGCTATAATTTATTATTCAGCGCTTACATGCTAATCTGCCTACGCTTTCTTCTTCCATTAGTGTATCCGTATCTGAAACGTAGCTTGAACTTATTTTTATCTTATCAGCGCCAGCGGCTAGACGACCAAATGAGTTTTCACCTCCTCCTCCTATTTGCATGTTATTGACTTTGTCGCTAATATTCCTTTCAGCGCCGCTAATTTTCTCCACGTCCGAGTCAGCTACAACATAGGGCTTTTTCTTGCTACTCGGTGTGGCTTTATCAGATAATTGACGTGAACTACATTGGAAAGCAACCTCCAAACGCTTAATATTTGTTTTGGGGAGCTTAAAAGGTGTAACCGCATATTTGTTGTGTACCTTGCCTGAGGTGGAATTGCAAGCAATTGTGGACTGCTGGTCATAATCAATGAGTTTCTTGATGATCGCCTTGGATACTTTTTTGCCAAACTGACTGAGTACGTAGTAAGGCGAAGCTGGTTTGTACTCAGTGCTGGTACTGTTCCAAATATCGTCGATTTCGGTGGTCTCATTGCTGTTTAGCTTCCTGTCACCTTTGATAGAACTTGTACCATATGTGGCGGTCTTCTTAGTATCGTTAAAATTTTGGATACTTGTCCTTTCATGTGTTTGCTTGCTTTCACCACTTATATCGCCCCCATCATCGTCATCCTGTGAGTTTCTAGTCGACCGATCATCAACGCAATTTAATATTTTAAACACGCTATTCATCTGACCCTTTCCATCATGTAGCGTCATTCTATGTTTGAGCGGCATGAAGTCGTTTCTCGAATCTGAAGAATCATCTGAATTTTCACTAGACTCATCCTCTGCATTGGTTTTGTCATAAGGAATATTCTATTTGGTTGTTTAAAGTCAATTTAATTAAGAGCACCCCCCAGCAACTAATATTTACTCAGATCCGTTATCTGATAGGTGACCCACCCAATATTAGATTGTGCCGGCAGTGCGTGCATGTACTATTTTGAAAAAAAAGGTAGAATACTTACGTAATTAACTGCACTTATCGGACAGTAGGTAAACACAATAATGCCATTTTCCTCGCCTACTGGACGCGGCTTTAGCTCATTGCCCGTTAGAACATTAAGTGGTTCTGCTTGGGGCGGCATGTAGGGAATGTGTATAATGCGCTCCTCAATAACCTGAGATCGAATAATATTAACAAAATTATTATTTCTTAAGAGTAAAAATCAAAAGATTTTGGATATTTACAAGATAGAAATCTCATCTTTGCATGTTGAATTGATATTGATATTTTCGACTGACTGCTTCTATTGCATCTACTTTAATACTCATACTTTAATACTTTAAACCTCATTAGCCAAATTTGTTCAAAATACCAAATACATAACCTGCGATTCTTGCTAAGATATCTTAAGAAACAACAACAATTTTCACATTTACGCTAATTTTCGACGGATCTTTCCAATGACATCATCAAGATTGGTTAAGATATCTAAACCTGAATTTTAGACCGTTCGATCCTATGACCAAATTTGGACTGGATGTAAAAGGCAAAGGGTAACATCAATCTGCGACACCGGCAACAACAACAAATAAAATAATTTGTAAAATTTCGCCTTTAATACAGTGTTGCTAAAAATAGCAAAAGCCAATCACAATTATTGAGAGAGAGAGAATACGCATTTTTTTAAAAAATATTTTAGATTTTGTTTGTGTTTAATATTTTGGGTGCAGATGCTGTTGGTATATATGAACACATTTACGTATCGGCAAAAACTTTGGCACATGTTTTTTGGTAGCCTAATGGCCAAGAAGATAGTAAATTTTTTTGTTAAGTCTGACTTTGCAGTATTTCCAATAAGCCTTACTGCATCGCGACCAATCCATTTCCTAAATTCGGGCCTATTTATCCATGATTCCCAAAATGTTTGCCTGTAAGCTTTTTTCTACACTGTGAAAACTTTAAGAAACTGTGCCAAACAAAGTGGCGCTCGTTTGCTCGAACTAAAACATAAGGTTTAACTCAAGTGAACTACATGTGAATGGACATTTCGGAATCGAAATGCTAACAGCGATGCCACTTTTTTTTTTAAATTATAAAATAGATATTTTAAGTGAATATATTAAAGGTATAGCAGAAATTAAAGATTTCCGAAACATCAGAAAAGTGCATGCACATACATTTTAAAACAAGCGGAACAGTAGAGTGCTCTCGATAGTAAGATTCCTTGAGCCTAGGCACGTAGATGCTGTTCGGCGCGCCGAAAATTTGATGCCCCTGCAAAACGCTGCAAGTTCGATTAAGATATCTCTAGAAGAGGCGACAATTTTTATACTAAACCCTGTCTTTAAATTTGAAAAGATTATTTAAAGTAAAAAATAATGTATTTAATTATGGGGTGTCCTAACCAGGAATCGAATTCAGGGCTCCTTGCACAAGAGCTTGCAGCTCTGGCATGCACACACACCATCTCGCTCGCGGGGAGGTGTGGAGTCGAGTGTGCTTGACTGTAGGATACCCTGTGCCCTGGCACTCCGATAGCCTCATATGTCTTAGCACGCCGTTAGGAACGCCAAAGGTTTGATGTTGCCACAATACTTTTCGACTTATTTTTCGTATTTCATCTACATACATACAAACATATATGATCTAGTGAACCGATTTAAACCAAATTCGATCAAAATGTAAGAGTCAATAGAAAATTCGCAATCTGTGAGATTGGTTGAGTTATCTCCAAAACCCACAACAAATTGTATACTATATGGTATAATAGTCCAATATCAACCAGATTTGGTCACAATGCCTAAGACCATCCCAACTTAGTGATGTAAATTTCAGTGAAAACATCGATGTCGATGCTCAACGATGTTTTCAAATTGAAAAATCGATGTTGGGTTTTAACATCGGGTCGAAACTTCGATGCATCGATGTATGTTTAATGTTCTAAGACCTTTCCATTTTTTGAAATAAATTATAACTTAGCTTATTTTTATACCCTGTGCCCATTGAAAATGGTCAAAAAGGGTATGGCAATGTATGTAACAGGCAGAAGGAAGCATCTCCGACCCTATAAAGTGTATATATTCTTGATCAGTATCAATAGCCGAGTCGATTGAGCCATGTCCTTCTGTCCGTCAAAGGATCTCAGAGACTATAAGAGCTAGTGACTTCAAACTTTGTATGTAGGTTCCTGGATAGCGGGCGCAGATCACGTTTGCTTTAAAATTTGGATCGAACCCCTTTATCATTTAGCTGCCACAGGAACGATCAGTCCAAAATCAAGTTTCAGTAAGAAAAACTTTTTTGTTGTTTGAAATATCTCGACCAACCTGACTAGATATGCATTTGGGATGGTCCTATACATCCTGATCAAATTTTCTTGAAATCGGACCATTATATCATATAGCCGCCATAAAAACAATTAGCCCAAAATCAAGTTTTGGTATAAAAACTTTTTTGATGTCTGAAATATCTCGGCCAAACTGACAAGATATGTATTTGGGATGGTCCACTATATCATATAGCTGCCATAGGAACTGTCAGTCGAAAATTAAGATTTAGTATGAAATTGTTTGTTGTTTTTTGAGGTATCCCAACAGAGCTCCCAAAATGGGAATTTTACATTGTCATTAAAAGGATGATCGAATTTGGTTTAAATCCGTTCAGGAGCACATATAGATGTAATAAGAACAATTAGTCGACAATTTAATGCCGCATCATCAAACCTTCGGTGTCGAGCACATACGACTGTAGCCGCACCTCCTCGCGAGCGAACCGGGCAGGGGGCGGAGCCCCTTTGTAACTTAAAAACTTATACTTTCATATAGTATCTCTGACCAATTTTAAAAAATTTACTTACTTTGGCATTGCAAACACTGTTCAAATTACTATAAGACCACTGTCAGAGCGGCAAAAAGAGCTTAATGAAAGTGAGGCAACTAATGACAAATATGTAATTTATTGTGAAATTAAACAAGCGATGTTTTCCAAAACATCGATGCATCGCGCAACATCGGTATCAACAAAAACATCGGAAAACATCGAAAAATATCGCCAAAAAAACATGCTCGATGCATCGATGTTTTTTACATCACTATCCCAAATGCATGTTCTGCCAGATTGGTTCAAATTTCTCAAACAACAAAATAGTTTATCGTACAAAAACGTGATTTTCGACTGATCGTTCCTATGACAGATATATGATATAGTAGTTCAATTTGAACCAAGTTTGGTCAGAATATATTGGACCATCCCAGATGTATATTCAGTCAGTTTGGTTGAGCAATAAATGTATAATCCAAATTTAAAAATAAACTTGATCTGCGGCCGGTATCCAAGAACCTACATACCAAGTTTGAAGTTTCTAGCTCTTATAGTCTTTGAGATAATTGCGTTCAAACAGACAAAACCATTATGGCCTTTTTTTTCCCATTTTCGATGGGCACAGAGTATAAAAAGCGACAGATCTGTCCTGAATAAGGTTGATATGGCAACACTGCCTGTTATACGCGTGCTTTGCATTTCAGCGGACCAAACATCAATATTCCGTACGTTGGACTTCAAACTATCAAAATGGGGACAAAGATCAAGAGATCATAAGCGAAGCTAAAGACTGGCTTATTCGTTTTCATTCCGTCTTCGGAGATGCTCGCTAAACTGATATTATAAAAGGTTTGCAAACGAGTCTTACGGGCCATGACGCTCAAACTATTTGCTGCCAGAAGCCGACCGACAGACGATTCGATTCAGGTCCGTTTTCAGATCGAAGGTCAACGTTTTGACCGTTTGACATCCACATAGTTACCGTTTACAATATCGTTGCAGAAGTTTTGGTCCACTGGGTTGGGTCGAGATATCGTAAAATAGAAAGATTCAATCTTTTTAATTTTTGACCGATCTTTTTATTTGACATACTGATCCCATCCGATATTTAAGGCCCGCGGCAAAGCGACGAACCTGTACAAGGTTTCATCAAGATTAACAGACAAGTTTGCACAGAATCAGACGGACAGGGCTATTTCTGACAAATTTATAATACCCTCTGTAAAGTAGCTGTATCTGCTTTGCATTCAACCAAAATGTTTATAAATACTAAATTGTTTTTAATTTTCAACTGACAAAGATGCTCTTTTCAGACATTTCGGAGGAGCTGGCGCTCCGATCCAAGCATTTGTTCATCGAACTAAAAAACTTCTATCACTCACCTGACATTCTATCGGCCATCTGGGTGCCTGCTGTGAGCAATCATTGTCCTTGTCCTTAGGCAGTGCAAAAAGATCACGCGGTTCCTTTAATCGTGCGATTGGTCTTAATGTTTTTTCATCTGTGTTAAGAACCAGCTGATTAGTCTTCAGACCCTTCGAAAGAAAATTTCCAAGGAAACCAGCTAAAATAAAACCACAGATAAAATCTTAAAAAAAAATCTTAAAACTGCCGGAAAAAATAGCAACGATGTCGATCAAATTGATTTTATTGAAGAAATTTGGTTGTACGGGTACTGGCGTTTGTTTCCTGTTTTATTTTTGTACCCTGTGCCCAGGCAGAAGGAAGCATATCCGACCCTTTAAAGTGTATATATTCTTGATCAGTATCAATAGCCGATTCGATTGAGCCAAGTCCGTCTGTCTGTCCGTCCGTCTGTTTGAGTCAAAGGATCCCAGATACTATAAGAGCTAGAGTTTTCAAACTTGGTATGTAGGTTCCTGGATAGCGGGCGCAGATCGTTTGTTTTAAAATTTGGATGGACCATTATATCATCTAGCTGCCATAGGAACGTTTGAAATATCTCGACGAAACTGACAGGATATAAATTTGGGATGACCCTATACATTTTGATAAAATTTGGTTGAAATCGGACCACTATATCATATAGCTGTCATAGGAACGATCAGCCCAAAGTCAAGTTTTAGTCTGAAAAACGTTTTTGCTGTTTGAAATATCTCGACTAAACTGACAAAATATACATTTGGGATGGTTCTATACTTCCTGATGAAATTGTGTTGAAATCGGAACACTATATTATATAGCTGCCATTGGAACTGTCAGTCGAATATTAAGATTTAGTATGAACAACTTTTTTGATGTCTGAAATAACTCGACCAAACTTACAAGATATGCATTTGGGATGGTCCCATACTTCCTGATGAAATTGTGTTGAAATCGGAACACTATATTATATAGCTGCCATTGGAACTGTCAGTCGAAAATTAAGATTTAGTATGAAATTGTTTGTTGTTTTTTTAGGTATCATAACAGAACTCAAGAAATGGGTATTTTATATTGTCTTTTACAGTATGATTGAATTTGGTTTAGATCCGTTCAGTAGCACATATAGATGTAATACGAACAATTAGTCGACAATTTAATGCAGCATCAAACTTTCGTAGGGCCTAACGGCTTGCAAATAGGTATGGGCTATCGGAGTTCCAGGGCACAGGGTATCCTACAGTCAGTCGAGCACACTCGACTGCCGCGAGCAGGGGTAGGAGCCCCCTCGTTTTAAGAGAAATGGTCAAATTAGACTGGCTCATAGTTCTAAAGCCCGTCCACCCTGTTTCATTCGAAACCAAAAAGTTTGCGTTGCTACGATTAAAATCACTGCGGACGGCAGTCCGCGCTTGTGACGAAAGCATGTCGAAGGGTGCGAAAGGCGACAAGTAATATACACAGGAAGAATGGAAAATTTGCTATGACGATCAGGTCGAGTTATATACCGATCGAAAGGTATAGTTTTATCTAACAAAAGCGCATACTAAGACTATTGGAAGCTCACCTGGTTCGTGAGATAAGCAGGTGTAAATGGGAGGGGCGAAATTCAGATTAATGCAGCAACTGGGGCCGTTCGAGCTTTTTGGTAACATTTTTTATGTTATTATTATTCTTAATAAAATACGCGTCGAATGAAAGGATGGAAAGACAGTCCTTTTGTATATTTGTTTGTTGGTATCAAAGCGCTGAATTAGCTTATATTTGTGAATGTGGATCTATTCCGCATCAAAAAACTAGAAACGTTTGTTTTACAACGAAAAATCGCTAGTTTAGCGGGAAATCGCTAAAACCCGCTAAAATTGACACCCCCGCATCCAAACGATAGAAGCTAAAGATATGTTCTATATATCGTTGGAAAGGTATTTAGGCATACCTTCCAACCTTTTTTCTAAAGCAGATAGGTAAATGGCTATCGGTGAAAAAAGCTTTTTTATCCCACATTTTGGCGATTTTAGAAAAAAAACGCAGCTAACGATTTTTTCTGATATCCAATTTTGTGACGAACGATATTACCGATATTATTCCGCACTGTGCAAAAAAATTATTGTTGTTAGCTAAGAAGGATCGGGACCTTATTGCGCAGTGTGTCGAATGCCAAAATGTTTTTTTTTAGAATAAGTTCTTTATACAAATTAATATCGTTGGTCACAAAATTGGATATCAGACATTTTGGGGCATGGAAATGTTTTCGTCACTAGACTTTTACCTCGTAAAGAGCTTTTGTTTAGAATGAAATATAGCTATAAACAATGAGTTTTTATATGTTTTAAATTATTGTTGAACCAAGAGTATGGTAATTGCAACTCGTGCAACTCATTATATTGATTGGTTTTTATTAATTACAGGGGTATGTAACTTTTTTGATCTCTTTGATAATTCACATATACCGCATTGACATTCAATTTTAGAGGTCTGCACGGCTTCACTCACACATACGTTTAATTGAATGGATTTGAATTGAATTGAGTTGAGTGAGTGCGAGGCACGCAATGAATTGCACGAGTATCAATATGAGTACGTGTTGTGACTCATAACATACGGCATTCAGTGAAACGAGTGAGAATAAATGAAGCGTAAAACGGAATGAAAAATTTGGCAAAGCCGAAGACACTCGAATTACTCAAGTTGTTCTATGCATTCATTTCGTTTAATTCTAGGAAAAACGCAGTCAACAGTAAAAAAGACGACGCGTCGTTTCGACGAGGCTGTATGTATTTGCACGACAAGACAACAACAACAAAAAGCCGGTTTGGCATTCGAATTAGAGATGGGCACGGACCTGTGCGGGCTTCGTGTCCCGCGGGCCTCTTCAAAAAATCCCCGGGCTTCGTGCATGAAAATCGAAAACGGGTTTTTTTTCGTGCCGTCCCGGGCCTAAGCCAAAAGCCCGGAGGCCCGAAAAGTCACGAATTTGTTTTCTATTGTAATATCGGGCCGGGCCGGGCCTCTTGAAAATTTGACCGGGACGGGCCGGGCCGGGCCTTAAAAATTTGTTTCGGGCTCGGGCCGGTACGGGCCTTCAAAGGGAAGCCCGTGCCCATCTCTTATTCGAATGCATTCAAAACGCCAGCTCTCATTCTCGCGCATTCCCACTTATTCAATTCGTTGGTTTTCGATTGTATATTGTGCGTCCGAGTCTTACGTGAGCGCACTCTCTCACTCAAACGTATTCGGCTTCGCATTCAATTTCACTCAACGCATTTTGAGCATTGTGCATTTGAATGTGGTTTTTATGGCATTCATTCAGACCTCTAATCAATACACTCAAATACAATGCATTACACTGGCTCAAAATCACACAAATTCAACAATTAACTAATTATGCGTTACAACATGTAGTGGCTGAAGGCCCGAAAAGAAACAAAAACACTAGCCACTAAAAATATCCACAAACATAAACACATCGAGCTGCTGACGTCAGCCAAAGGTTAAGTTAAGGTGGTTAAGGATTGCCAAGCACAACCAGATCCATTCACAAATATCAGTGCTCCGTTGGCCGTATCTGCATTGCTTTCCAGACATATTCCACATTTAAATTGTGGGCTTTCATCGCCTGGCAAGATCAAATCACAATGACGAACAACGGTTTCCCCTTATTTCGGCTCCTACAAATCGAACTGTATCATTACTTTTTCATAGAAAATTTTTTTGCGGAAGTTTTGGGTAAAGTTTGCCGTTTTTAAAGAATTAGGGCATTCTTCTTCGGTCTCTAACTTGTAAGGTGTTGATTTTTTTGATAAAATTTCTTCGGCAAAGTTGCTTTAAATAGTTCAGGCTACAAGTTTTGGGAGCATACCATCCCTTAAAATTGTCGTTTTGGTAGTCCTTTGGGTCAAAATGTCAAGAAAATCAAATCTGTACCACTATTTTTTTACATTTTTATACCCTGTGACCATTAAAAATGGTCAAAAAGGGTATAATGGTTTTGTGCAATGTATATAACAGGCAGAAGGAAGTATCTCCGACCCTATAAAGTATATATATTCTTGATCAGTATCAATAGCCGAGTCGATTGAGCCATATCCGTCTGTCTGTCCGTCGGTCCGTCTGTTTGAGTCAAAGGATTTTGGATACTATAAGAGCTAGAGACTTGAAACTTGGTATGTAGGTTCCTGGATAGCGGGCGCAGATCAAGTTTGTTTTAAAATTTCGACCGGACCACTATTTCATATAGCTGCCATAGGAACGATCAGTCCAAAATCAAGTTTTAGTATGAAAAACGTTTTTGTTGTTCAAGATTTCTAAATTAAACTAATAGAATATGCATATGAGGTGGTCCCATACATCCTGACCAAACTTGGTTCAAATCGGGCTACTATATCATATAGCTGCCATAGGAAAGATCAGTCGAAAATCAAGCTTTAGTATGAAAAACTTATTTGTTGCTAAAGATATCTCAGCCAAACTGAAACAATATGCATGTAGGATAGTCCCATACATCCTGACCAAACTTGGTTAAAATCGGTCTACTATATCATATAGCTGCCATAGAAACAATCAGTCGAAAATCAAGTTTTGGTATGAAAAACTTTTTTGTTGCTTGTGATATGTCAGCCAAACTGAGACAATATGCATGTGGGATGGTCCCATACATCCTCACTAAACTTGGTTAAAATCGAAACACTATGTGATATAGCTGCCATAGGAACGATCAGTCGAAAATCAAGTTTTGGTATGAAACACTTTTTTGTTGCTTGAGATATCTCAGCCAAACTGAAACAATATGCATGTAGGATAGTCCCATACATACTGACCAAACTTGGTTAAAATCGGTCTACTATATCATATAGCTGCCATAGGAACGATCAGTCGAAAATCAAGTTTTAGTATGAAAAACTTTTTTGGAGCTTGAGATATGTCAGCCAAACTGAGACAATATGCATGTGGGATAGTCCCATACATCCTGACTAAACTTGGTTAAAACCGAAACACTATGTGATATAGCTGCCATAGGAGCGATCAGTCGAAAATCAAGTTTTAGTATGAAAAACTTTTTTTTTGCTTGATATATCTGGCCAAACTGAGACAAAATGCATGTGGGATGGTCCCATACATCCTGACCAAACTTGGTTAAAGTCGGTCTACTATATCATATAGCTGCCATACGAACGATCAGTCGAAAATCAAGTTTTTGTATGAAAAACTTTTTTGTTGCTTGAGATATGTCAGCCAAACTGAGACAATATGCATGTGGGATGGTCCCATACATCCTCACTAAACTTGGTTAAAATCGAAACACTATGTGATATAGCTGCCATAGGAACGATTAGTCGAAAATCAAGTTTTGGTATGAAAAACTTTTTTGTTGCTTGTGATATGTCTGCCAAACTGAGACAATATGCATGTGGGATAGTCCCATATACGTCCTGACCAAACTTGGTTAAAATCGGTCTACTATATCATATAGCTGCCATAGGAACGATCAGTCGAAAATCAAGTTTTGGTATGAAACACTTTTTTGATGCTTGAGATATCTCAGCCAAACTGAAACAATATGCATGTAGGATAGTCCATACATACTGACCAAACTTGGTTAAAATCGGTCTACTATATCATATAGCTGCCATAGGAACGATCAGTTGAAAATCAAGTTTTAGTATGAAAAACTTTTTTGTAGCTTGAGATATGTCAGCCAAACTGAGACAATATGCATGTGGGATAGTCCCATACATCCTGACTAAACTTGGTTAAAACCGAAACACTATGTGATATAGCTGCCATAGGAGCGATCAGTCGAAAATCAAGTTTTAGTATGAAAAACTTTTTTTTGCTTGATATATCTGGCCAAACTGAGACAAAATGCATGTGGGATGGTCCCATACATCCTGGACCCAACTTGGTTAAAATCGGTCTACTATATCATATAGCTGACATAGGAACGATCAAGCGAAAACCAAGTTTTGGTATGAAAAACTTGTTTGTTGCTCGAGATATCTCAGCCAAACTGAAGCAATATGCATGTAGGATGGTCCCGTACATCCTTACCGAACTTGGTTAAAATCTGTCTACTATATCATATAGCTGTCACAGGAACGATCAGTCGAAAGTCAAGTTTTGGTATGAAAAACTTTTTTGTTGTTTGAGATATGTCAGCCAAACTGAGAAAATATGCATGTGGAATAGTCCCATACATCCTGTCTAAACTTGGTTAAAATCGAAACACTATGTGGTATAGCTGCCATAGGAACGATCAGTCGAAAATCGAGTTTTAGTATGATAAACTTTTTTGTTGTAGGAGGTATCTCAACCAAACTAACAGAATACGCATTTGGGATGGTATTCTACATCCTGACCAAGTTGGTTGAAATCGGATATCAAATAGCTACGATAGGAACGAATTTTAAGATATAGTACGAAAATTATTGTTGGTTTTAGAGATAAGTCAACCAAACTCACAGAAGAGCACACTCGACTGTAATCGGAGCCCCCTTGTTTTTTACTTAAATTTCGCAACATTATTAAAGCAACAATATTTGGTTTTACACATGTAACTAGTGTATTTAACATGTGTAATGAATGTGTTTTATATAATAAAGTGTTAGATTATATGTATTATTCATAGCTTTCATTTATTAAATTTCAGCACAAGTCAGCAAGCAATGAGTCAAGCTTTTTACCACTGTACACATGTTCCAGTGGAACTGCAACATGGTGAAACCGTTCTTCATGCTCATCCATCCATCTGTTGAAAATTCCTGTCCAAAATTATCCTTTTAGTGGTGTAAAAATTAATTTTTTAAGACATGTTGACACTTATGTCTTCTATGATGTTTTGTGATGCTCTGTCACATTTACTGACAGTGATCACATCGAAGGTTCTTCACAAGGCTTTTCACAATTGTGTGAACACTTTGACGTGCTCTGTAAAGCATCACTAATCATATCAAAATATGTTGTCACATCGTGAGGCAGTTAAAAACCAGCTTTAGTATGAAAAACTATTTTGTTGATTGGGATATCTCAGCCAAACTGACAGAATACGCATCTGGAAAGGTATCATACATTCTGACCAAACTTGGTCAAAATACCAAAGGAACGATCGGTCGAAAATTATGTTTTGGTACAAAAAAACTTTTTGGTTGTTTGAGATATCTCGATCCAACTAACAGAACATGCAACTGGAATAGTATCATACATCCTGACCAAATTTGGTTGAAATCAGATCACTATATCATATAGCTACCATAGGAACGATTTTTCGAAAATCAAGTTTTGGTACGAAAAACTTTTTTGTTGGATAAGTTATCTCAACCAATCAGAATATGCATCTGGGATGGTTGCATATATCCTGACCAAATTTGGTTCAAATCGAACTACTATATCATATACCTGCCATAGGAACGATCAGTCGAAAATCACGTTTTTTGTACGAAAAACTATTTTGTTGTTTGAGATATCTTCACCAAGCTGACCGAATATGCATGTGGGATTTTCCCATATATTCTGACCAAACTGGGTTAAAATCGGACCACTATATCATATAGCTCAACAGAATAAAAAATAAACAGCCGAGTCGATATACCCTTGTCCGTCTGTCCTTGTAAGCAAAAGGATCTCAGAGATGGTAAAGGCTAGGACCTCCAAATTTGGAATATAGACTCCCATTAAGTCAGGCAACTCGAGTTTATGTTGAACTTTCGCCACGCCCACTGTGGGGGGCGTAATTCGAAGAAACCTGACATCACATTTAATTTAAGGTTTTAAGCTAAATCTTAAATTTTTTTATGCCAACGGGTGTAGGATCATGCCCACCACCCAATCACCTACTTTCAACACGATTGGTTCATAAATAGTGAAGATATTAACAACTTTGTGGCAGCAAGAATATAGTATTAAAATGATTAATTAATTCATTTTATATTAACTCTGCCAGAATGTTTGTATGTATTTATCTATATCGAGTTAGCCAGCGTCTGCCTAACCGATGCAGTTGTCGAAGTGATAGGTGGGCGGCACGCTAAATATGAGACGCGAGTTCAAGTCCGAGCGGTGCATGCAGAATTTTGTGTTTTTCGTTTATTTTAATTGTGTGCCTGAATGAATGTATAGCACAATTGCCAGCGCCACCACAATCGGTCCTTGGGTCTGATGGTAAGGATACCAGCCCGTAAGTTAGAGATCGTGGGTTCGAGTCTTGGTTGTGACATTCAAATATACTTTAATTTTCGTTATTTTTTATTTTTTCCTTTTAATGTGTTTAAAAAAATTTTAATTTGTCGAAAATTAAGTATTAGTATAACTTGCTGCGTTTTAAATAGGCTCAGGGTATCTTACTGTCGATTACACTCGACTGTTCCGCTTGTTTAACATAACCGTCGTGGCGGTCATCGGTAAATATAGGCAGGAAAACTTTACATACAAGCGCAGTACGCCTTCAGGGAGGCCCCTGAAACCGTAGCGGAAGCTTCCGCTGGTACTTCGGCTAGCATTTACCAAATTACCCCGTTCACGCTTGACCCAATCGGACTTGATGGCTGTAGCGAACAAAATACACACTTCGCCGGCAAACTTCGTGTAGTAGGTATCACATGCCCAAGGGCTACGGGCGGTCAGCTACGCCTTCCGTACGCGAATTTCCTTCCACAGAATCAGATACGTCTTCAGGGTTAGACCCCTGAAGACGTCACTGCTCTTTTATAAACAGGATTCAGCGGCAACTTTTGTTTCAAGAAAAATGTACCAGCAGCAAGTTCAGCTACGGCTTATTAAATGTTAATTTGCACAATGGACTATGTCAGTTGGCTGTTTGATTTCCAAAAATTTTTTATTTTTTATAACCAATTGAAATTTAAAAAGTTATTTTAAATATGTAATTTTATTAATGAGAATTGCAATCATTGTGGTTATCGAAAAATTCAAATGCACTACAAAGTATATCGGCCACAATTTGTATGCGCTTTCAGTCATACTTTGCTGTATATCTGTAGTGTTAAAAGAATTTATAAGAAACTCAATATATTAAGTAACGTATTTTATTAAACATTTTTAAAATATTGTTAAATTTTGTTATATTATTTAACATTACCTTCGTGGCGGTAATCGATAAATACAAAGCGTTGACAATACTATTATTAATATTGAACACAGTTTTTAAGAGATTGCAGTCCTTCTGTTGTGTGCAATTAAAAATATTTCACAAATTTAAAGAAAAACATAAAATTGGTAAGTCTTTACTGTTTATTAATGACAAATTAATGTTACCTATGTAATTGCAATGGTAATTATAGTAAGCATTATACTAAATTATGTATGCACCTGAAACGACCGGCATGTGTCTGTTTTTTTGTAGATGGCAGAGATTGACAAGCTAATTGGCGAATCACCGAATAATTATGTAAGTATTCATATTTGACATGCTTTTGCATAAATAAAATACTTGATTTAAAATTGTAGATAAAGCTCTTCAATGGAATGTTGAGAAGGAATTGGCCAAAATTACGCAGAGAGTGGTAAATGCTCAGGCTTAGCTGTTTATTACTTTCAAGAAAGGTGTTAATTTCTATAATTTTATTTTTTCAGAGGCCACCAAAAAAGAGGAACAAAACTTTTTGGATTATGGGAGAGAGGTTCGAGACTACAAGGTACCAAAAATAGTAATAATCATAAGACAATAATTATTGATATTGTAATGAAGTGTCTAGTATTAAACAACTATTTACAAAAAAAAAAACAATTTTTGAATTTTTAATTTTTGCGTGGGGTGTATAATTTTTTGCCGCCAATTGCCGCACAATTTTCCAGTGGCCTACAGCCAGCGAAATTGAGAAAAAAATTTCCACCCCTAAAGAATCTATATAAAAGCGCAGTTCGCCTTCAGGGCCCCTGAAACCGTAGCGGAAGCTTCCGCTAGTACTTCAGCTAGCGTATACCGAATTACCCCGCTCACGCATGAGTAAAAGCGAATTGGAACTTTCTATAAGACGGCTGCACAAACCGGCTGAACGTTCAGCTGGCATTCTGTATATTTTTCGTTACAAAAAGCCCCACTGGGGAGTAAACGCGAATTAGAACTTTCTATAAGATAGCTGCACAGATCGGCGAACGTTCAGCTGGAATTCTGTATATTTTTCGGTTCAAAAAGTCCCACTGGGTTATTTACGCAGAACCTTATTCAGTGACAACCCGAAAAGAAAGAATGATTGAGATTAGGTAAGTCTGGAAGAAATCTAATTTTTCCGGAAATCTCTTTCTCTTATCCTTTGCATTCACAAGGGTCTGTCAAATCTTCGAAATACATTTTTGGGCGCATTTATCTTCTGTTTGTTTTATGCTCATTGTGAACCTCACCCATAGCGCTATCACTTCTACGTAATAATCCAGTGGGACTTTTAGTAACGAAAAATATACAGAATGCCATCTGAACGTTCAGCCTGTCTGTACAGCCATCTTATAGAAAGTTTCAATTCGCTTTTACTCATGCGTGAGCGGGGTAATTCGGTATACGCTAGCTGAAGTACTAGCGGAAGTTTCCGCTACGATTTCAGGGGACCGTCCCTAAAGGCCCTCTAAAATTTTATATAAACTGCTCAGGGGTGGGCATTTTTTCTGAATTTCCCTGGCTGTAGGCCAATGGAAAACTGTGCGGAATTGACGGCAAAAAATTATACACGCCTCGGAAAAATTAAAAAATTGTTTTTTTTTGTGTAAATAATTGTTTAATTCAATTCATTACAATATCTATAATTATCAATATTTTAGGTACCCTGTTGTCTCGAACCTCTTTCCCATAGTACAAAAAGTTTTGCCCCTCTTTTTTGTTGGCCTCTGAAAAAATATTATTATAAAAATTAAATTGAAAGTAATAAACAGCTAAGCCTGAGCACTTACCACTTTCTGCGTAATATTCGCCAATTCTCCTGGATGCAACATTCCATTGAATAGTTCAATCTACAATTTAGAATCAAGTATTTTATTTATGCAAATGCATGTCAAATATCTATACTTACATAATTATTCGGTGATTCGCCAATTAGCTTGTCAATCTCTGCCATCTACAAAAAAACAGACACATGCTGGTCGTGGCAAACGAATGCATAAATTAGTATAATGCTTACTATGATAACCATTGCAATTACATAGATAACCTTTCATTTGCCATAAATAATTAGTAAAAACTTACCTATTTTGTATTTTTCTCTAAATTTGTTAAAACTTTTCAATTGCACACAATAGAAGGGCTACAATCTCTTTAAAATGGTAATCGAAACCGATAATAGTTATAGATGACCGCCACGACGGTTATTTTCAATAATAAAACAAAATGTTACCATATTTTAAAAATGTTTAATTAATAAGTTACTTAATTTATTAAGTTTCTTATGAATTCTTTTAACACTACATATGTACAGCAAAGTATGACTGAAAGCGCATAAAAATAGTGGCCGATATACTTTGCCAGGCATTTAAATTTCTCGATAACCACAATAATTGCAATTCTCATTAATAAAATTACATATTTAAAATACCTTTTCAAATTTCAATTGGTTATAAAAATAACGAATTTTTGGAAATTAAACAGCCAACTGACATAGTCCATTGTGCAAATTAACATTTAATAAGCGATACAGCCGTAGCTGAACTTGCTGCAGGGACTTTTTTCTTTAAGCAAAAGTTGCCCCTGAATTCAGTTTATAAAAGAGCAGTGACGTCTTCAGGGGTCTAGCCCTGAAGCCGTAGCTGACTTTCTGGATGGAAATTCGCATACGAAAGGCGTAGCTGACCGCCCGTAGCCATTGGGGATGTGATACCTACTACACGAATTTTTCCGGCTGAATTCCGTGTGTATTTTTTTCGCCACAGCCATCAAGTCCGATTGGGAAAAAAGCACATTAAACATTATAGAAAGTGCTAAGTCGCTTCTACACATGAGTGGCCGAGGTTATTCGGTATACGCTAGCGGAAGTACCCGCGGACGGGTCAGCTACGGTTTCAGGGGTCTATCACTGAAGAAGTCGCTGCTCTTTTCTATACAATCTTCTAAGGTGGGAAATTTAATTCTGAATATCTCAGGCACTAGGCCTCTGGAAAACTGAGCGGAATTGGCGCAAAAAAAATATGCAGACCTCGCAAAAATAAAAGATTGCAAACAATTAATTTTTTTGATAAAAAATTATTTAATTTTAGGCACTTTATTATATTTATGTTTTTATTTTGTTGTAGTTAAGTTAGCTGTTGGAATTACATGAAGTCTAGTGTAATTTAGGTTCGCCAGCGAAAGTAAAGCTAGGCTTAAGGAAAATTAAGTTGTTTAGTTGTCGAAATAAATTGTATACGCATGAATCGCTCGCTCCAATCGAAACGCTTTAAGATCCACTAACACTTTCTGAAGTAAATAATAATACTACAAATTATATAAACTCATATATTTTTTCTTGGCGCACCCGAGTGGGTAGTCTTAAAGCGATTTTATTATTTTAATATAAACATTGTGTGACACGCGACGTGAAACTAGTAAAAAGTTGATAATTGAATCGGGCTGGTCGTGCAAATGAAATTTAGCTGCAACTGCTGGTCATCGTTGGACATTGCCATTTGCCTTTTCTTTCTTTTTTTCTGGATTCTTTTGTAGTTTGGTTGGAAGACGAAAATCAGTGGAAATGCCAAGGAAAGTCCCGAACAGCAGGAACTGCAGGAACAAAATTTAAAGTCGATCAACCACAAATTGCATTGGCTGTGCTAATAAAGCCGTCGCTTTCAATTCTTGGCACATATGTAAAGTAGTGGAGCATATTAATAAAAAAATATATGCAAGCACTAACAATAACCGCTTTGGAGATCTTTTTATGTTTTTCACAATAATAATTGTGCGATTAAGTGCTCTGAGCGGCTGTTAAATAAAAGCCATATTAACTGCTTTATTAATTTCATTTCGCTTAGTCGTTCGTTTCCCCCCTCTCTTCGCAGTCACTGGAAGTTGACCAGTTGATCAACACCAAGCTCACATACATACAAACACATATACCAAGCTGAAGTCCTTTGAGTTTAGCGGCAGCTGTGCATTTTCGTTGGATTCATTCGCTCCCCTACACATTGTTAGTCAGGCATATTAATTTTCAAAGGTCGATTGTCAATCAGTGCTGCCATCTCTTCGTTTCATAGAAGAGCTAAACTAACTTATTAAAATTATAAATTATGAAATTAACCTTAAGTGTAAAATTTAGTTTAATGTTTGAACGGCCATTCTATTTCGAAGTTTAGTTTTGACATTGTTCATTTGACTAAAGATTCTTTCCACCTCTGCGTTTATTTATTTACTTCCATGACTAAAAGCAGTCAGTAAAATTAAATTTATGTAGGCAAATTAAACTAAGATTAAAATTAAAAATTAATAAAATAAAATTAAGTAAAGTTAATGATTAAAACTGAAATAAAAAAGAAGTTAAATTAAATAAATTTAAATTAAAATTTAAGTCTGGGGTAAGCAAGAGATTATAATTGATCTAACATTTGTTGCAAGGATTGGGGAAAACCCAATCAAATCAATAGAAAATATTTAGGCTGTAATACAAACTCACGGAAGATCACTGATCCCAGAAGTTGGAGACAAGTGAGATCAGAGATTTACCGGAGGTGATTAAAAAGAGAAGCTTTAATAAGGTGGAGAGAGAGATTGTTTGATGTTAAGTGGTTTGATTCATTATAGTTAGAGCAGAGTACTCTAAAACGATTATGCAAAGCATAGTCAGTAGTGCATGTATCCAAAAATAATGGAGGGAAGTTCCTAGTTGCCCTAAAGGGGACATTGAAGCTAACACGTTCTAGTAATGATGGAGAGCTAATATCGCCATTAATTAGCTTATGGAGAAAGATAACTCCAAGAACTGTTTTACGGTGAGCAAGGGACGGAAGATTTGAGAAGCAGAAGTCTGCTTGAATAAGGTGGCAAACGGAGATTTGGATTCCATGCAAAATCCCGAAATGCAAAAAGAAGAAATTGCTTCTGAATAGACTCAATTTGATCTTGATATATTTTGTGCTGAGGATTCCAAACACAAGAGCAATACTCAAGAATAGGTCGAACTAAGGAAGTGTACAATAGTTTTGTGACATACGGGTCATTAAATTTTTTAGATCAACGCTTTGTAAATGCAAAAGTGCCCTTTGCCTTATTAACATTAGAAGAGATATGAAGGGTGAAACCTAATTTATTATCAAAGAGGACACCAAGATCTTCGACAGTCGATATGCGTTGCAAATTAACTTTATCGATCGAATATGTTCCTAAGTAAGGAGTTACCCTGTTAAAAGTCATAAACAGGCATTTAGAAAAATTTAAGTTCAAGTGATTAGCAATGCACCAACTATGCATTGAGTTTAAATCATTTTGTAATAGCTTATGGTGTCCAGGCTCCTTATATGATAACATAAGTTTCACATCATCTGCATACATAAGTATGCGACAGTGTGATAACGCGCAAGGAAGATCATTAATAAAGAGATTAAAAAATAAGGGGCTTAGGTGACTACCTTGTGGAACACCAGATGTGACCTGGACAGATTTTGAGGTGGCTGATCTGTGTAGGAAGAGATCCATAACAGGAATGAAGGGGGGAAACCAATTCGGTCAAGCTTTAAGAGAAGAAGATTATGATTTACAGAGTCAAATGCTTTACTGAAGTCCGTGTATATGACATCAGTATGCATTTTATTGAGGAAAGCCTCATTTACCAGGGAAGTGAATTCTAGTAAATTGGTCGAAGTTGACCGACTCTTAACGAAACCATGTTGAGCAGGGGAGATAATCGACTTGCAGAGATGCTGCAAAGAAGATGTAATTATTTTTTCGAAAAGCTTAGGGATTGCTGATAACTTCGCAATTCCCCTGTAGTTTGAAATATCCGCTTTTGAAGGAATCTTTCCATATTGCTGGAAAGACAGTTGACTGTAGGGATAGATTGAAAAGAGTTAATAAAGGGCTTACTAGGGAACTATAACACTCTTTCAACACACAGCTAGGTATATTGTCAGGGCCAGAAGAGTAAGAAGGTTTATGTGTTTTAATTGAAGAGATAAGGCAACTATCGGTTATTGTAGGTAAAAGAAAAGAATTGGATGATGGAGGAGAATAAAAATAATAGTTGTTAGTAGGCGAAATCAGCGAAAAGATCGGACGCACCGAAATCATCGCTAACTTTATAATTGCTAAGGAAAAAATTATTAGGTAATGAGGAATTTCGTCGTTTCATAACACTGAGAATTTTTAATAGTGAAATTAGCTTTAGCTTTTGAATATTTTAAAAAGTCCAAATTAGATCCAGTCAATCGGAACTTTTTAAAATATTTTGACTTAAAATTTTTAAGGTAAGATAATCTTGGTGTAAATCAAGCAGGTTTAAAGGAAACGGACTTAACAATACTATAAGGGATACAGAAATCAAAAAGTTAATTAAGAGTGTTGTAGAAGAAAGAGACAGCTAAGTTCATATAATTTGTGTTATATAGAATGGACCAATCTGTTGCAGTAATCAGTTGGTTAAGCAAAGTAAAGTTTCCTTTGCGAAAACAACGGCGGTAATTTACTGTTGATGATAGAGTCGTATGGTTAGTATTAAGAATAGAAAGTGAAAGTGCAAGTGTAGGATGGTAAGAATCTTCAGGCTCAACCACAGGAAAAGATCTAGTAACAGTAGCACTAGACAAATCGTTGACAAAAATAAGATCAAGCATCCTGTTAAGTTTATTCGATGTTGAATTAATTTGAAAAAGTGAAAGCTCAGTTAAACCGTCTAAAAAATCATGCTGAGCTGAGGGAACTAAGTAGTTCAAGTCATTAAAAAATGACTAGGGGATGTGGGACAGGCTAAAATCACCGACAACAATAAATATATCTTTATCAAGCACAAGGCTTGAAATTTCTTTTTTGTGACTAAGATGTCTCATAAAGATTTGAATTTCAGATGAAGGTGGTATATACGAACAGGAAATATATAAGGCACATGACGAAAAAGTAACCTTTACAGCAACAAATTCTATATCGTCAAGCGTAAGGACGTTAATAATTTCTGAGTGAAAAGAGGATTTAACAGAAACAAGTACACCACCTCCACGGCGATTATGGCGATCTCGTCAAATGTATTAAAGTTCGATGACATTATCTCATTATTAGATATGCTTGAATTAAGTCAAGTCTCAGAAAATGCGATGATGTCAAAATCAAAAGAAGAACTATTTAAATAAAGATTTTTTAACTTAGACCCAAGGCCTCGAGCATTATGATATTGAATATTAATTTGGTCATGGTCTAGTTTTTTGGGGCATTACTAGGTGCAGCTTGGGTCAAAGTGCTTGGAGTTGGAAGGCTAATGGCAGTGGAACGTGGTCTGTTTTTATGCTTGAATTCGTGAACAATTATATGAGGGGGCCAAAATTTAGGGTCACATATAATTGGAAACGAGTCGGAAGATACACTAGCGATATACGCAGAAGATTTACTAGCAATATACGCAGAAACAGATTCTGTTGAGGTGTCAGCAGACAGCCTTGAAATAAAAATTTGCTTACGAGGAGCAACAACTTTTAACTGAGGCGGCGGAGATGAAATAGGTGGCTCAGAGCGACAACTGTTATGTCGACCTAGAGGGTTTTTAGATGGTCTGTTAGATAAATTTGTTCGAAGACGCGGCCACAACAGGAGTTGTTGAGGTCGATACAGGGGCTGCCAATTGTGCCGAAGGGCTTAAAAAAACGATCGGAGGAGTAGTAGCTACTGATAAAGAACTTGTAGCTAAGAAAGGTGAAGGAAGCTCATTATGGCAGCGATAAAAGGTTTGGCGCAAATGATGTTAGAGCCGACAATCTTTTATTTCCTTCTGCATCTTCGAATTTGGACACTTCGGCCCAAAAGCTTGTGGTATCTTTAAATTGTACCACTTAATAAGGTGGACGTTCGAGTATTGGAACAGAATCTTCTCAATATTGGTTGATTCCACCTTGAAGAATGGTTGATTTCACCTTGCTTGGAATATAGCTATAATTTCCGCTAGCCGCTATTTTACAATTTACCATGCCTTTGCCAATTGCAACCCGCTAAAATTAGCGCCGAAATAGCTAACTTGGCAGCACTGTTGTCAATTGATAGCGATCGTTTATTTTTTTTTGCTTTTTTTCACGTCTACACGAGTGCTATAATATTAAATTATATTATACTTCAATTTAATAATTATAATCGAGTTTAATTATCGTCATGGCAAACACAAAGGAAACCTTTGATGATTCGAAAAAGAAACGCAATGTATATATAAGAAGCATTCTTCGTTTAAATGACCCAATTACAAAGGAAATTAATGTAGACTAGAAATATTGGCTACACATATAGAAACAGCTTTAAAATATAAGACTCGAGTAGAATCTTTTGATCCAGACGATAAATATCGTGTTGAGTTGGAAGAGCTCTGCTACAGTAATTCTTGTTGCGGCTCCACGCACACGTCTTCCTCTACTGGCACTTCCCAAGTTTTTTAGACTGTTTGAAACCCTCGTCCATAATGATACGACAATTCCAACTATAGAGAAATTTAATCTCATATCGTGTCTGTCCGGTAAAGCTCTAGGCACTGTGAGAGCATACCATGTCCGAGTAGATGAGGATAATTATCCGAAGCAATTGGACAGGCTAAAGACAGTGTATGACAATGATTGTCTGATATTTAATGATAATATTAACGCTCTCTTTATGAACAGCGTTGATCCAATAACCAAAGACAAATGAGAAGGCCAACTCTATTACGCGATGGTGTGATTGCGAAGCATTCTTTAATCGTAGATATCAGCACCTTATTGATGGAACTTCGTCCGAAACATTGTCCGATAGCAGCAGATAGATCTGTGGATCTTAAAGACCATTTCTGGGTACCAGCCTGACCACACGGGCAATGTCAGTGGTTGGAAAATCCTGCAATTGGCAGATCCATATTTCCACAAGTCAAAAAAGATCGACATGCTCATCGGAGCTGAGACGTTATTTGAATTGCCTTCTATCGGTCAAATTAAAGAAGGTCAGAATTGTCCGATTCTGCAAAAAACCCTTTTTGGCTGGATCGTGTCAGGGCTCTGTACGCCTACAGGTCCTAAGACGGCTCAGGTTATAAATCTGAGTTGTCAAGAAGAGTTATATAACTCGATAGACACAACATTGCAAATAATTTGAAAATACTACAGTCAGTTCGATTTGAAGTACGACTACCATTTAAATCGGATCCAAATCAGCTTCGTAACTCTTTCGAGATTGCCAAGCGTCGTTTCTTTGTCGCTAAAAAAACTCTTAACTCGTGATCCCGAGCTTAAGCGTATGTACTTGGAATTTATGGAAGAATATATTTCTCTTGGTCATATGTCTGAAATAGGCCTCACTATTTTATTCCGCATCAGTATGTCTTAAGACCACAAAGCACGTCGACGAAGCTACGCATTGTTTTCAAAGCATCTTGTCGAACTTTGTCTCAAGTTGCGTTGAATGACCTTTTGATGGTTGGACCGACCATTCAAGAAAAGCTATATTCGACTCAGCTTCGATTTGGTTTGCATCAAAAAGATGTACTGGCAAGTCATGGTGCATAAAGCAAATCGAGATTTCCAGCTAGTAGTGGAGAAAGAACCCGTCTGACTCTTTGAGGTCCTTAAGGTTAAACACCGTAACTTCTGGCACTGCGGCAGTCCCATTTTTGACAATACGGTGTTTGACAAAGCTTAGTGACATGGTTGAATCATCACACCCAAAGCTGCTAATGTTATCAGGCACTACATTTATGTCGATGCTCTCTTAACTGGTGCTGCCTGCATAAAGAATCTTCAGATGATCAAGTCTGAGGTTTCGCAAGTTCTGCAAGATGCAGGTTTCGAACTAACCAAATGGTTTTCGAATTCTCCGAGCTCTCCGCAACGAATGCAGCAAAGCCGATAAAGTTATCTGAGTCTGACACAACCAAAATGCTAGGCGTGCTGTTGTTTCCAAATTAAGATAGGCGATTCATTAAACGAAACATACTTTCGTTTTCATCACGGTTATTTGATCCGCTTGGCCTGTTAAGCCCCCTGATTGTCAAGGCAAAGATCCTCCTCGAATAGTTCTGGCTTCAAAACTAGACTGGGATGAATCTATCCGTCTGAGCATGGACAACTCGTGGCAGCAGCTGAAGTCAACTTTGATTCAGTTGCAAAGATGTAGGATACCACGATATGTCTTAACAAAGCTAACGTTACAGATCGAGCTACGACGCCTCAATGCGAGCGCTTGGCGCATGCGTGTACATACGCAGTCATACTGCAGAAGGTTGTTGTATATCCTTTTTGACATCTAAGTCCAAAGTCGCCCCCCTCAAGAGTAAGGCTCTTCCTTGACTTGAGTTGTGCGCGGCTCAGCTTCTCGCAGATCTCTGTCAGGGAATCAGAAATCTTATAAGATTACCAATTGAATGGACTGTTCTTTGGTCTGATTATGAAGTCACGCAGTATTGGATTAAGTCACATTCTTCGTCCCTGGCAACATTTGTGTCGAATAGTATGGCTGACATCCAAGAGTGGACAGAGAACGCTGAATAGCGCCATGCTCAAAGTAGTACCCAGCAGATATCGTTTTGAGAGGCTGCGATGTAGATGATTTGCTAGCATCAATTTGGTTTAATGGGCATGAGTATAACGGGTCTTGGTGCTCCTCCAAGATTATGCGAGTGGGGGACGACTTGCAAATGCTCCTCTTTCATATGATGCTCAGTTTCCGAAGCTCCTTCCTAAAAGCCCGCAATTTGCTAGAGCTCTATTAGATACCTACATTTAACGAATTGTCATGCTGGCCAAAGAGCGCTCGTAAGTCTTCTTCGTGAGCGAATTTGGTTAGTCAATGCTCAAAAGGTCTGTCGTCAGACAGTGAGATCATGTATCCCTTGCTTTAAATGCAAGCCTCGTCTGCTGACCCAAATAATGGGTAATTTGCCAGCAGACAGACACCGAGCACTCCGCCCATTTTCTATTTGCGGTGTTGATTTTTGTGGCGCAATAAGCACGTCTTTTCGAATGCGTGGAAGTCGTATATTGCACTATTTGTTTGCTTCTCCTCCAAATCTGTTCACTTAGAACTTGTTTCTAATTTGTAGACTACTTTGCGATCATACCGCCCAGGGCTTCGCACTTCGGGGTCTGTGGCAGGCAGGTGAAAAGTCTTCCAAGGACCTACTCCTACGGACGGTAGGCAACCCGCTGCTGACGGCATAGGAAATGCAGACGACGCTCGTCGCAGTGGAGGTCGTCCTCAACTCACGGCCAATAGGGGCGCTAAGCGACGACCCGAGCGACGGCGAGGCACTGACACCGGGCCACGCACTAGTGGGTGGCCCATTGACCGCAATGCCAGCAGAAGGTGCCCGGGACCAGCAGGGGCTGACCTGTTTAAGTCGATGGCGACCTGTTACGTCGCTCAGGCGACAGTTCTGCCGGCGATGGTCCAAGGAGTACATTCTGGGACTCCAAGCCAGGAGAGCTGGTGGTCGTCGCCGAGGACAATCTACCGTCTGAGAATTGTCTGGTCGGCAGGGTGACGGCTCACAGGAGAGAGGACGGCGTCGTTCGCGTCGTTGACGTTAGGATGGCTACCGGAGCGACGTTTAAAAGGCCCATCCAGAAGCTGGCGCGGCTTCCAATTGCATAAAGCCCACAGCCGCACTTCGGCATTGTTTTTAAAAATTTCATGAAGTCTAGTGTAAGTTAGGTTAAGGGCAAAGCGAAAGCGCAACAAAGCTTTCGTCATTCGCTCAGGACAGCAAAGTAAATTGTATACGCACGAATCGCTCGCTACAATCGAAACGCTTTAAGAGCCACTAACACATTCATCAGTTTAAAGTATAATTTATATAAAATCATATTATAATAAAATCATATAATATTTATTTATAATTTTTTGGTTATTGTCGATACTTTGTAGTCTCGAACCCCTCTCCTATAATCCAAAAAGTTTCGAATTATAAAATTTAATATTTTTTTTTAAAGTAATGAGCAGCTAAACTTGATCATCTACTATTTTCTGAGTAGTTTTTGCCACTCCCACTTGGGAGCCATTTCGTTTGAAGAGCTCAATTTTAAATTTAGAATCGGCAAATGGGATAATTGGCAGTACATTAGTGTCCTTGAACGGTGGCCTCCGGACACCTGGCGACCTTCAGTTGTACATAGCCTTACCGGGACATTAGGCTCTGTTCCGACGGACCAGCCTCTTCCTCATTACTTGTGGAATCAACATATTAATACCAACAATTTTAATAATCATGATGCTGAACTGCCTCCCCAAACCGAGGTAGCTGATCTCTCGTCAAACGTGGATGCTGCCGACGGGCTGGATCTTGATCCATATAGCCCAGTTAGCAAATTTGCCAGATCGTGACGACTGGAATCAGGGAGCACCGTTCCTACAGTGAGGTCGCTGGTGCTGACAGGTTTACTGTGATCCCGAAGGGCTATCCAATTGCCCTTTTTTCCACAAAGGAGCTATCGACGGTTCAGGAAGCCATTCTGTTCGTTATAAGAACGCAGCGCCAATGGGCTATAAAGCCGTATTTCACGGGCTGCACTTAATCTCATGTGGCAACAAATAAATAGCGAACTGGCTCAAAGTAACAGTGCCTAAGCTGAAGCTGTAGAATGGGGCACAAGTTGAGATGGTAGCTGAGGCAGATATGCCTAAACTAGATCTGAGAAACCATCGATGGTGGAGATATTCGATATTTTCTATACAAAAATTCGAAAACATCTGTTTATTCAAATAACAGAAGTACTCATTTCAAAGTATTTCAGTCTTTCAAGACAATATCAAAAAAGTTAAAATCTTATAAGTCACAGTACAAATAGAAAGTAAATAAAGATTTTAAATATTTTTCCATAATTTGACGATTTCCAGCCGCCAACACCAATTAATTTTGCACTTGCGTCAAAAACAGTGATCTAAAAACCCGGTGTACTATCGTTAACTATCGAAGTCGAAACATCGAAAGTGTAAAAATAAAATAAAAATACGATATATCGATACTATCGTGAGTGGTCGACCCAGCTCTAGTCTAAACTACTAATACACATCGAGTACTTCCCCAAGACGGATAAGTACTCGAACGACAATGTTCTTCTGCTACGGCTTTGGGCAAGTCCATGTATGACAGAGGAGCAGACACAGTGCTGCGTCTGATCTTATGCCCGCTGAGACTGGCCAAACGTCTACAGTTAGTCAAGAGATGCCCAGCTGCTCCAAAAGCTCAGCTTCGACTATCCACAAACATGAGGAGCGACCAAAAGCAGCCCAGTACCAAAAGCAGCACAAGTGCCAAGTCTGCCACCATGGAGCGACCAGCAAACAATGACGGATGGCCCGCTCCGACCTCCCCACCACCCAAAACAATAAAAGGCAGCTCAAATAGCTAAAAGCAAATCTGCATCACACAAAGGCAGCCTATCTACAGGAACCATGGACGCTTTTGGGTAAGGTAAAAGGCCTGAGCAACATAAATTACAGCTTAATATATACCAGTGAACAGTAACGCTGAGCATCGTTGCTCCTTAATAAGAAACTAGCATTTGTACCTCTTTCCCACTTCATAATTGCAGACTTGGTGGCAGTTTGGGCAATGGTGCCCATGGTATGCGGCGAGCAAGAGACAGTGCTTACCTCAGCACTACGCTACGATGCGAACGCCCACCATACTTTCCGGGGGAACACAGATGTAATCAAAAGACATGAGTGCCTTCTTGAATGTCTATTCAGTAATAACATAAGCATTCTGAACAGGCCTAACTATTTGTAGCAATAACATGTTGGTCACCGTATCCAACTGGCATGTTTCTGGTGAGATTTCCGTGTCGAAGTCACTGCTGGAAACTGTCCGTTTCTCAGTAATTCCAGAAAAACAAACTGGGAGTACTTCACATTTAAGCTTGTACAGAATGTGAACTATTCCAATTCTCCGATACATGGTATTGAGGAATTGGAGTATGAAGCAACTGATGCTCAGAATAACATTGAAAAGGACTTCAAAAAAAGTTGCATCCACAGAAATCGCAAATTTCGTAGGGGTATTCCCTGATCGAACAAAGCTCTTGAGAGACGACTACAAAAAGCTCTCTCAAAAGATTACTCAAACGTACACTTTGAAAAAGCCTGATGGAAACTTTACAATTACCCCAGGTGGTACTAGCAAACTTCTGCTAGACACTCACTTTCCAGAGTGTATAGGTGCAGGCTATGCTCCTACGGCCCCAATGGCGGCCACCATATCGGTCGGCATGTACAGAAGCCTCCCGTATAAGCTTTTTTATCTTAACAAAGTGCAATGGGATATGTCCACCTTCAGTCCTTACAAATCACTTCGGTAAGATGTGATGTATCCTTGCTTTTTGTAAAAGGGTATTCATATAATTGCTCCCAACCCGACCCGAAGTTTCAAAGCAAGTCTCTTACTGGGCTATATTCCTAGTAAATGGATTGAGCTTAAAGTTGTCTTTATAACAAAGGCAGGGAAGAAATCAGCCCAATTGCCTAAGTCATACATACCCATAAGCCTCAGTTTCATCTTCCTAAAAACAATAGAAAAAATTATAGACCAGCACATTCGGGATAAGAATCTCAAGCAACATGCCTTACATATATAACGATTTTCGTAATAAGCTGGAAAGTCAACTGAGACTGCTATTCTGCCTAACAACTAAGATTAAAAAGGCACTTGCATCTCAGAAAATGGTCCCGTCGCGTTTATCGACATATCCAGGGCCTTTGACAATACGTCATACAAGGCTATAAATACAGCTCTGATCATAAATTGGATTCCAGTCATGCTTAAATCTATAATCCTAACTGTAAAGCCACTAGAGTTTGCCCCAAGGGGGAGTACTCTCACCTCTACTTTGGACTTTGGTGATTGACGAATTTCTGCATAAGCTGCACAGCTTAAGGCTCGTAATCCAGGGCTATGCTAACGACTGAGTCATATGTGTCAACGATTGCCACAAGCCACGAGCGAATACAGTACGCCCCTGTCACAACAACAAGATGGTGAAAAGCAGAGGTCTCACAGTTAATTCTGCTAAAACCATCTTAGTGCCGTTCACTAGGAAAGGGCTTCTTAACCTTACAAATCCAACTGTAAACGGCTCTCAAAGGAAGTTGTATACCTGGGGGTAACCCTAGATGCAAAACTTACAAAGAATTCACACCTTACGAAAACCATTAATAAGGAAATAGGGCATTTTTGCCCGTAACAGACTTTTTGGTAGTACATAGGGTCTAAATCTCAAAATGATATTTTGGTCATTTACCACCATTGTGAAACCTATCCATACCTATGGTGGTGGACTAACTGAATTAAAAAAGCTTCAACGCTTTGTGTGTGGCATGACAGGTGCAGAGAGCACATGTCCAACTGATGCCCTTAGCATCAATACAGGAATCTTTCCCCTTCCAATTTTAATTGTAAAGGAAGCCTGTCAAGGGGCCCTAAGTCTCCAGGGTGTTGCCAACCTAAAAAGTGGCGTTCTTTCAGGGCATTTGAAGGTTCTGGAAAACTTCTTCACAAGCCCCATTGTATATCTACCATATGTACAACTTTCAACGAACAGAAGCTTCTGGAGTAACCCGAATCTCTGCATACCATCTGGATCAAAAATCTGGTACACAGACGGTTTTAAACTAGAAAATGGAGACACAGGGGCTGGCGTGTGTGGGCTCCAGTCTAGCAGCTCAATAGCCATAGAGAAAACCCCCTCCATATTCCAAGAGGAGGTTCTTGCAATAGAAGTATACACCACAGAATGCATTCGGCGTAGAATGCAAGGGCAACTATCTTCATCTTATCGGATAGTCAAGCGGCTCTAAAAGCCATACAATCCTTAAAGATAACATCCAAGGCCATAGATAACTGCCTACAACAACTGGAACAGAACAGAAATGAACACTTAACAGTGGGCTGCATCCCTGGGCACGAAGGTCACGAGGGCAATGAGATTGCAGACTGTCTCGCAAAAAAATGGCCAATAAAACCCTTAATAGGTCCTGAGCCCTTCTGGGGCCTTGGAAAAGGACACACACCTATAAAAAATTGGGATAAAAAAAAGCTTAGCAAGTACAGGTTCGACGGTGTTGGCCATTGGCAATCAAAACGATTTCTCGTCCCGGCCAAGAACCAACCATAAAGAATGGTAGGCCTCAGGAAGAGTTATCTTCGTATCCTACAGGACACTTTAGCCTAAGATACCACCTCAACAAATTGAATCTTTTGGAAATTGAAACTTGAAAGTTCTGTGTACTGGAGCAGGAAACATCAGAACATGTTCTGTGTCAATACTCAGCACTCTGTAGGCGTAGGCTCCAAATACTAGGGTGTGTGACAGCATCACCCTACAAGATATGGGCATAAAAACCCGGCAAAGTGCTTAAATTCATAAAAAGCCTTAACCTCTAATGGGCCAGCAAATTGGACCTTCAAGTGATCGCAGTGCGGAAAGCCCTATTAACATAATATAATATAATAACAAAATAAGAATCTGGGGTGATTCTATACATTTTGACCAAGTTTGGTTAAAATCGGTCTGCTATATCATATATCTGTCAAAGAAACGATTGGTCGAAGGTTTAGATTGAGTATACAAAAGAGTTGCTTGAAGTTATCTTTCGGCTGCATTAAGAGCTAATATTGTTTGAAAACTGTTAATAAAAAACTTTTTACACTTAAGCGATTCATAGCGGCAGTATTGTTTTTTTTTTGTTGTGCCATCTATGTGTATGATCCAATTTGGCAAATTATTTAGTCCGTTTTTATCGATGAGAATGTGTATGTTTGTTCTGCGTATAACTGTTTTTTGTTGTCAACACATCTTTTGCTTTTTTAATGAACACATAAATTATTTATTTTGAAATTTTAAAGATGTGTATAACAAAGCGTGTTGTTGTTGAGTTAACTATTAAAGAAAAGCTGCAAATTATTTTAGATATAAATGACATGGTCAATAAAAATGTTCGGTGCATTAAAATCAAGTGTGACAGGTCAACAGCACACCTGCCAGCATTTTGATCGTTTCTACAAAAATCACCTGGGGCAGTCTTTTCGAGTCCCCTTGATGATTAAAAAGAGATTCATTTCATTGGCGATCAAATGTGATTTACTAAAATTTCACTAACAACTCAAATATGTAATTTAACAGGAATGTTCTTGTGAGCTCAGTGGTGTAACGGGCTGAGCCGCCACCATAAAACAAGAGTGTCAGTGTGACTATTTTAATCAGATGGAGGAGTCGAAAATACTCGAATGTAATCAAAAACTTCTTGGAATGCTGGCTGAGACTAAGCAAATAACCTACAGAGAACTCATCTCACTCAAACGAATTGACACATACAAAAGGCTTTTTATTGAGTCCCCCTGAGAAATTCACCCGTGGACTCAATCGTCGGGGACTTCATTTTTGTGGCCGCTTCAGACGACGGCCAGGGCTCGTAGCTTGCACAAAGAGCAAAATTTAAAACATGCGCACTGTGAAATACCTTAAAAACTTTTGACACACATTATTTTATACAAAGGAAAACCGTAAATTTTATAAATTCGTTAAGGTTGATAATCAAACAAATCCAATGACTTGTTTAATCATTTATAAATATTAAATTAACCATATAATGTTTGTTTTTTCGACCTTTTTACTTATTATTAAGTGAGTTATAATATTAACTCACTTACTATCTAAAATTAAAAATTACATAGGCTGGTGATATAGCTTTAGGAAAGAAGTAGCTTATGTAGTTCTTTGTCAGACGCGCTTAACAATCTTTGTTGAAAGCGCAAAAGTATTAACCATGGCACCAAAACGTGTGTAATTGTGGATAAAAATATTAAGAAGTATCTGAAAAATATTATGACATCCATTGAATCGGAAACTTCTACTGGATGCAGCAAGAGATCGAAAAAACCAGCTTTTCAAACAATAGAAAAAGGAGTCCTTGATTTGTTTACAGCAGCTAATGATCAAAACATGCCCATATATGAAGGGAAGCGATTTGGTTATGATAACTTTAAGGCAAGCACATAATTGCGTGATAAATGGAAGCAGAGGTAATGAGAAAAACTTTTAACTGATAATATCGTTGATCAACATGATTCATTTTATTCATGATGTGAGTCATAAACAGGCGTGCGGTGAAAGCAATAACTTTCGTGACGAAGATTGCGATATATTGAGGACTGACGTCTTGCCGTATCTCTAAAAGCCTGCCAGGCAAAACGTTGACATTCAAGAACGGACCATGCGAAGGAGGCAAAAATAGCATGCAGCGGGAAACATTAATTTTGGCCTTTCTGCTTTCGTGGCGTTAAGTCATTACCCATCGATTAGAAAGTAAACTCCAGGTCGGGGATGACTGGACAACTTTTTGAAGAATGGATTCTTAACTTAGATAAGCAGTTTCACATCCGAAAGGATGACAGAACAAACTGAAAAGTATCGAGTTGGCATTTAATCCACCGAATATGATTTCTAATTTTCAATGGCTTGATCGGGGAGTAATTCTAAATTTGAAGTGTAACTATCGCAGTAGAATCATAAGAGAAACACTGAAGCGTAAAATAAAAATAAAAAACAGGAAATTACACTTATGGATTGCATTATTTATGTAACAACAGCTTTGGACATTGACGTTCAAAGTCATACGATAGCGAACTATTTTAAAAATTCTGGATTTGGCCAATGTTCTAGAAGGAAGGAAGAGGGTGAAATACCCTTATTACTTTTGAGAAACATTGATCGACACCGAAACTTGATTGAAGCTGATTATGAGACTTGGTTAGAATTAAATAACATTACTTCCAGAGCTTCTTTTCAGGATTATATCGAGGTGGACAATCAGGGTGTCCTACAGATGACGGCATTATTGAACACTATATCTCCGAATTAGTGGAAACGATTCTAAAAACTTTCACTATTTATTTACAAACCAGTAACTTTACAAGTTCTGTTTATTGAGAAAAAAATTAAAAACCTCGCAATATACAATGATTAAACTTGTAGTTTCTTTTAATAAACTTTAAAAAATTTAATTTCGTAAGTCGAACTTTTTCTATGGATTATGATGATTCGAGTTATGGAAGTTCGGGATTTTAAACCGAAAAGCGGACCAAATTACCTAAAAATGTAGTGTTTTTTTAAACACTGAAAATCGGTCAACTTTGAAAGGTTATATCTTTGCAACTAAAAATCTTATGAAGAGTAGCATATTTGTAATCGTTGAACAATTTTCTATAAGATATATGAAGTTTGCAAAGGTATTACTTCTACGTCGCCTTTCTGCAACGCTGAAAAAGTGTCGAGTAAATAATACAAGCCGAATAAAAGACAATTGTGTGAATGTGTGCATATAATTATAAGAAGAAAACTATACGTAAATATAAAATATAAAAACAAGCGCAGTGAGTGCCTAAGCACGTAAATGCTATTCGGTGCGGCGAAGATTTGATGCCCAACAGCATTTTAATATTTGAAGAGCAACAATTTTCATTCTAATCCTTATTTATCGACCAATCGTAACTATGACATACATATTTACATAGTTACATACATATTTGATAAAAATTAGAGATTTATACTAATTTGCTTGCAGCTCTAGCTCTTAGACTAAAGCCTCGATTGAGCTGATGCTGGCAATTTCGGTATACATTCATTCAGGCAGACAATTTAAATAAGCGAAAAATATTAAATAATTATTTGAACTCGGAAACACATGTTTCGCTTGCCGCCCACCTATCACATTGACCACTCCGCTACATGCTGGAAAACTCGTTACACATACATTCTGGCAGAGTAAATATAAAATGATTTAATTAACAATTAATTATATTTACATTATGGCAAAGTAAATATAAATGAATAAATTAATAATTTTAATCATATTTCCTTCAGGGCATGAAATTTAACTTATAACCCTAAATTAAAGGTGATGTGAGGTTTTTTTCCAATAACGCCCTCCACAGTGGGCGTGGTGAAATTTTAACATAAAATCGAGTTGCCTGACTTAATGGGAGGTTAATTTGGTGGTGCTAGCCCTTACCATCTCTGAGATCCTTTTGTTTACACGGACAGACGGCCAAGAGTATATCGACTCGGCTGTTGATGCTGATCAAGAATATATATACTTTAGGGTGTCGGAGATGCTTCCTCCTGCCCGTTACATACTTTTGAACAAACTTTATATACCCGCTCAGGGTATAAAAAATAGTTAGTTGGTCAGACTAGTTAAACATAATAATATAGAGGCTGTAATAGTGTGAAGAGAAAGCTCGAAACTAATCGTACGGTACAGACTATTTTAATCTGCACACAGAATACGAAGAGGGTTGTGCAATTCCCAGTTAGTTGAGCAATGCTGAAGGTACAATGGAATAAAGTTTCAAGTTATTCTAGAAGGTACGCTGAAGGAATAACTGAAAATACAGTTAGAACAACTATAAGGGTAAGGCTTATTAAAATCAGTTTTTCTAAAGCATCGTAAGCGCACAGTGGGTTGCGATGATAATACAACTAGCCACAAAGGTAAATTAATGCAAGCGTTAAGAGTTGGATGGTATGGGTCTTCCGGCATAACCAATGGATCAATCCTAGATACTATACTATTGGTGGAGTCCAATACGATAACATGTCTAATGTCCTGTTGAAGGAATTGCAAACAGGATTGCTGTGAGCAATCATTGTCCTTGTCCTTAGGCAGTGCAAAAAGATCACGCGGTTCCTTTAATCGTGCGATTGGTCTTAATGTTTTTTCATCTGTGTTAAGAACCAGCTGATTAGTCTTCAGACCCTTCGAAAGAAAATTTCCAAGGAAACCAGCTAAAATAAAACCACAGATAAAATATTAAAAAAATATCTTAAAACTGCCGGAAAAAATAGCAACGATGTCGATCAAATTGATTTTATTGAAGAAATTTGGTTGTACGGGTACTGGCGTTTGTTTCCTGTTTTATTTTTGTACCCTGTGCCCAGGCAGAAGGAAGCATATCCGACCCTTTAAAGTGTATATATTCTTGATCAGTATCAATAGCCGAATCGATTGAGCCAAGTCCGTCTGTCTGTCCGTCCGTCTGTTTGAGTCAAAGGATCCCAGATACTATAAGAGCTCGAGTTTTCAAACTTGGTATGTAGGTTCCTGGATAGCGGGCGCCGATCAAGTTTGTTTTAAAATTTGGATGGACCATTATATCATCTAGCTGCCATAGGAACGTTTGAAATATCTCGACGAAACTGACAGGATATAAATTTGGGATGACCCTATACATCTTGATCAAATTTGGTTGAAATCGGACCACTATATCATATAGCTGTCATAGGAACGATCAGCCCAAAGTCAAGTTTTAGTCTGAAAAACGTTTTTGCTGTTTGAAATATCTCGACTAAACTGACAAAATATACATTTGGGATGGTCCCATACTTCCTGATGAAATTGTGTTGAAATCGGAACACTATATTATATAGCTGCCATTGGAACTGTCAGTCGAAAATAAAAATTTAGTATGAAATTGTTTGTTGTTTTTTGAGGTATCCCAACAGAACTTACAAAATGGGAATTTTATATTGTCTTTAACATTATTATCGAATTTTGTTTAAATCCGTTCAGAAGAGCATATAGATGTAATACGAACAATTAGTCGAAAATTTAATGAAGCCAGCAGGGGGCGGAGCCCCCTTGTTTTCTAAAGCACTTAGGTAAATGGCTACAGGTAAAAATGGTTTTTTTATTACACCTTTTGGCGATTTTCGAAAAAACGGCTCTAACGATTTTTTTTAAATTTTAATATGTTTTAGTATGAACAATTTCGCGTTTTTTTGTGTATGACACATAACGTTTGTTTGGGTGTGTTAGGAAGATACTACCTGTTATATAAACCTCTTTAAATTTGTATGCCCTGTGCCCATTGAAAATTGTCAAAAAAGGATTTAGTATGAAAAACTTTTTCGCTGTTTGAGCTATCTAAACCAAACTGTCAGAATTTCTGATATCTTCTAAAAAAAACCTTTATACAATTTAATATCGTTCGTCACAAAATTGGATATCTGAAATTTTGGGGTATGGAAATGTTTTCGTCACTAGACCTCGTAAAGAGGTTTTTTTTAGAGGTATCATATAGCTGTCATAGAAACAATCGGATGCAAAACAACATTAAGTATGAAAAACTTTTTTGTTTCTTAAGTTATCTTAACCAAACTCATAAATTGTATATATGTGACTGCCTGTTACATCCTGACCAAATTTGGTTGAAGTCGGATGACTATATCCCATAGCTACAATAGGAACAATCGGGTGAAATTAACCTTTAGTATGGAAAACTTTTTTGTTTCTTAAGATATCTTAACCAATCTCACAGATTGTATATATGGGACTGCCTGTTACATCCTGAACAAATTTGGTTGATATAGAAGGACTTTATCCTATAGCTGCCATAGGAACAATCGGATGTATATTAACCTTTAGTACGAAACTCGCAGATAAGCTTTTCTTCCCAAATCTCTACTATTTCGCGAAATTTAGCTTTTTTCAGCCAAATCTGACTATTTTCTGCCATATCAGAAAATCTGATTTTTAGGCAAATCCAATTACAGGGAAAAAATAATTATAGCAATGGACACGAACTTTAAATTTATATCTATTATAACAAAAAATTTTATATTATATAAAATTGTGATTCAGTATAATTTTTACAAGCCGGACAACTTTCAATATTGCGAGCGGAGCGAGCCGGGTGTTGGCGGCGAAGTGAGTAGGGGGCGAAGACCCCTAGTTGTTTATATTTTTTGAATTGCTTAAATTTCACATTTTTTAAATGTGATAATCCTCTAGGGAACCAAGGAGGTTTAGTGGAGCTGATAACAGATAAAAGCGGAACTCAGAAATCGAGTTAAGAATTACTGGAGACTAAGGTAAATTAATGCAAGCGGTAAGAGTTGTATGGTATGGGCCTTCCGGCATAACCAATGGATCAGTCCTAGATACGATGCTATTGATGGAGTCCAATACGAATAACAGGTGTAATGTCCTGTTGATAGAATTGCAAACAGGATTGATTGTACTAAAGAAAGCTCCGAAAGTCCGTTAATAACTTCATGGGACTTATCAGGAAAAAGTGAATTCGAGTCATTGGGAGAAATCCATTGAACATCGGACAAATTGAAATCACCTAAAACAAAAAGCAAGTCAGTCTCGGAAAGTAAAGATGATATAAATTTAATAGCAGTCAGGTGATTATCATAAACTATTACATCAGAAAGAGGTGGAATGAAAGAACATGTTAGGTAAATGGAAAATTTATTAAAAGAAACTTTCACAGAAATGAACTCGATATCAAAATTAAAAGTCGTCGAGATCGGTTCTGATGCCAGATTAGAGTCCACGACCAACAGGACCCCAGGTTCTTTACGAGATATACGATCGCACCTATATATGGAGTATTTAGAAGAAAGAATCGAAAAGTCGGATGTGGCAGGTTTGAGCCAGGTCTCAGTAAAACAGATGACTCAAAGGAATGACTTTTGAAAAATAGACTAGATAGTTTTCTATTAGGGCCTCGTACATTTTTATTAGCTAGAGTGATAAAGGAAATACGTTTTTTGGAACTACATTTGAGATCGGGGTCCGATCTCTCTTTCGAGTAGTATTTCTCTTGTATTCAGCAACAAAGACATGTTCAGGTCAGAAGTGTTGCTGACAAATCATATCAAAAACCTTTTCTGAACATGATTCTTTAAAAGAAGAGATTTCTCTAGGATAATTAAAATTGAAATTATTCACCGAAATATCAGGATCCTGTATAATGTTTTGGATGTATGCTTTAACATCATACGAGGACTGATGGAAAGCCTAGAAACAAAAACATGCTTCATAGGTTTCGAAGGAGGAATGCCTTGGTGGGGCTTTGACATGCGAGGAGGTACGGCAGACAAAGCTTTAGCTGCCTTTACAGCTGACGTGACATATGCTATCGATATCGATACAGATATCGATTAAGATATCTCTATAAAGGGCAATAATGTTTATACTAATCCTTAATTATCGACGAATCGTTTCTATGGCATAATGTATATTATATTCTATGTATGATAATATATGATATAAATGAGTGTATGTATCAACTTGCACGAGATTATTAAATTTTTTCAACACATTAAAAGGAAAAAAATAAAAAAAAAACGAATATTAAAATATATTTGATCGTCACAAGCAAGACTCGAACCCACGACCTCTAATGCACGGGCTGGCATCCCTACCATCACACCCATGGACCGATTGTGTTGGCGCTGACATGTGTTATACGTACATTCAGGCAGACAATTTACATAAACGAAAAACATAAAATTCTGCATGCACCGCCCGGACTTAAACTCGCGTCACATGTTTAGTATCACTTCGACCAATGTGCCGTCTAGGCAGACGCTGGCTAGCTCGATATACATACATACATACATACATTCTGGCAGAGAAAATATAAAATGAATTATTAATCATTTAAATTCTATTTCCTTGCTGCCACAAACTTTTTAATATCTTCACTATTTATAAACCAATCCTGTTAAAAATTGGTGATTAGATGCTGCGCATGATCCTACACCCTTTGGCATAAAAAAAAATTAAAGATTTAACCTACAACCCTAATTTAAGGGTGTTGTTATGTTTTTTCGAATTACGCCCCCTACAGAGAGCGTAGCGAAATTTCAACATAAACTCGATCTGCCTGACTTAATGGGGAGTCTATATTCCAAATTTGGTGGTCCTAGCCTTTACCATCTCTGTGACCCTTTTGTTTACACGGACAGAGGGAGGACAGAGGACAAGGGTATATCGACTCCGCTGTTGATGCTGATCACATATATATACATACATATATATACTTTATGGTGTCGGATATGCTTCCTTCTGCCCTTTACATACTTTGGTACAAACTTAATATACCCGCTCAGGGTATAAAAATAGGAATCATAAATTAGGAATTTCAACTAAGAAAAATATTCAGGGTAAAAAAATCTGTCAATTAGAACTCGAGATATATTCAAAAGCGTCGAAACAACTTCAAAAATTGAAAAAAAAAATCAATATTTCGAAAACGCTCCCTCGAAAAAATTGTAATTGCGGTTTTTGTGTTTAGTGAGAAACCCATACTTAGATTTAATTCACAGCACATTTGTTAGATTTAATAAACGAGTGATATTAAACACTTTTTACTGGCGAGCAGTTTCGACTCACTACGTACCAAGCTTAAAGTCAAATATGTACTGAAACTTAGTACTGAAACTTAAAAAAATTCTCAATATTTTTCTCTCGACGAACAGAAAGACAAGTTGCCAATGCAACACGAACAAATAACAAATAGTTGAGTGGTAACTCTATGTGGTTTGTTTTAAGTTTGAACAAGCAGAACTGATTTGGGTAAAAAGAGGAGAGAATAGGCAAAAAACAAAATATTTAATTTATGGCCACAAAAACAATTTCAGTTTTCGTTCTTGCTTATAATCTTCCAATATTGTCGTCGTTATTGACAAAATTCACAGTGTTTTTTAAGCTCATGTGAAAGCATTAACATGTCTGGCCAAGAAAATGGCTTTATATATAAGCCTAAGTGCCGACTCTCATTTGAAATTAGACGAATATCAAAATTGAAAATTTTGAAAGTTTAATTACAGGATTTTAAACTAAAATATTAACTACATTGGAGTAGGCACTGTGTTGGGTATTTTTCTTTCTCCCGGTCGATGTTATTGTCTGAGCGTTTTGAAAGACCACTGAGATGGAGGAAAATTACAAATTACATACCAGTTAAGAACAAGGGGGCTCCGACCCCTGCTCGCTTCGCTCTCCAACCCTCGGCTCGCTTCGTTTTCAAGGAATTGCGGCTATAGTCGAGTGTGCTCGACTGTAGGATACCCTGTGCCCTGGCACTCCGATAGCACTCTTTTAGGCACGCCGACGTTCTGATGGTGCCGCATTAAATTTTCGACTAGTCGGTATTACATCTATATGATCTAGTGAACCGATTTAAACCAAAAACCCAACTACAAAGTTCATACTAAATCATAATTTGTTCCTATGGCAGCTTACGATATAGTGATCTGATTTCTACCAAATTTGGTCAGTGTTTAATCTTTTTTTATAAAATATCAATTATAAATATAAGCTGATTATATTGAAATGTAAACATTTCAACAGGGCCAGAATGTCTAATTTTATAAGTTATTAGACAAAAATTTCCCACTAGAACCTAAGACTCTAGAAATAGATAAGCCCTGGGACAGAATAGTTTAGCTATCTTACACGCTGGCAATAAGTAATTTAAGGAAAAGTTCGGCGTCCAGGTACGTGAAGTAATAAATAAAACGTATATTTTACTTGGCAGAATCTCTCCAGAAGAGACTGCTCAATTTAACACTGAAAAGTCCGATAGCGCGTGCTAAGAATACTCAAGAAGAGTACCGGCCATAGCTAGGAAGTTAAAATATGCATTGAGCGAATATCAGGCAGTTTTGAATAGAGTCAAAACAATAATGTAACAATACAGCTATGTACTCGATGAAGAATGCCCTAAATTCAGCAATTGACCATGAAGTGTTTTCGGATGCATATGAGACACTGTCAATGGCCATGGATGCGTTCGAGCGTTTGCAACGAGATATTATAAATATAATCTGGAACGCAAATGTAAATTTTTTGGATAGTTTGCTTCCAACAACACAATTTCAAAAGCAAATCCAAAGAATTGTTCTGAATATGCCAGAAGGGGTACAGTTGCCAACACTGGACCCGCTTGAGCTCGGTCGGATTTCAAAAATAACGACAAGGACAACAAGCTCAACCATTCTGTTTAATGTAAGGATTCCGCTAATAAGTCACAAGAAGCTGAGAGCATTCCAAGTGTATCCGCAACCGGTTCAACACACTTCTCGATTCGTCAGCATCAATCCAGAATATAAATATGTGTAATGGATGATGCTAAGACAGTTTACTATGGCATGTCCGAAAACAACTGGGAACAAAATGGATGAACTGACATTGTGTGCACAACGGCACCCCCTCTCCAACGTGAAGGCAGCGACTAACTGTGAAGTGCTGTTACTGCTCAAAGGATCGACAATATCAGAGAGCTGTTACGTAAATATAATGCAGCCTAGGAACATTTGGGACCAACTTCAGAAGCCAAATTCATGGTTGTTTTCAATTCCAACCAAAATAACTGCTGATGTCTTCTGTGAAAGCGTGCCTAACCCAATTGAGCTATCTGGACAAGGAATCCTTCAACTTCAACCTGGATGCTATCTCCATTCGGAGGAAGTCAGTTTGTGGGCATATGAAGATTTGACCACAGATGTGGATTTCTGGATACCAGCCCTCAATCTGATTACTCAGCTGCCGTCGGTGGAGCATATCAACCTGGAAGGAGAGCTGCGAACATTTAAAATCTCCGAGTTGCCACGTCAAGGGCGGATCCTAGGTTTTCCTGTTAATTTAGACCTACATCACGCAGCTCACTACTCCGCCAGCGCCACAACAGCGATAATAATTTAAACCAGATGAACTCCCAATTTTTGATAAATAATTATTATAAGAACAAAAGGTTTATTTGTGGCGGAAATATAGTCTAAAAAGATATCAAAAAAAAAAGAAAAAGACAACTTGAATACATGATTAAAAAAAAAATAATAATAATTACAACAAAACGGCAAATATATATTAAAAAAAAAAGAATAAGGGAAAAACAAAAATGTTGTTATACATATACATACACATACATATACAAGCCGTTTACGCGGGCTAGAAAATATGAAATTTTGAGTATTTGAAAGTTACATCTTTCAACAGGGCCACGATGTTTAATCTTATTTTATAAAATATCAATCATAAATATAAGCTGATAGTATTAAAATGTAAACATTTCAACAGGGCCAGAATGTCTAATTTTATAAGTTATTAGACAAAAATTTCCCACTAGAACCTAAGACTCTAGAAATAGATAAGCCCTGGGACAGAATAGTTTAGCTATCTTACACGCTGGCGATAAGCCGCAGACCTAAGTCAAGTGGTCTACGCACAGATACGGAGTTTTCCACACCATCTGCGGGTGGTAAGAAGACGACACCATGTGCAGCAAGTATTGATTGTTTAGGTTACTTATAGTAATAGTTTTAAGTATCTTAAGATAATGATATAGTTTTCAATAAAGCTGCCGAGACTCTCGGCAGATCAGTCCGAAAACCAACTCCGAGCTGTGCCCCCATTATTTCGCCGCGTCGATACTCCACTCGTATTTTTCAGTCAGGATGTATGATACTATTCCAGTTGCATGTTCTGTCAGTTGGATCGAGATATCTCAAACAACCAAAAAGGTTTTTTGTACTAAAACTTAATTTTGGTGTAGTGGTCTTATTTTGATCAAGTTTGGTCAGAATGTATGATACTTTCCCAGATGCGTATTTTGTCAGTTTGGTTGAGATATCCTAAACAAAAAAATAGTTTTTCATACTAAAGCTAGGTTCTCACTGCCTCACGATGTGACAACATATTTTGATATGATTTGTGATGCTTTACAGAGCACGTCAAAGTGTTCACAAAAAAATTGTGCTTCACACAATTGTGAAAAGCCTTGTGAAGAACCTTCGATGTGAACACTGTCAGTAAATGTGACAGAGCATCGCAAAACATCACAAAGAATCAAATTGTTCAATAAGGGTAGGAAAAAAGTAGGAATTGAACAATTAACAGTGATTTCGTTGTTATTGGCCAAATTCAAGTAATTGTCTTCGTTCTCACTTGTGTGCAAGACATTTCTCTGCTAGAAAAACTCTTAACAGTTCGATGTTCTTTTAGGCCTGTCAGCTGTTTGCAAACAGTGCTGGACAACGCCAGTTCCTTATCTGGCATCTCCGTTCTTTCTTGAGTCTCAGGATCTACTAGCGGAGATAAATGTAAAGTTCTTCTTCTTCACATTACGCCAGTGTTTTTTTTATATTGAGTTCAGGTTTCTTCGAGGCCTTTTTTTAAGTGTCAGTACTATGCTTAACATAAGAATTTGACATATATAATGTTCCGTGGGCCATTTTAATTGATTCTATTGAAAAATGTTTGTCACGTTTGCATGCGAGTGAAAAAATTGTATGGAGGATGGCAACATTATTATGCAAACGACAACATCTTATTTTTTTTCATTTGTAACTTTAAACAATTGTTTAAATATTTGCAAGTATATAAGGGAAACAAAGAGACACTTCAGTTTGAAAAACGATGATTACATTAACAGCGTGGTCAAGCGTAATGCTTCATCCATCCGAAATTAACTTTTAAGCATAAATCGGTCTTAACAGCTATTTCGGTTTGAATCATTTTTAATTTAATACGGATAAGATTACGGTTAAGGTTTTAATCCCTCATAGAAATCAATGACTATTTCAAAAATATCTCAGTTAAAATTGAACTGGACTATGAAAATAAAACATACCTGAAACAAAGTATGTTTTTCGTAAGTATGAATGAATATTACCTCCATTGGATGTTGTTAGTGTGCAAACAGGAAACAACTGAGCCTGTAAATATTGTACGCGTCCACCACTAAGTCCGTTCATATCCATAATGGGGTTGGTGAGGGAAGTGACGTTTTTCTTTTAATTAGCAAATATATTTAAAGCTTTTAAAAATAAAAAATTATTTTTGTAAAATTATTTGATTTTCTTCATTATTTGGAACACAATCAAATGTAATTCAGTTGAAAAAAACACACCGTTTTCACTGTTATGCTCGTCTGCTACTGGCATTTTATGCGGCATTTCATCGCGTCGTGCAAAATCAGACTGAGTCGTTCAGAGCCATTGAGGTCGCACTCGAGCCAACAGCGGCAATTGTTAAAAAAACAAAACAATACTAGCTAGTCGCTATCGTTGCCTATTTCAAGACTAAGTGCAAGGTACACCTGCTTTGTATTTGACTCACGCTCTAAACAAAACAAATTCAAAAAAAATGCAACCAGTCTTGGATACGGCAATGACTTTGCCATAAACTACGTTGTACAAATAATATTTAGCTATCACAATTGGTTTGATTCAAATCAACGCCATCTAATATTAATTTATTCGTCAAAAAAATACATATATTATCGAATACTCGCTGATCTTGTCTCTTCTTTTACTGTTGGACATATACCAAACAGGTGTCACGAATTTGCTAGCTAAATTGACAATTAAGCGTCTCAGCATCGGCATTATATCACCAAGACATGGCGGCAATGATCTTGATCAAATATTTTTGTGTTTTCTATTTTGGCACGGTGTCGTGACTTTCAAGGTTAGTATCTTTTATTTTGGTTGTAGCCACAGGCTGCTTTATTTATAATGTGCTAAATGGTATACTGATTTTGTCTGTACGTATAATTACAAAAGAAACAATTTAAAGAAATTTTAAGAAACAATTTTACGCATCGAACAGTCTAAGAGAGCACTGACGCTATAACGTACTTGCACGTACAGAAGTGCAAATTCATGATACAATTGTATGTAAGGGTCTGGGTATCTCATAGTCGTACCCTAGAGCGTTCCTGATATTAAGAAACAATTCGTATGTACAGCATATATAGTAATAACGTAAATTTCATTTGCTTACTATATTTTTCAAAATAAAGCTGATTTCTATACTCTTTCTCAATAAATTTAAATTTATTGGTAAAAATGAGTATAATGAAAAAATGGAAATGTACATAAAGTCTGTCAAGGATGACTTTGCATTTGGTTTCATTAAATTGGATCAGTAAACATGAGGGCTCGCTCCATGCTCTCTTCGCTCTCGGGGAGTCGAGTGTACTCAACTCGCCAGCCCTGGGCTCGCTTCTCTCACAGGCAGGCTATCATTCCGATAGCCTACGTATGTGCACATATACTAAGTAAAGGGATTTCCAATAAGGACATAACAATTTCGAATCCTTATATGTCGCACCCTTAAACTTTTTTAATGAACTGTCAATGTCAAAATTTTCATCATGGTAAAGTTCATCAACCAGCAACGTTTGGAAATTATTAAAAATTACTACCAATATTCTGCGTCAGAGGTCGCGATTTTATGTGCGTTTACTCCACTTTTCGGCCGTAATAATCGTCCCGGTGCCACTAGCTACATAGCACGCAGTGCAATCGATTTATCTAAACGCAAATTCGGTGAACATGCTATCTCGAAAAATGGTCCGGTCGATTGACCGTCTAGTTCAGGCGATCTAACGCCATTGGATTTCTTTTTATGGGGCTTTATCAAGACACATGTCTATGCCAACAAGCCAGAAACTTTAGACAAACTTAGAGACAACATCCAACGCGAAATTGTAAGCGTTCCGGTCGAAATTTGTGCCAATGTGGTGGAAAAGTGGGTCCAAAGAATCGACCGCTGTAAACAGGCTCGTGGTGGTCATATGACCGAAATCGACTTTCATTCATAAAATGTAATGCTTTGCAATACACCCACAATAAATTTTAACTCAATATCTCCAACATATCTGTTTTATTAATAGATAAAATTGTTATGTCCCTAATTTCCGCCCCCAGATCGCTTTGCTCGCAAGATGGTGCGGCCGAGTGTTCTCGACAATAGATTACTCTGTTCTTATGAACCGATAGCCTAATACGTTCCAACAACAAAAAAGCTCTTCCTACTAAGCAGGGATGTAAAGGACCATCCCATATGTCTATTCTGTCAGTTTTGATCACGATATAAAGGTCTAACCCTAATGCATATCCTGTCAGTTTAGTCGAGATATTTCAAACAACAAAAAAGTTTTTCATACTAAAACTTGATTTTGGGCTGTTCGTTCCTATGACAGCTATATAATATAGTGTTCCGATTTCAACCCAATTTCATCAGGAAGAATATAACCATCTCAAATGCATTTCTTGTCAGTTTGGTCGAGATATTTCAGACGTCAAAAAAGTTGTTCATACTAAAACTTGATTTTGGTCTGATCGTTCCTATGACAGCTATATAATATAGCTGTCTCATTTCAACCAAATATAATCAGGATACATAGGACCATCCCAAATCTATATTATATCAGATTGGTTGAGATATTTCAAACAACAAAAAAGTTTTTCTTACTAAAATTTGTTCTTAGAATGATCGTTCCTATGGTAGCTATATGATGTAGCAGACCGATTTCAACCAAACTTGGTCAGAATGTATAAGATCACCCCAGATCCATATTCTGGTAGATTGGTTAAGATATATTTTAAATTGTCTTGCGTGATCTGCTTGCAATATACACGAATCCACATACTAAGTTTGGAGTCTCTAGCATTTATAGTCTCTAAGATCTAGGCGCTCTTACAGACGGACGTACAGATAGACTCGTGTCTTGAAACTGATCAGGAATATATATATATATGTACTAAATGGGGTCTGCCACGCCTATTTCTGACTGTTGCGTACTTTTTTTTGTGACAAAGTTAATAGACCCCTGTACTTTTTTTAGGTACGGGGTCTAAAAATGCACAAAATGAATCAATGAAGGATCAAAGTAAAAGCGAATAGACCATTGAGTTAAGCATTAGAGAAAGCGAGACAGCGATATGCTTTTTGATTGATGATTTTCGACAGATCCTTCTTATGGCAGCTATATGATATAGTGCTCCGATTTCAACCAAATTTGGTAGGGATGTATGGAACTATCTCTGATGCTTATTCTAACAGTGTGGTTGAGATATCTCAAAAAGGGAAAACATTTTCGTAAGGAGTTTATAAAAATTATAAGGAGTATATATAACAGGTAATACCTTCCAAACACACCCAAAAAACGTTATGCGTTACACATCAAAAAACGCGAAATTGTACATACTAAAACATATTACAAATTAAAAGAAATCGTTAGAGCCGTTTTTCTAAAATCGCCAAAAGGTGTGATAAAAAAGCTATTTTCACCTGTAGCCATTTACCTATATGCTTTAGAAAAAAAGTTGAAAGGTATGCCTGAAAGCCCTTCAAAATACATTTCAACGACATATAGAACATATCTGTAGCTTCTATCGTTTGGATACTGTGGGCGTGTCAATTTTAGCGGGTTTTAGTGATTTCTCGCTAAACTAGCGATTTTTCGACAAAATCGTAAAACAAACGTTTCTAGTTTTTTGATGGGGAATCGAACCACATTCACAAATATAAGCTATTTCAAAGCTTTGATACAAACAAACAGGACGACTGAGTTGTCATCTCATTTTGGGAAGGCCACTACAAGTATCAAATTTAATTATCTTGTGAACCAGTGGTCGGATTTTGATGATCGAGGTGTCATTCGACGTGTATTTTATTTCATAAAAATAATAATAAAATAAAAAACGTCCAACGTCCCCATTTGCTGCAATCATCTAAATTTCGCAACTCTCATTTACATCCGATTATTTCACGAACCAGGTGAGTTCTCAAAAGTCTAAGTATGCACTTTTATTAGTTAAAACTATACCTTTCAATCGGTATAAAACTCGATCGACCTGATCGGACAGTCATAGCAAATTTTCATTCTTCCTGTGTATATTGCTAGTCGCCTTTCGCACCCTTCGTGATGCGTTCGTCACTACCTATTGTCAATATTGTTCTGTGATTGACAGTTTGACTATTTTTACGCCAACATAATTACTAATCCTGTATTTGTATTTGAATTTTGGGAGCTGACTTTGACAGAGGCTCTCAGGTAAGCAATCGAATGAAAATGCCATTTTCAAACTAATTATCTGTCAAAACATTAGAGAGTGAAAAATAGAAATCATACATATATCTTGAAGAAACAATAACGTAGCAAAAGGCTTCCACGTATATGTATGTATATATTGATGCACGCAATACAGTTTTTGAAGCCATGTCTTTTTTAAACCTGATATATTAAAATATCAGTCAAATGTTTTATTTCAAATCAATAAAATTATCCTAAGACTTGGTAGCCTCTTTCTTCAGTCTTATACATGATAGAAAAGGTTTTAATATGGTAATAAGGGGCTCAGCCCCCTGCTCGCTTTACTCTAACCCCCAGCTCACTTCGCTCGCAAAATTAAAAGATGAAAAATTGAATTTCCGCTATCCTCTGTTACCATAAAATTAATTTTTTCACAAATTTTGCCTTTTAAATTATTCTCACTTGGCGCCACTGTGCGTTGGCTTTTCACCCAAGCTCACTAATCTTTTAAATAAATAAAAAGATGGCTGAAAAAAATAGATCGCAGTTCAAGTACTGTAAATCGCTATTTAGAAAAAAATTAAATAATATGGACATCAATTTCAAGGAAGGAAAAGATCACATTCGCTAGCAAAAATAGTTCAAGTTCATAAGAGATTTGGTTACCCGGGATATGTATGCAAATAATTGGTAATTATTGGTCTTTATCGATTAAAAAAGTATAAATTTGGGTGAACCTGATAAATTTTGGTGAACCTGATATATTAAAATACCTTTTTAAAGAACTGTGAGAAGAGGAATTCAAGACGATATCGCAGCTGTGTGGCAGTCATTTTACGGAACGATTAATTTTGTTTTGCTGAACAGAGAAAGAATGGATTTTGCTTTAAGTCACTATTTAAATTTGTATCTCCTAAAATTAAAACTCTTTTTACATTTTCACCATGGATTTCACAACAAAATTCTATTTACAGTTCTTGTGTAGTCAAAAAGTTTATTTCAAATTAATAAAATTATCCTATGACTTGGTAGCCTCCTTCTTCAGTCTTATACATGATGGAAAAGGTTTTAATATGGTACTAAGGGGCTCCGCCCCCTGCTCGCTTCACTCCAACTCCCGGCTCACTTCGCTCGCAAAATTAAAAGATGAAAAATTAAATTTCCACGGTCCTCTGTTTTAAATTTTGCCCTGCAGTTGGACTTGGGCCGAGTCAAATTTTTGGAGAATACAGTCACATCTGGGATAGCGCCCGTTTTGGCGCGAAAATCCAGGTTTAGCGGGAAATAAGCCAAGTTTGGCGGAACAGTCCAGATTTGACAAGAAGAGCTAATCTGTGAGTTTAGTTGAGATATCTCATAAAAGAACAAAGTATTTTTTACAAATGGTTAATTTGCATCCGATTGTTCCTATTGCAGCTATTTGATATAGCTACCCGATTTTGGCCAACTTTGGTCAGGATGTAACGGGCAGTGCCAAATATACAATCTATGAGTTTGGTTGAGATATCTTAAAAAACAAAAAAGTAATTTATACTAAGCAATTCCCTGAACTTTGACCTACTTACAGGACGAATTTCGCAAAAAAAACCGTCCTTGTGCACGATTAAACTGTATCACCTGTGTTGTGTGAAAATTTAAGCTTTTTAGGCTTAACCGTCTACACGCTGATAGGTCGGTTAGTCAGTCAGTCAGGGCAAAGAATTTTATGTATATTGTGACATATTCATGTCTACATAAGGTAAGTATTTTTGTATTATCAGCAGAATTGATCCTATTTACGTAAAATGACATTCAACATTAATTTCCTCATAAGACAATTTTGTGACGAACGATATTAAATTAAATATATAATTTATTCTTAAAAAAATAGTTGGCATTCATCACATTGCGCAATGGGGTACCAGCCCTTCTTACCTAATAAAAATAACTTTTGGTGCAGTGCCGAATGCCAATCCTTTTTTTTTTAAATATTAAATATTCGAAGTATTTAATTTTTTTCCAATTTTCGAAGTTCCGACATTTCTGAGTATATTTCCAGTTCTATTCAACCGATTTGGTCAGCAATATGATATTGTAGACCGATTTCAACCAAATTTGGTCAGAATGTATAGGACCATTCCAGATGCTGATTCTGTCAGATAAGTATAAATATCTCAAACAACAAAAAAGTTTTTCATACTAAAATTTGATTTTCGACTGATCTTTCCTAAGGCAGCTATATGATATAGGGGTCCGACTTAAACCAAATTTAGTCAGGATGTAAAGGAAAAAGGAAAGTTAATAATCTGCAAGTTTGATTGAAATATCTTCAGAAATAACGAAAATTAAAACAATTAATCTAAATGTTTCCAGAGCGATATGTGAGCATTTAAACTCAAAAAATGACAACAAAAAAACTATTTTCGAACTTATTAAAATCGCTAGCATCTCAACTACTGGGCCGATCTTAATACTGTGTGAGAGAGATTTGTAGAGAGTTTACTAACCTTCAGTTTGATTTGTTGCTTGGCATTCGGCACATTGCGCAATAACGCCCCAATCCTTCTTACCTAATAAAAATAGCTTTTTTGCGCAGTGCCGAATGCCAAACTTTTTTTTTATGAATAAGTTATATATTCAATTTAATATCGTTCATTACAAAATTGGATATCAGTAATTTTCGGGCATGGAAATATTTTCGTCACTAGAATTTTACCTCGTAAAGAGGTTTTTTTCAGAGGATATCAGACGTTTTTGAATTTGTCTGTATCAAGCCTAAGTACCATGAAAAAAAATTAATTAAGAGGAAGACCCAACAAGTCCAACTCATTTGAATTAATTAATTACCGCCTTCTTGCAAAACAAAAACAAACTATCTGGCAACACTGAAGCAAAATCTGTCTTTTGTGGGTTCTATTGTGCACTACTTGCATTGTTCCTGATACCATCATTCAATGCTAAGGAATTTAGATCGTCAGACAATACGTAATATGAAACACTTTTTTTTTGTTTGAGATACCTCCACCAAACTGACAGAATGTGCATATAGATGCTCCTTTAAATCCTGACCAAACTTGGCTGAAATAGAACCACGATATCATATGGCTGTCATAGGAACGATCAGTCGAAAATCAAGCTTCAGTATGAAAAACTGTTTAGTTGTTTGAGATATCTCAACCAGTCAACAGAATATGCATCTGGAGCTATCTTATACATTCTGACCAAGTTTGGACAAAATCGGTGCGCTATATCATATAGCTGTTATGGGAACAATCAGTCGAAAATCGAGCAAAATGTATAAAAAACTTTCTTGTTTATTGAGGTATCTGAACCAATAAAACAGAATATGCATCTAGGGTAATCTTATACATTCTGACCAGGTTTGGTTGAAATCGGTCTGCTATATCATATAGTTGCCATATATATCATTTCTGGAGAAAACACAATCAGACTCGCAAATTGGAAAATTTCTTTTGTGGATAGCGGGCGCAGATCAAGTTTGTTTTAAATCTTAGATGCCACGCCTCTTTCGCTTGCCAATCGCAAAAAACGATTATCAGACGCGATCTTTAATAAAACACTTCTTAATTAAACAGGAAGATAAGAAGTAAGCCCATTAAATGACCCTGAAAATTTCAAAGCGATTGACCTATATATAAAGTAGAAATTTAGATTTTGCTTTTAATTCACTTAAATCAAAATCACAGTCATTTTGGTGCGAACGCAAATACGAGCGATAGGCAAAATAATCGGTATCATT